>JAXGGA010000295.1:97500-260542 GCA_038373865.1 Uloborus plumipes
CTAAAGGTTATATGCCATTGAATGCGCCATTTCAAACACTGAGGAGATAAAGACTAAAGGTAATGTTCGCGTTTAAGTGTAAATTGTAATGCTAATGCATATGGGCTTCACCTATAGTCGAGAACTATTCAAAAGTCAGATTGAAATTCTGAATCTAGCTGAATGAAATTGCCCAGTTCACACTGGCAATAACTAGGACAAATAAGATTTTCGAATTGAAATAGCTGTGTAAGAAATTTGTTTATGTTCATCAGTCCAAAATTTGCCAAAAAAGGATGTGGCAATGACTTTGCAATTCACCGGGCACCCCTGAAATATTATGCTAAATACAATTGTATCATTCTACTAATATTAAACTACAGTAACGTATGACTTGAAAGAACGCAATGTAAGACGATAGTGATGATGTGTGTATATTTTTTCATCTTCGATTCCTTCGATCTTCTTTTTACATCTGCAGATAAATGTCAAGGATTTTTTCGGTCATAATTTTTAATATTTTAATGTGATCTAATTATGCAAAGAGGCTATAACATTTCATAACGGTTTAGTTTGATTACTTATTCTCATACTTCTGCAGTCTCCAATAGCGCCATAATATAAGGTCGGCTCGTAATGCAGAGATTTTGTATCTATTTTAAAAAAAAGTTTCGCTCGTGGGGGGAGAACCCCCGCCCACCCGTCTACTGAAATTAGGAATATTCATTTACCGTTTCCTTCATTTTAAAAGATATAAATGCATTACTCGCCGTACAAAGTCATTCTTCTAAAAATTATTTTCAAAAAAAGACATCAAGAAAGCAATATCTATCGAAGAAAAAAAAACAATGAGGCGTGGGAAGAGATCAGGATCAAAATAGACCCATCAACACGGCACACGATGTTATGTTATGTTTTATTATATCTATCTTTTTTTTGTGGGGGGCGGGTATATGTGCCATTTTTGTAGGGGTTATATAATATATGTACGATTATATAGTAATAGATATGAAGTAAAAAACAAATTGCATCGCGCCCCCCCGGTACGCACATTTGTCACCCGTTCGGGGGGGGGGGGGGGGGATAACTCCCTCTCACTTAAAATTTCTGGATTGCCGCCCTTCGTGAAAACAAGAAATAATATTTCTCAGATGAATGAGCATTATCATTCATGAATTAGGTAAAGTACTTAATAATAATCCCTTGAGAAATTAAAATAGAAGGAGCTCTAATAATATTATCTCATAATGCAATACGTAATCATAATGTGATTGATATTCCGTGTTTTTAATTGTGGAATTTCTTTGAATATGCACTTGAATATCAGGAAAATAAATGAGGGCCATTTCAGGTTGACTGTAGGATGTTTTATGATCTAATTGCATTGATGGTCTACTTAACTGAGGCATGGTGATAATAGATATTAATTCAGCATCGAATTTGCCATTTTATTATTAAGCATTAAATATTTACAAATTAGTTAAATAAATCAATTTAAATATAAAGGGCAATGCTTGAAGAACTAAAGTAGTTTCATACTTAATTTATAATGCCATACTGATCTTTACTAGAAAACTGACATGGCTTGAGGCTACTTGATATAGTAGCTGACAAGAATAGAGTTTTACTTCGACTAAAGATACTTAACAATCAGCTAAGTATAACCAAGGAAGGCATACATTGTCTATTGTTCATAAAAATAGTAATATGCTGGCAACCGTAAAGAACAAGGTATCATTCCTGTTTAGAGCCAATATGTATTAGATTCGTGCGGGCACCTGTCATGGCATAAACTAACGAAATGTGAAAATTCTGCTTTTCAAGGTCGTTTCTTCAGTTCTGAGATTTTAGCAAATAAGTTAAAATTAAAATTGATACCTTTCCGACACGACTATTCTTTGCAGCTTAAAGATATCTATAAGAATTTTAAAAATTGAAAATAATGCTGCAAACCACGTTATGTAATGAATTAAAAATTATTATGGCAAGTAGTTTTTGACTCGCGTCCTTGGAAAAGTGCCTAGATTTCAGCATTCGTGAAGTTATAGCATTGGTACGGTCCGTGACGATATCCTAGTAATCATCATAAAGATTAGGGTATTGCTCTTGAGATAGAAGATTCAAGCTTCCTTTATTTTAATTTGTTTTCGAAGATATATTCTTTAGTACTTTTCATTATTATGAAGTGCATAATGCTAGCAGGGCGATCGGAGAATTCTATTTCTTGTTTCATAATTAGTGCTAAGACTGCAGAAAATTTTTATATTATAATTAGAAGTGCTGGTCGGCGAATTTTTAACACTTAAAGTAGTGCATTTTATGTTGTTAATAGATTCTAAATAATTATTGAGTTTGCAAGCTTCTTTACTTTGTGTAGGCATTACATGAAGAAAGATTCATGTTCAATTGACTGTATTGAAAATAACTTTATTCAATGAAGTTGTAAGATCTCAGGTTTGTCACTCTATCGCATCATCTTTCGTTAGTACCGTCAATAACAATAAAGAACAGATTTTTTCTTCCGATGCAGGAATAGTTTACATAAATGGAAAAACAACCTTAAATGCAGTCTTTAAGTATTCTTTGTTCGGCGCAAAGAATAGTAGTGCACAGGGGCGTCACCGTGTGATAAAATTCTTCTGGCAGTCTAGCTCCGAATCATAGCCGAATTCTTCATAACAGAGCGAGTATTATTCAAAAGCTACTAATTTTTTCAATACTTATTCGAAAGAACACCATGGAAAATCGAAAAAAAAAAACTCAATTTCGATAGGGAAAAAATCTGTCTTTCATAATGTTTGCCAACGAAATAAAAGGTCGAAAGAGTGACAAACCCTACAGATAGATGTGGGTGCGTTGAATAACAGCGATTTTTCCAAGGAAGTCGTTTGCGTTCGACACTTCGGAGTTGCCAATCTTTTTAGGGCAAATATCAATATTCGCGTCTGGCAAGCTGGTGAAACTATTAAAATAACAAGTAATTTGGACAATAAAGCCAGCAGAAATATGGTACCGCTTTCTTTAATATTTTTGCTTGAAAAATGTATGACAACCTGAATCCCAGAAAAAAATTTGTCCGTATGCATGAACTGATGGGGGGGGGGGGGGGGGCAACTCTCTAATAAGTGGCCATATTACCGGTACACCTACAGCGCGTAGCATTATCTAAATCCGCAAGTTTAAGCGCTTCGTGCTAGCACAAAATCTACGAGCGGCAATCTCACAAAATATACATGTAGAGTGTTGACAACCTAAAAGTACGATTAAGTCTCCTGCATAAAATATTAGGGCTTTCTGACTCACGGGTTGGCAAAGGTGGGACGAGGTACCAGCCCAGAAAAACCTAGACAGGTTATTCTGGGTCAGGGATCCACCGACAAAAACAACACGGGTTATTTTGCCACAAAGTTGGGTTTTTGTAATTCTATGTTATTTCGAACAAACAATAATTAATATCTTGCATGTCCTAAATTATGGCAATGAAAAAATAAGTAAGAAAATCGAGGTTCCAAATTGAGGGGATAATTTTTCTTAGATTATATTATAATTATTGTAATAAAAACAATTATAATCGTTTCTTAGCAATTTCAGAGTCATAATCTGGCCGAAGATTGTTAGGAAAATTTTCCTAGCTATAGATACTTACGTATTTAGTTGCAAATACTTATATAGTTATTTATTTTTTCAGGCTCAAATTCAAAATAAAAAGGAAAATGAACGCACTTGATTAAACTGTCTATGTAGTAAGGGAAAATAAATTGCTTAGTGTAATGTTTTATGATAGATGTTTGATTCAACAAAAAATTTAATAAATTACTTTTAATTTGTTAGATTTCTTCGAAATGGGAAGTTTTTGTATAGAATAGGTTTGTCTAACTGGTAATTTTGGCTTTTATTCCTGGAGCATAGAAAAAATGAGAAGATTTGCGTCTGATTCTTCATTTCTTCTATAATCCTTAACGTGTCAAATTTAGTATAGGTTTTACGGGATGACTTTTCAGTGCTATATTATATGTAGGGTATCTTTATATCACTTGACACTTTGGATAGCAATACTAAACCATTTGCTTTGATTTAAATAAAAAACGTATGAGGGGTGGATGAGAAAACAGCGTCCCCATGTGCAATTTATAACTACCACAAATAATATGACAAAGCATTTAATTAATGAATTTATTAATTCTTGCTAAAGTTCTAATGTTAACCTAAATTGTTTTTTTCTAAAGACTTTTTCAAAAAGAAAATCAATTAGAATCCCCCCCACTGTTTCCTCATTACTGAAATTAAATCAATTTTGGTTTGAAAATATGGAAGGGGAGGGTGGGAGACAGCTTCCCTTATCTCAGAATCGACAGGGAGCTTTAAAGGCAAATATAACAACGATTACACTTTATCGTTATTGAAAATATGCCATCATAAAAAACATATGCATAATGACAGTGGTCTAGTTATGATTTGAAGCATGCTATTTAATAGAGAAAAGATGGCGTTATTTCATAATAAACTAAGATGCGAAATGGTTTTAATTTTTAATGGTAGGAAATTTAAGTAGTAAACCTATTCACAGCCAACTAAATATCCTGTATTTGTACGGGGAACCATTTGTAACAGTTCTTCCTATTTCGTAAAAGACAAGTGATTAAAGTTCATGAGTCTGAAACATTGTCCTAAAAGCTTCTAAATATACAGCAAATATAATTTCGTGTTTGATTGATATAATATAATTGGATTATTGCTAATTTTTTGTCGTCTTTCGCATTGGACTTGATTAAAGCAATTCTAGTTAGCTTTAACATTAATGAAGACATAGTATATATGTGAAATGAAAATGCATATATTATAGTTATCATTACCAGGCATTAGATATAAAATTTTAAACATACAAACAAACCCACGAGAAGAACTCGTAAAAACGCGAGTAAAAACTCGCAAAAACACCAGAAAAGACCGTGTAGTCGGGGTTGTGTCATGTTAAATTTATGCCTGAGTTGGCGGTCTGTTTTTGCCTACACCTTAGCTTTTACTGTTTCTAAAACAGTTAATTGAGTAGCCAATAAATATTCTATGGGATCCTATATAACAGGATTTAGGATTGTTTCGACACAAGAATAATCTGTGAAGACTATTTCTGTCTGCAGAAGTGTTTGTAATAGTCTGATTGTTTGTAGTTTACATTATCTTCAATTCAGTTCTATTTTCTTCCCTAAAATTGTGTGTGTGAGAGGGCACACGCACGAATATTTGCTGGCCCAATTCGCCGTTGTTGGCAACTTTCTGCCCAGCAGGGTGGCAGTGACTGTGTTTATCGAAGGATGGGATGTCTAACAATCAAGTTTGGCTAACCTACTAGAAATGGAAATACTTAATTAATCTTACTCATTTGGTTAAATTAAAAGCCTTAAAGATATCAACATGAATGTCAATAAAATATTAAATATCTTTGCTGTCATGTATATTTTAATCACTTAGAACAAGTAATTATCTTTGAAAGAGGGCTTAATGTATAAATTATTTTTATTTTATGTTCTTTAATAATGTGTGTATTTAAATGGCATTGAGCTTTTAAAGAACTAAGAAAATAAACAAATAAGTGAAAATTGCCTGCTACTTTACAGATTTCAATGAAAAATAGTTCGAGTGTAATCGCCGGTCATTTTCACGCTCTTTTCGGGATTTTTGAACTCGTCGCGTTTCTTATGAGTTTCTAAGGCATTGTGCAAAGGCTCGATGGCCCAGAGGCGTATTTTAGCGCAGACGTCGAGGATAACGTCCGAAATTTTTACCGTAACTCCTCCGCCGGTCATGTTTAGGCCGAAACCTTCACGTCTGTGCAAGGGGCTCAGACGTCGGCGCAAAAAGCGTAAAGTCGATCTGGTCGCGTGCAAAGGGCCTCCCACAACGCCAAGTGATCGTCTGACATAAAAAAAGAAAAAAAAAGAAAGAATAAAAAAAAAAAAAAGAAGAAATAAAAATAAAAAAAAAATAATAAAACAAAAAAAAAAAAAAAAAAAAAAAATATGAAAAAAAATTAAAATATAAAAAAAAAAAAAAAAAAGAAAAAACAAAAAGAAAAAAAAAAAAAAAAAAAAGAAAAACAAAGAAAACAAAAAAAAATAATTAAAAAAGAAAAAATAAAAAAAAAAAAAAAAAAAAGAATAAAAAAAAAAAAAAAAAAAAAAAAAAAAAAAAAATAAAAAAAATAAAAAAAAAAAAAAAAAAAAAAAAAAAAAAAAAGAAAGAAAAAGAAAAAAAAAAAGAAGAGGTCGATCTGTCCGTGCAAGGTGTCCGGACGGACGTTACCGCCTGAAAGGGTCGATCTGTCGCGTTGCATAAGGGCTCGGAGGTCGTTATCTTCCGCCGAAAGTGCGATCCGTACGCGTGCAAGGGGCCATGACAGGTCCATGCGCGAAGAGGTCGTTGCCGTCGCGTGCCGGCGGGGCTGTTCAGGCGTCGGCCGGGAGACGATCGTCGGCGTGCGCGTCGTCTTCCGTCGCACCTTTGGCCGACTGTGGTGGTAGAAGTGTTGCTGCAAGCGAGGTTGCTTCTTTCTGGATTGTATCTCCTTCTGCGGCTTAGAACTCAGGCCACTTAGTAGGCAGGCTTATTCTGCGGTGCCACGTTGTGCAGCTTAATAGATTGCTGCTCGTGGGAAACGAGTGCTATCATGTGGTGATAGGTTCTTGAAGCACAGGGTCGCTAAGGCGGTAGTGGCGTCCACAAACACCGCGTGGCACGTGCTTGCAGTGCTGGCCGCCTCGTTGGAAGCTGTGCTTCCAGAGGGGCTGAGGCGCCTTGTCGCTAGAGAAGGCGTCCTTCTGTCTTAGTTGCATAGTAGGTGCGGCAATCTTGTGACGCGACGGCGTCAGCCATCGTCTGGCGCAAGTAGGCAATGCCGGTCGTGGAAACTTTTGCGTCGTCCTAGGTGGTTTAGGCCTTTGCGGGTTGAACTGTCAACCGTCGCCATGGGGCAGCGCGTGCAGCGGAAAGGGCTTCTCGGAGAGCATGTGGCCGCGAAGTGCCAGCTGTCTAGCAGTGTTGTCTGGCTGGTCGGCTGTGAACGTGTCAGACCGCTATTGCCAGGCAGTAACTCATATTGCGAGCGGTAACGGCTCGGGTCGGTCGGCGTGTGTCACTTGCGTTGAGTGGTGGGCGCAGCGTCCTCTACATCATTGTGCGAAGCTGCTTGAGGCATTCGACGGTGGCATTTCTGGTGGGGGCTGTAGCGTTCTCGCGTAGTTGGGCATGCTTGTTACAAGGTGGCGGGTCCTGCAGGTCGTCGCCTGCAGCCGAAGAGCTTGTCGCAGTGCTCGCAACGGGGTGCACTGAGAGCGGTTGCGTTACAGGTCGGCGTCGGTCGCAAACCGTTGCTTCATGGTCGTTGGGCAGTGGCTCCATGTGCGTGGAAGCTCATTCTCTGCAGAAAAGGCTGGTCAGGGAAGAGGGTCCCGGCGGCGCTGCGTCAGTGCTGTGTTGTAGTGCTCCTCAGGTTCGCTCTGACGTGGTAGGACTCGGCAGCACCAGGTTCGGCTTGAGCGTAGACGACGCCAGATCGCTCCACTGAATCTACGTCGGGGGCTCTGCGTGTGCGTCTTCTCGTGCGGAACATGCTACCTGCGTCACGCGGGAGAGAGTGCGAGGGAAGGCCACGCAGGTTACGCGACACGCCTCCCGCTCCTGCGTGCAGAGGCCTCGTGGCGCAGCAGCCGGTGGTAGAAGGAAGAACTAATTCTCTGCCCAGCAGACGCTTTCGCAGAGGGAAACACGTCTGGGCACACGCACGGGTGCCACCTCTGTAGTGGTCCGATAGCCCTGAACATACATGCTCAGCGCGGTGGTGTGCGGAACGCCGAACACACTCGTCCCAGACTAGGTCGTCAGACGAAGGCGTCGTGGCGTGCGGGTCCGGCTTGCCAAGGTGTGGAGATGCAGGTCTAGTCGTTATAATGGGCCTCTCCATTGAGCGCACTTCGAATTGCACGACAACGACGATCGGCAGGCAGGCGGTTTGCACGCGAATTCTTCGCCGTCGGCTAAGTTTGTTCTTGAGTGTGGAGGTGCGCGTCCAGTGCTGCGTCTTGGTCGGAGTAGACGCCTGGGGTGGCAGCGAGCGTATCAGGCGTAGGCTTGGCGCCGAATGGGAGCTCATGTGTCATTCAACGAGGTGTTACTCGGTCCTGGTTGAAGTATGCTGTTGTCGCAGTACTCGCACGTGGTAGGTTGTGTTAATGACGTTGAGAGTGACTTAAATGGTCTCTGGTGGCAGAATGGTGACCAAGGCTGCTTAAACGTAGCTGCGAAATTTTGCCCACAGCACACTGCGATCAGGTCGAGGATTCGGCTTCCTGCTCTGAACGCCTGTCCTCTTTCCTACCTGGCTAAACATCTGAATTTTTCAGAATCTAACGACCAACATAATGCCTGTCGGCTGTTTTCGTGCGGCTGTGGAAAGGGGGGGGGGGGGGGGGGGGGGGGGGCAGATATAAAAATTTGCAGCTTAATTATCTGCTCTCTGTCGCTTCTCCACCAATGAAGAGTGCGAGCTATGTCGAGCTAATTCTTCCTTATTTTCTTAACGAGCCATGAAAGGAGAAGGCATTCGGATTTCAACCTCGTCATCGCCCTGTACGTCGGGCAGGAGACATTAATGTATTTTTTTTTAATTTGTCGTTTCACCACTGCACCATCAGATAAATGACAAAATACTCCAAATCGTAATAGCGTCGATAAGGTGATGTAAATAAGCTAAAACACTGTTAAGAAATTCTCACGATCCACCTTTGGAACGCAGTAGGCCGTCGACGAATTCCGATGGTGAGCTGTGTGGCTTGTGTTACTAAGTTTTGGCAAACTTATCGCGCATAAGCAGTTTGACCCTATTAATTTAGCGAGTGCTCTACGTGAGTTGCTTGCCAAGTTGTAGATCGCCAAGCTGTACGATGGGTTTATTTAGTTTTATTTTATTCGATTCTAGAAAACCAAGACACTTATTTTTGGGTCTATGTTGAGTGTTCTGCAGTACATTACAGCGACATTTGTCCTCGCGATTGTTTTGTTGGTTGGCATTGTAAAAAAAAAAAAAAAAATCAATGCCTTCGCGCTAATGGTTGACTGGGGAGCGGTTTGCCAAAATGATAGAATGGGGGAGGCTTGCATATGTGTATAGATGCATCTTTCTACATTTTAACGTTGTACAAGGCGACAAACTCGTCACAGTTTATATTAGTAAGTAAGATATGATAGTGGGAAAGAACAGTCCATGTGGAGAAGTCATGTTTTAAAGGAAGAATACGAGTCAATGCTTGAAGTAGTATTGGAAAATAATTTAAGAAGGAAACTTTTAAATTTGTCAACGAAAACAAACTGCAGTAGTCCATTAAAAATAATAGTTTCTGTCGCGAGTTTTTATTTTAATTAATAATCAACAAAATGTTTTCTATGGCAATTTACATGAACAAGCTTTGACTCATAATTTCTTTAATTTAAAAATAATCAGACTATGAAATAAAGGATTGAAGCAGTTTTCTCACAACTTTTTTGATGATTTAAGTTTTGTAAAAGTTTAATTTTCATTAAACCCATTAAGCGATTAGAGTAATTGAAATTATATCGCGAGCGCTATCCTATTTGCCGTTGGTAGTGGCGCTCTTTGGCAAAACAAATACAGAGTGTATTTATTCTATGTCTGCAGAGAAATATGTAAAGAAAATACGATTTCAGTAAATAGAAAATATCCTTTACCCTCGTGGGGAATGGAGGGGGGGGGGGGGGGGGGGGGATCCTTTTTCCACTATGGCGATTGGCGAGGTGGTGGGGGAAGATGGTGGCAGAAGGCAGGGCGCCCCTCTAGAATCCATTGTATCTTTGCCCTTCCACAAGTTGCAGGAACGATGAAGATTACTCGAGATTAATTTCGCTGTTTAAAGGAGGCAAGCTTTTCAAAATTTTCTCAGACAGTTTAAGATCTGTAGCATGGGGCCTCAACGGCGTAATGGTCTGCGACCTCAGTTTGTATGATCGTCAAGTAGGCGGGCGGTTGCGATTTCTCTCGCCTTTTGCCGGCTGGTGCAATTTTTTCTTATCATGTACTGTTAAAAGTTCTTTCCTCAAATAAAATACTGTATTGTAGGGCTTATCTGTGTATGCAAGGTGCGCATAGTATCGCAGTCCTAAACATGTGTGTCTGAAGTTTATTGACTTCTAAGAATAGAATAAAATAGAAAGATACTTTGACATTCGGAGTGTGTGTGCACGGGCACTGTCACTTTTTTGAGTCAAAAATATGTTGCAAAAAGGTGGTAAAAAAGGCAGATGACCAGAAGATTATGCTATTGTGGTTTATCTTAGCTCAGGCAGGATAATAAGCCAGGTTGGGGTCCAACAAGGTTGTTGAGGAGTCAGGGCAATAAATGATAAAGAGAGTGAAAAATAATAAGCATGGAAAGTATATCTTGTGATTATTAAAAAAAAAAAAAAAAAAAAAAAAAAAAATGAATAGGGTGATGTTGGCTAATCGTGTCCTCACTTTGAAGTCTGTTAGGAAATAATAGGTCAGGGGCGTAAAACCAACTGTTAGTTAGTCCAGCTTTTTGTTGAATTTTTAAACTGATGCTAGCCGTGACTACCTATGTTAATAAGAATAAGTGTATATTGCGTTTAGTATATTGGCGAGTAACTTGCGTAGAAAAAACTATTTTATCATGTATTATTGTCAAATAGTTTAGAATGCAGAGTATATGCTGGGGAAATTTATGAGTATTGCTATTAAAGTTTAAAATTTCTGTTCTTCTCAAAATGAAATCAATGTGAGTCATTCAGCAGGGGTTTCTGTCTCGGCTGAGAGACCTTCAAATTAAACTAATATTTCAATGGTGGTTGGCGATTGAAAATGCTGCAGAGAATCATTTCTTTAAAATCATTAGTACACATTTTCAGCGCTGTGGGGACGAAAAAGATATAAAATTATAAGATAAAGGTATCATGAGTATTTATTCTAATTTATTTATTTTTTTTGTATTTGAACTGGATGCATTATATGGCTAATAAAAATTACATTTTGTTCTGAGTTTATGTTTTAGAAATTCCAAAAAAAAAGTTCATAAAGATTTAACTTTTTTTTTGTGAAAAAGGGTTCTTTTTCTTTCATCAGATGTTTGCTTTAAGCGAAGCTACAGTACTTTTCACAGGGCATGATGGCCGGCTGGTTAAGTATTTTAGCAATATGATTGTATATAAGTTATAGGTTACTCGCCGCCAGGGCCTTCGGGTTCCTACTTGCTGGATTGGTCACGCTAAATGTCATTACATAAAACTATGCCCCACTAGGCAAAACGACTCGACATAGTCTGCCTGACAGGGATGCGAATTTTGTAAAAAATGATCAATCGTAATCCAGTAGACCTCCTCATTATAATCGCGTTTGTTCTCTATTCATCTTCTCGAAATATTTTTATTCAAACTAAAAAGAAATTTACATCACATGGGTGTGAGGCTACTGGTATCCAGAGACGCGAATTTTTCTTCGGAAAAGTAATTTTTTTTCCCTTTCTTGAGGGCAGTGGATTCAACGTGAAACTAAGGCCATCGCAAATTACCAATGTGCTCGCTTACTGAAATTGATTTAGCAATATTAGATACGATTTCTGTGATAAGAATATCACTCGTGACGTCTTGCTATTGAAAAAAGCGAGCTAGATAAAATCGTCACAGGACTACTTAGGCTGAATAAAGGAGAGTCACTGAGATTGCTTGTGAGGGCTCTTATTGCTTCCTTGGCTTCCACCGCGGAGTGACGTCATGCTAAGTTAAGTGATGATAATGTTAAGTTTCAGGCTTCCAGTAGGGCAGATTGTATTGCGGATAGGACGATCGCGAGTGCTATTTCAGCTGAAATCCTTTGGGCCTTAGATCAATGACCAAAAAACAAATAGGTTTTTCGTCAAAATTCACAAACTCTGATAGATAGGTTCCACAACTATTGGTTTGTATTAAATTATCAACGATTTATTTATTTCGTTATTTTTTTTTTTTTTTAATTTGAAGAATGAATCAAATAACATATGTTCTAAGTAACAAAAAATTTTGTAATGTAAAAAAACTAGTCGCGCAAAAAAAAAAAAAAAAAAAATAAAAAAAAAAAAATGGATCACAGTGCGCAATCCTGTCGGCCTCTCAAGAGAAGTACAAGAGTATCTATCTCTGTCACTAACAACGAAACGGAAGGATGGGGGGGGGGGGGGGGGGGGGGGGGGGGGGGGGGGGTTAGAACGGGTAGGAAAGGAGAGAGATACTCTTGTACTTCTCTGAGAGGCCGACAGATGGCACCTGTGATCGGACAGTTTTTTTACTTACAAAAATTTTTTTACTTAGAAAATATGTTATTTGATATTTTCAAATTAAAAAAAAAAACAAAAAATGAATAAAAAATCATTAATAAATTTAATACAAACCAATAGTTGTGGAACTAACATCAGTGTTTGGAAAACCTATTTGTTTTTGTTCATTGATTAAGGCAAGGATTCAAGTGAAATAGCACTGCGATCGCTTCGAATACCAATCGCTACTGGAAGTGAATTACATTATCATCAACTTAACTTGGCATGACGTCACTACGGGTGGAGCCAATAAGAGCTCACAAGCACTCAGTGATCTCCTCTTATTCGCCAAGTAGGCTGTGACGTTTTATCTAGCTCGTTTTTCATAGGCAAGCGTCACGATGTTTTTATCAAGAAACGTTCTAATGTAATTCATTTCCAGTAGCGATTGTAATTTGCGATGGCCTGTTTCACTTGAATCCCTGCCTAAGAAAGGGAAAAAATACTTTTCCGAAGAAAAATTCGGATACCAGTAGCCTCACACCCATGTGATGTTAAATTTCTTTTTGTTTGAATAAAATTTTTCGAGAGATGAAAGAAAAACGCGATATAATGAGGGTTACTGGATTACGATTGTTCATTTTTTACCAAAATTTCGCATCCCTGTCAGGGAACTATGTCGAGTCGTTTTTGTATGTGGCATAGTTTTAATGATTTGCGTGCAATCCAGCAGGGCCGAAGGCTGGGGGAGGCGCTGAATGCCCTGTGAAAGTTTTGCCTCCCGTAAGCAAACACTGAGAAAGAAAAAGAACCTTTTCCAAAAAAAAGTTAAAATTTATGAACTTTTTTTTGAATTTCTAAAACATAAACGAGAAACAAAAGTATTTTTATTAGCCATATATGCATCCAGTTCAATAAAAAAAAATAAATAAATAGATAAATAATCATGATACCTTTATCGAGGCTGAAAATGTGTACTGATTTTAAAGAAAAGATCTGAGCATTTTCAATCGCACCACCCATTGAAAATTTAGTTTACATTTGAAGGGTCAGGGGGAAAACCACGGAAGTCACATTTGATTCATTTTGAGAAGAACGAAATTTAAACTTTATGAACTCATAAATTTCCCCAGTATACTTGTTCTAAAATGACAATAATACATGAAATAGTTTTTTCACGAATACTGCATATACTAAACGAAATTACACTTATTTTTCTAACAGGTGGTAGCATCAGTTTAAATTCAACAAAAAGTGGACTACCGTGGTTTTTCCCCCTGACCCTTTATTTCTAAAGACTTCAAAGTGGGGAAATTAGCAACCATCACTATTCATATATTACTTTATGCTTATTAATTTTCTATTTTATTTTTTGGCCTGTCCAACAACATTGTTGGCCAACCTTGGTTTATTCCCTGCTGGCTAAGATAAAACCAAAGCTATCTCTGGTCATCTGCTTTTTTTACCACGTTTTTGCACATATTTTTGACTCAAAAAGTGCGTGCCCGTGATCGAAATGTCAGATCTTTCTATTTCTATTCTATTCTAGAAGTCAATAAACTTCGACACACATGAGGACTGCGTACTATGCGCCTTGCCTCCACAGATAGTACAATACAGATTTTATTGAAGGAAAGAATTTACAGTACAGAGAAGGAAATTACACCCAGGGCAAAGGCGGGAATCGAACCCGCGCCTCTTGAGATTACAAACTGACGGGCAGACCCATTGCGCCGTTGAGGCCCCATGTCAGATCTTAAACGTCTGAAAAAATTTGAAAACTGCCTCCTTTAAAGAGAATAATCTGGTAATTTCATCGTCTGCATGTGGAAGGGCAATGATACAAGGTCTGAGGGGGCCCTGCTCTGCCACCCACTTCCCCACACCTCGCAACGCCACTGTGGAAAGGCCATCGATCTACAAATCGTGTAAAAGATATTTTCTATTTACTGAAACTCGTTTTTCTTAAATTTCTGGCAGACTAGTCCTCGTATTTGTTTTGCGAGCGTACAACGGCAAATACGGATAGCGCTCGGATATAATTTATTACTCTATCGTATGGTTTAATGAAAATTAAATTTTACAAAATTAACCTCCAAAAGTGTGAGAAAACTGCTTCAATCCTTTATTTCAAGCTGATTAATTTTTAAATAAAGAAATTATGAGTAAAGCTGTATCATGTAATTGCCCAGAAAACATTTTTTGATTTTAATTAAATAAAAAAATCGGACAGAAAACTTATTTTAAGGACTGAGTTTGTTTTCGTTGAAAATTTAAAAGTTTCCTTCTTAAATTTTTTTCAATACTACTTCACAGCATTGCTCGATTTCCTTTAAAACAGTTCCTCCATGGATTGTTCTTTCCCACTATTCATATCTTATTCTAATATAAACTGTGACCGAGTTTGTGCCTTGTAAACGTTAAATGTAGAAAGACTGCATCTATCAAACTATGCAACCCTATCATTTTGGCAAACGCCAGAACATAGGAAGATTGCAATGAACCAACAAAACATCGGGCAAAATGTTGTGAAATTCTGCAGAAACTCAACATAAGCAAAAATAAGTGTCTTGTTTTTGATCGAAATAAAAAAAAACTAAATAAACCATCGTCCAGCTTGGCGATCCAAACTTGGCAAGAACTCAGGAGCACTCGCTAATTTAGGGTCAAACTGTATGGCGATAAAGTTGCCAAGTTAGTAACACCAAGCCACACTGCTCAACCAATCGGATTCGTCGAGGCTACTGCGTTCAAGGTGGCGTGAAGAATTTTAAACAGTGTTTTGTTTTCTCCTTATCGACGTATACGTTTGAGTTTTTGTCATTTATCTGATGCGTGAGTGGTGAAACGAAAAATTAAAAAAAAAATACATTAATGTCTCTGCCCGACGACGGGGAGGAGGTTGAAATCCGACATGTTTATTTCATGGTGGAAGAAATGGAAGATATTAAGCCTGACATCTCGACTCTTCGGGTGGAAGAAGACGAAGAGGAAGAAGATATTAAGCCTGAAATTTTATATCTGCAGGACGAAAACAGCCGACGGGAAGTGGTCGTTAAGACTGAAATTCAGGATGTGCAGGAGGAAGGCGATCAGGAGGACCTGACGTGCAGTGTGTGTGGCAAAACTTTCCAGCAGTTGGTCACATTGCAGAGACATTACGTCACTCACGTCATTAACAAACCCTACCAGTGCGAGTACTGCGACAACAGCTACTTCAACAGGCGGAACCTGGTGAAGCACATGAGCTCCCATTCCGGCGCCAAGCCCTACGCCTGTACGCTGTGCCCCAAGGCGTACTCCGCCAAGAGCAGCCTGGACGCGCACCTCAAGAACCACTGCGACGGCAGCTTCGCGTGCAACGCCTGCCGCGAGGTGTTCGGCCAATCGAAGGCGCTGGAGAGGCACGAGCGCTCGCACCTGGCGCCGGACCCGCGCACCGACGCCTTCGTCTGCGCCGTCTGCGACGAGTGGTTCGGGTTCCGCCACGCGCTGGAGGACCACTACGAGGGGCACCCGGCGGTGCAGACGTTCCCCTGCGAGGTCTGCGGGGCGGAGTTCTTCTTCTACCACCGGCTGCTGCGCCACGAGGCCCTGCACGAGGAGCGGGAGGCGTGCCGCGTCTGCGGCCTCGCCTTCCCGCGGCGCCAGGAGCTGTTCCGGCACGAGAAGACGCACACGCAGGCCCGCGTGTTCGAGGGCGGCGTCGTCTACGCCTGCGACCTGTGCGCCGAGTCCTACCTCGTCAAGAGCGACCTGGAGGAGCACTACAACACGCACGACGACCGCGCGCCGGGCCCCTTCCCCTGCCGCCTCTGCGGGAAGAGCTTCACGCTGGGCCACTGCCTGCAGAAGCACCGGTGCGACGACGCCGAGCACCGCGTGCACCCGTGCGAGCACTGCGACAAGCTCTTCCGGCGCGGGGCCGACCTGCGGCGCCACCTGTACGTGCACGCGGACCGCCCGCACCAGTGCCACGTGTGCCTCAAGCGCTTCGGCACCAAGTGGGCGCTGCGCCACCACTCCAAGGTGCACACGCAGGACCGGGCGTACCGCTGCGCGTTCTGCGGGCGGACGTTCACGCGCCGCGACAACATGGAGCGGCACTACGCGCGCCACATGCCCGAGAAGCCCTTCCGCTGCACGCGCTGCCCCAAGGCGTTCACCCGCAAGGCCAACCTGGCGACGCACGACCGGCTGCACGGGCGCGCCGGCGCCCACAAGTGCGACCACTGCGAGGACGCCTTCGCGACCAAGGGCCTGCTCTGGAAGCACAGCCGGGCGGCGCACCCGCACGTGCGGCGCCACTACGCCTGCGACCTGTGCTTCAAGACCTTCACCATGAAGCACTCGTACGAGCGCCACTATAAGCTGCACACGGGCGAGCGGCCCTACAAGTGCGAGTTCTGCGAGAAGGAGTACATCCAGAAGAAGAACCTGCTGCAGCACCACTTCTACCACCACGTCGGCAAGGGGACGGGAGCGGACGCCGACGACGTCCCGGCCGACGCCTGACGCCCCCCGGCACGCGACGGATCGACCTTTCGGCGGACGTCTGGCCCCTTGCACGCGACGGATCGACCTTTCGGCGGACGTCTGGCCCCTTGCACGCGACAGATCGACCTTTCGGCGGACGTCCGGCCCCTTGCACGCGACAGATCGACCTTTCGGCGGACGTCTGGCCCCTTGCACGCGACAGATCGACCTTTCGGCGGACGTCTGGCCCCTTGCACGCGGCGGGCGAGGAGACGGGCGGACGTCTCCGAAGTTGCGCACCGCTCGGGGTTGCCACATCGCTTAGAAACTCTAAGAAACGGGGAGTTCAAAAATCCCCGAAAGAAGGGAAAATGCGGGGAATTTCGAACATTTTCATTGAAATCTGTAAAGTGCAGGCAATTTTACTTTTTTTTTTTTTTAGTTTTAAAAGTCAATGCCTAAATACACACATTATTAAAGAAATAAAATAAAAATAATTTTACATTGCTCTTTCAATAATTACTGTTCTAAGTGATTAAAATATCATGAAAGCAAAGATTATTTAATATTTTATTTGACATTCATGTTGTATTTTATGCTAATTTAACCAAATGAGTAAGATATTAGTTTTCCATTTCTAGTGTTAGCAAACTTGTTTTAGACATCCCATCTTCGATAAACACGTCCACTGCACCCCTGTGGCAGAAAGTTGCCGACACGGCGACATTGTGCAGAAATATTTCGTGGTTGGGGAGAAAAAAGGACTGAAGAAGTAAAGTAAATAAAACAATCAGTAATAAAACCATTCTGCAGAATAGTCTTCACAGATTATTTTTGTGTGGAAACAATCCTAAATCCTGTTATTATAGTTTCCATTAGAATATTTATTGTACTCAATTAATGTTTGAAACAGTAAAAGCAGGGTTGGCAAAAAACAGAGTATTTCTACAAAAACCCGACTCACACCGGTTTTTCTGGGTTTTTGCGAGTTTTTCTGGGTTTTTACGAGTTTTTCTGGGTTTTTGTATGTTTAAATTTTATATCTTATGCGGGTATTGATATATATATATGCATTCATTCACATAATACTATGTTTATTAAGTTAAAGCTCTGAATTGCATTTAATCAATGTCAATGGAAAGACGACAAAAAATTAGCAATATCAATTAATAATATCATCAACCGAATTATAATTTGTGTATATTTAAGAAGCTTTGGACAATGGTTTCAGCTATGAACTTTAATCACTTGTCTTTTACGAAATAGAAGAACTGTTACAAATGGGCTTCCCTACAAATACAGGAATATTTAGGGTGTGAAAGTTTACTACTTAAATTTCTACCATTAAAAAATTAAAACCATTTGCACTTGTTTATTAATAGAAATAAGCATCTTTTCTCATTAAATAGCCTGCTTCAATATCTAGTCATGTCATTTGCATGTTTTTTATGAGGCATATTTCAATGATAAGTGTGTGTCTGAGATAAGGGAAGTGTCTCCCCCCTCCCCTCCTATTTTCAAAACCAAAACTGATTAATTTCAGATGGGGAGTGGGGGGGATTCTTAATTGATTTTTTTTTTGAAAAAGTCTTTAGAAAAAAACTAGGTTAACATTAGAACTTTGCAAGAATTATAAATTTATTAATAAATGCTTGTCATAATATTTTGGTATTAATAAATTGCATGGGGACGCATTTTCTTCGTTTTTTTTTAAATCAAAGAAATGGTTTAGTGCTTCAAGTCAGTGGTATGGTACCTCTATAATATAGCACTTGAAAATCATCCTATACTAAATGCAGTAGGATTATAGAAGAAATGAAGAGCAAAACTTTATTTTTCTTGCTCCAGGATAAAAGCAAAAATTACAGTTAGCAACTATTCTATACAAAAACTTCAATTTCGAGAACTACAAATTAAAAGTAATTTATTAAATTTTGTGTTGAATCAAAATTATCATAAAACATTAACTAAGCAATTTTTTCCTTCTACAAGAAGTTTATCAGTGGTTCATTTTCAATTTATTTTGAAATTTGAAGTGAAAAAATAAATACTAATAAGTATTTTGCAACAAAAAGTAGTATCATAGCTAGGAAAATTTTCTGGACGATGACTTGAAAATTGAAGAAATAATAATTATTTTTTTACATAAATAATTACTCTAAGAAAAATTATCTCAAATGAACCTGATTTCTTACTTATTTTTTATGCATAATTTAGATGAGATATTATTTATGTTTGTTGATAACATAGAAATTAACAAAAACCCACTTTTGGCAAAAACCCGGGTTGGTTTTTGTCGGTGGACCCGCCCAGAAAAACCTGTGCGGTTTTTCTGGGCTGGTCCCACCTTTGCCAACCCTGAGTCGAAGCCTAATATTTTTGGAGCTTAATGTACTTTTGGTTGTCAACACTCTCCAGTATATTTTGTGAGATTGCGCTCGTTAGATTTTGTGTAGCACGCGCCTAAACTTGCGAAAGAACGCGGTGGGCAATTTTTTTCCTGGATTTCAGGTTGTCATAAATTTTTAGCCAAAAAACTTCAAAGGTTCATACTTCGTAGCTTTATTGTCCAAATACTTGTTTTTAATGTTTTTCAGCTGCAGAGCTTAAATATTGTATTTGTAAACGATATTGGCACCCAAAGTGTCGACGAAAACGCTCCTTTGGAAAAATCGCCTGTTTTCAACTTGCACTATATCTGAGGTTTGTCACCTTCGACCTTTTTTTCGTTGGCACCATTAGAAAGAACAGATTTTTTCCTATCGAAATGAGTTTTTTTTTTCGATGGTGTTCTTTCGAATAAGGATGAAAAAATTAGCTTTAAATACTGTCTGTTATGAAGAATCGGCATGATTAGGCTAAGACTGCAGAAAATTTTATCACACGGGGGGCCTACTATTTTTGGGAATCTAAAGTGCATTTGGTTGTTTATGTAAATATTCTGATGGGAAAAAATCTGTTCTTTATGGTGGTACTAACGAAAAGATGATGGAAGGTGACAAACCTGAGTTACAATTCATTGAAATAAAGTTATTTTTCAAACAGTAATTGCCAATACTTTTCATGTATGCTACACAAAAGCTAATGAGCTTGAACTCACATAATTATTAGAATCTATTAACAACTAAATGTACTTTAAGTTGTTAAAAATTCGGACTTCTATTATAATAAAATTTTCTGCAGTCTTAGCCTAATTATGAAAACAAGAAATAGAATTTCTCCGATGCCTGAGCATTATGCATTCATAATAATAAAGTACTAAAGAATTTCTTGAAAAACAATTAAAATAAAGGAGCTCTGAATATTTATCTCATGAGCAATACCTAATCTTGTGATTAGGATATCGTCGCCACCATGCTAAACTTACGAATGTGAAAATTGGCACTTTTCAGGGGAGTCAAAATACTGCATATAATTTTTTATTACCTAACGTGTTTGGTTATTTTCAATTTTTAAATTCTTATAGCTATCTTTAAGTGCAAGAATATCGTTCGAAGGTATCATTTTAATTTTAATTATTTGTAAAATTCGAACTTGAGAAACGACCTTGAAAAACGCGAATTTTCACATTCGTTAGTTTAGCATGGTGCCGACGATATTACATATTGGCTCTAAACAGGAAGATACCCTTGTTCTTTGTTGCAGTATTATTTTATGAAAATAGAATGTATGCTTCATGGTATCTGTGATTTAGTATTTTAGTGAGTAAACTTATTCTTGTCAGTTCTTATCAGTGCTCAACGCATGTCAGTTTTGTAAAGATCAGTATGGGAATAAATTAGTTGTACTAATTTCAGTTCTTCAAGCATTGCTTTATATTAAATTATTTATTTAACTATTTTGTAAATATTTAACTGTTAATAAATTAAAATGGAATTCGATGCTGAAATTAATATCTCTTTATCACCATGCTCAGTTAGTAGCCCATCAAATGAAATTTGTCATAAAACATCCTACATCAAACGAAATGGCCTCATTTATTTTCCTGATATTCAAGTGATATTCAAGAAATTCCACAATTAAAAACAGGAATATCCCAATCACAAGATTTGGTATTGCTTATGAGATAAATATTTAGAGCTCCTTTATTTTAATTTCTCAAGATATTATTAAGTACTTTATAATTATGAATGCATAATGCTCATTCATCGGAGAAATATTATTTCTTGTTTTCACAAGGGCGGATCCAGAAACTTTTCAAGGGGGGGGGGGGCGATTTTTTTTTACCTTCATATATATATATATATATATATATATATAACCCCCTCAAAAAATGGCACATATACCCGCCCCCCCCAAAAAAAAAGAAGTATAAAAACAAACATAACATGTGTGCGTGTTGATGGGTCTTTTTGCTGATCTCTCCCACCTATGTTTTTTTTTCTTCCGAAGATATTGCTTTCTGTGTTTTTTTTAAAAATATTTTTAGAAGAATGACCTTTGTAGGGGATGCATTTAACTCTTTTAAATGAAGGAAGGTAGAATATTCCTAATTTTAGGGGGTCGGGGGGGGTTCTCCCCCGGGAAATTTTTTTAAAAATAGATACAAAATTCTGCATTACGAGGCCTTATATGGGTATTGAGACTGCAGAAGTATGAGAATAAAGTAATCAAACAAAACCGTTTGAATGTTATGCCTTTTGCAAATTAAGATCAATTAAAATATTTAAAAAATTATGGACCGAAAAATCCTTGACATTAATCTGCAGAGATAAAGAACGAGGGAAGAGAAAAAAATAAACACATCATCACTTGCTTACATTGGTTTTCAGTATAGTTACTGTAGTTTATATTAGTAGTATACAATTGTATTAGCATATATTCAGGGGTGCCCGGAATTGAAGTCATTGCAACATCCTTTTTTGGCAAATTTTGGCTGATGAATAAACAAATTTCTACACAGTATTTCATTCGAAAATCTTGTCCTAGTATGCAGGTGACTGGGAATTTCAATCAGCAGATTCAGAAATTTCCTCTTTGAATAGTTCACGATTGGGAAGCCCCTGCATGCATTACATTTACACTAAACGGAACTTACCTTTAGTCTTTTCTGTGTTTGAAGGCGATTCAATGGATATTAACCTTTTGGAACCGGGCTGTTTTTTAGAAAATTTTTTTCGACCTAGGTAGTACGACAGTTGAACCACAGATTTCTTTTCCATTGAAGAAGAAACTGTCGTACCAGACGTATGAAACCTTGAAAAATTCCCCGGCTCCAAAGGGATCGAGTGAAAATCTCAACCCCGTCCTCTAAAAAAAAAAAAATAGACGGTACAGCATGTGTACCGCCCGGCTCCCATAGGCGGACTTAGACCGCAAATTCTGGGGGTGCAACAGTAGCAGAAATCGGGGAGGGGGTGATTCCTTGGACGACAAGCCAGTGGCGCCACCAGAAAACAGTTTTAAGCAGAGTTTGAAAAAACCCAGCCCGCCTGGGTTTTTAATCAAATATCAGGGTTTTCATTTTTCATTTCAGGGGAGTCATTTTAATATCATTCTCTATTCAAACATTGTATACCAAACTACTGCTTGCTACGTAAAAGAGGGGGGGGGGAGAGAGAGTAAGAGTCGGGAGCCACGAAGAGAGGTCACTGTGTTTATTTGGAAAAAGCAATGTTATATTGATTTTTTAAAATTAATATGGTAAAATATTTTAAATTGATATTGAATTGAATTTATGGATTTAAATAGTTCCTGTTTAGTTTGATCCTCTAAATATTCAAATAAATAAACAAATAACTCAAATTCAGATGCACAGTTTTATTTCTGATACTTAATAAGTTTGCTCAGAAAGGAAGATGCCTTTTTCTGGACCACGTATTGACCAACACTAAATATCATAATAAACTCAATGTTATAACTAAACTGATCAGTACCAATTTCTAGACTTGATATTGATCAAAATATTTGTAATGTTTAGTTTGTTTCTGAAATAAATGTTTTCAATGTGCAGTAAATTGTGAAAAAAAAAAAAAAAAAAAAAAAAACACTTCACCGACATAGTGTGTCATTTCAAGTGGGCCTACCCGAAAAATCTCGGTGAGTTTTTTTCGGGCTGGGCCCACGTTGGCGAATCCTGCTTTTAGTTTTTTCTCCATTTGATAGGCAGGTTTGGGAGATTATCCCCATAGTCTAAGATCCCACCGCAGTTTATCTACACTCATAGCGTACACTCATCACGTTTATATCAAATTAAAGCACATTTTTTTCTGAACGTGATGCACTAAGTCTTCGTATGTAAAAGTGCCCGAAACCTATAGGCAGCCTGGCCTAAACAGGACAGATGAATGTAGTATTTCTATACTCATTGCGTACACTCATCACGTATATATCAAATTAAAGCTTATTTTTTCCTGAATGTGATGCACTAAGGCTGCCTATGTAAAAGTGGCCGCAACCTCTAGGCAGCCTGGCCTGAACAGGTCGCATGAATGTAGTCTTTCTACACTCATCGCGTACACTCATCACTTATATATTAAATTAAAGCTGATTGTTTCCTGAACGTGATGCACTAAGGCTGCCTATGGAAAAGAGGCCGCAACCTCTAGGCAGCCTTTCCTAAACAGGTCACATGAATGTAGTATTACTACACTCATCGCGTACACTAATCACGTATATATTAAGTGAAAGCTGATTTTTTTCTGAAAGTGATGTACTAAGGCTGCCTATGTAAAAGTGACCGCAACCTCTTGCCAGCCTGGCCTAAATAAGTCACATGAATGTAGTATTTCTACACTCATCGCGTACACTCATCACGTATATATCAAATTAAAGCTGATTTTTCTCTGAAAGTGATGCACTAAGACTGCCTATATAAAAGTGGCCGCAACCTGTAGGCAGCCGGGTCTAAACAAATTACATGAATGAAGAATTTGACTTTTATGTGATCTGTTATGCCAGGCTACCTACAGGTTGCGGCCACTTTTACATAGGCAGCCTTAGTGCATCACTTTCAGAAAAAAATCAGCTTTAATTTGATATATACGTGATGAGTGTACGCGATGAGTGTAGAAATACTACATTCATGTGACCTGTTCAGGCCAGGCTGCCTAGAGGTTGCGGCCACTTTTACATAGGCAGCCTTATTGCATCACTTTCAGAAAAAAATCAGCTTTAATTTGATATATACGTGATGAGTGTACGCGATGAGTGTAGAAATACTACATTCATGTGACCTGTTCAGGCCAGGCTGCCTAGAGGTTGCGGCCACTTTTACATAGGCAGCCTTATTGCATCACTTTCAGAAAAAAATCAGCTTTAATTTGATATATACGTGATGAGTGTACGCGATGAATGTAGAAATACTACATTCATGTGACCTGTTCAGGCCAGGCTGCCTAGAGGTTGCGGCCACTTTTACATAGGCAGCCTTATTGCATCACTTTCAGAAAAAAATCAGCTTTAATTTGATATATACGTGATGAGTGTACGCGATGAGTGTAGAAATACTACATTCATGTGACCTGTTCAGGCCAGGCTGCCTAGAGGTTGCGGCCACTTTTACATAGGCAGCCTTATTGCATCACTTTCAGAAAAAAATCAGCTTTAATTTGATATATACGTGATGAGTGTACGCGATGAGTGTAGAAATACTACATTCATGTGACCTGTTCAGGCCAGGCTGCCTAGAGGTTGCGGCCACTTTTACATAGGCAGCCTTATTGCATCACTTTCAGAAAAAAATCAGCTTTAATTTGATATATACGTGATGAGTGTACGCGATGAGTGTAGAAATACTACATTCATGTGACCTGTTCAGGCCAGGCTGCCTAGAGGTTGCGGCCACTTTTACATAGGCAGCCTTAGTGCATCACTTTCAGAAAAAAATCAGCTTTAATTTGATATATACGTGATGAGTGTACGCGATGAGTGTAGAAATACTACATTCATGTGACCTGTTCAGGCCAGGCTGCCTAGAGGTTGCGGCCACTTTTACATAGGCAGCCTTAGTGCATCACTTTCAGAAAAAAATCAGCTTTAATTTGATATATACGTGATGAGTGTACGCGATGAGTGTAGAAATACTACATTCATGTGACCTGTTCAGGCCAGGCTGCCTAGAGGTTGCGGCCACTTTTACATAGGCAGCCTTAGTGCATCACTTTCAGAAAAAAATCAGCTTTAATTTGATATATACGTGATGAGTGTACGCGATGAGTGTAGAAATACTACATTCATGTGACCTGTTCAGGCCAGGCTGCCTAGAGGTTGCGGCCACTTTTACATAGGCAGCCTTAGTGCATCACTTTCAGAAAAAATCAGCTTTAATTTGATATATACGTGATGAGTGTACGCGATGAGTGTAGAAATACTACATTCATGTGACCTGTTCAGGCCAGGCTGCCTAGAGGTTGCGGCCACTTTTACATAGGCAGCCTTAGTGCATCACTTTCAGAAAAAAATCAGCTTTAATTTGATATATACGTGATGAGTGTACGCGATGAGTGTAGAAATACTACATTCATGTGACCTGTTCAGGCCAGGCTGCCTAGAGGTTGCGGCCACTTTTACATAGGCAGCCTTAGTGCATCACTTTCAGAAAAAAATCAGCTTTAATTTGATATATACGTGATGAGTGTACGCGATGAGTGTAGAAATACTACATTCATGTGACCTGTTCAGGCCAGGCTGCCTAAAGGTTGCGGCCACTTTTACATAGGCAGCCTTAGTGCATCACTTTCAGAAAAAAATCAGCTTTAATTTGATATATACGTGATGAGTGTACGCGATGAGTGTAGAAATACTACATTCATGTGACCTGTTCAGGCCAGGCTGCCTAGAGGTTGCGGCCACTTTTACATAGGCAGCCTTAGTGCATCACTTTCAGAAAAAAATCAGCTTTAATTTGATATATACGTGATGAGTGTACGCGATGAGTGTAGAAATACTACATTCATGTGACCTGTTCAGGCCAGGCTGCCTAGAGGTTGCGGCCACTTTTACATAGGCAGCCTTAGTGCATCACTTTCAGAAAAAAATCAGCTTTAATTTGATATATACGTGATGAGTGTACGCGATGAGTGTAGAAATACTACATTCATGTGACCTGTTCAGGCCAGGCTGCCTAGAGGTTGCGGCCACTTTTACATAGGCAGCCTTAGTGCATCACTTTCAGAAAAAAATCAGCTTTAATTTGATTTATACGTGATGAGTGTACGCGATGAGTGTAGAAATACTACATTCATGTGACCTGTTCAGGCCAGGCTGCCTAGAGGTTGCGGCCACTTTTACATAGGCAGCCTTAGTGCATCACTTTCAGAAAAAAATCAGCTTTAATTTGATTTATACGTGATGAGTGTACGCGATGAGTGTAGAAATACTACATTCATGTGACCTGTTCAGGCCAGGCTGCCTAGAGGTTGCGGCCACTTTTACATAGGCAGCCTTAGTGCATCACTTTCAGAAAAAAATCAGCTTTAATTTGATATATACGTGATGAGTGTACGCGATGAGTGTAGAAATACTACATTCATGTGACCTGTTCAGGCCAGGCTGCCTAGAGGTTGCGGCCACTTTTACATAGGCAGCCTTAGTGCATCACTTTCAGAAAAAAATCAGCTTTAATTTGATATATACGTGATGAGTGTACGCGATGAGTGTAGAAATACTACATTCATGTGACCTGTTCAGGCCAGGCTGCCTAGAGGTTGCGGCCACTTTTACATAGGCAGCCTTAGTGCATCACTTTCAGAAAAAAATCAGCTTTAATTTGATATATACGTGATGAGTGTACGCGATGAGTGTAGAAATACTACATTCATGTGACCTGTTCAGGCCAGGCTGCCTAGAGGTTGCGGCCACTTTTACATAGGCAGCCTTAGTGCATCACTTTCAGAAAAAAATCAGCTTTAATTTGATATATACGTGATGAGTGTACGCGATGAGTGTAGAAATACTACATTCATGTGACCTGTTCAGGCCAGGCTGCCTAGAGGTTGCGGCCACTTTTACATAGGCAGCCTTAGTGCATCACTTTCAGAAAAAAATCAGCTTTAATTTGATATATACGTGATGAGTGTACGCGATGAGTGTAGAAATACTACATTCATGTGACCTGTTCAGGCCAGGCTGCCTAGAGGTTGCGGCCACTTTTACATAGGCAGCCTTAGTGCATCACTTTCAGAAAAAAATCAGCTTTAATTTGATATATACGTGATGAGTGTACGCGATGAGTGTAGAAATACTACATTCATGTGACCTGTTCAGGCCAGGCTGCCTAGAGGTTGCGGCCACTTTTACATAGGCAGCCTTAGTGCATCACTTTCAGAAAAAAATCAGCTTTAATTTGATATATACGTGATGAGTGTACGCGATGAGTGTAGAAATACTACATTCATGTGACCTGTTCAGGCCAGGCTGCCTAGAGGTTGCGGCCACTTTTACATAGGCAGCCTTAGTGCATCACTTTCAGAAAAAAATCAGCTTTAATTTGATATATACGTGATGAGTGTACGCGATGAGTGTAGAAATACTACATTCATGTGACCTGTTCAGGCCAGGCTGCCTAGAGGTTGCGGCCACTTTTACATAGGCAGCCTTAGTGCATCACGTTCAGGAAAAAATCAGCTTTAATTTGATATATACATGATGAGTGTACGCAATGAGTGTAGAAATACTTCATTCATATGTCCCGTTTAGGTCAGGCTGCCTATAGGTTTCGGGCACTTTTACATACGAAGACTTAGTGCATCACGTTCAGAAAAAAATGTGCTTTAATTTGATATATACGTGATGAGTGTACGCTATGAGTGTAGATAAACTGCGGTGGGATCTTAGACTACCAGGAAAATTTTTGATATTGTAATCCTGAAAATACAGTTTTGGACTGCCTCTGGTGCTGTGAGGGGAAAGAAAAGTTCACAGGAACTTCCACATAGAATTCTAGAAATTAAAGTCCTAAAAACGCGATTACAGGCAATATTTGTTAACGCTCATTTAAGGGATAGGGCTTATCTTAAGGACTGTCCCCGATCAATTTCTTGAAAAATAGAGCAAAATCGATCACCTTCCCCACAACTTTTCGAAGTTGAAATTCCAAAAACGCAACTTTAGACGAACTGTGATGATGTGACGAGAGAGGCGTTCGGTTCTCTCTCCAGGAAACATCTCGAAATACAAGTCCTAAAAAGCGAAGTTTTACAGCAATATTCAGAAATGTTAGGAGGAGAGGTTTTAAGTCTCTTCCGCTTTAAATTTTTTCAAACATTAGTTTTTTTTCTTTTTCAGATTTCATACGGAAGTGTCAGCTTGTACAATTGAAAGAGAACGGTGTGCTATACCTCTCATCCAATTGTCGTTCTAACACAGGGGCGGACAGGCCATGTGGAAGATGTGGAAAATTCCACATGGGCCGCGCCTACTTTGGGCCGTTTTATTTATTTACTTATTTACTTATCTTTTAAATTAGAAAAGTAATTTTTTTCAAAAAAAAAAGAAAGTTGGGCCGGCCGTTCTGCACGTTTGAGACCACAGCTAACACTCCCATATAGAATGATCTAAGCTTTTTCTTGACGGAGGGGGGGGGGTTGATGGGGGTAGGACGCTGATATTACTCAGCACTATGCAGGGCCGTTGCAAGTGAAAGGAAGGGAAACAATGGCTTTGTGGGGTCTTCGTCCAAAACGAGCCTTGAGGGTTAAAATGGTGTCTCTGCTATCTCTGTTCGGAATTGATGCTTCGGGGATTTCTAGTGAGGAGCGTTATATTGGGGGTGGGAACCTTTTTTATGGCTCTGAGGCTGTCTGGGAAAAGCTGAAATAAGAAAAAGGCGCCATTCGGAGAAAAGGATGCATTGGGATTCTTAAGTAACACGAAAACGCCAGCTAAATAGCTCTTTTTTCTTTTCTTCTTTCGTATCTGTTAGGCTTCCCGCCACATTTTATGCAATGGATAGACCCATGGCTTTTTCAACCAATTAGGTTACTTTAGCACTCCGTTTGATTTTCTCTCTAAGAAACAAAAACGAGTCATTCGTTTTCATCGTTCTTGACTGCTTAATGGAATTACATCTGTTTTGAATCAAGAGTGACAAGAATCTTATCGAGGTAATAGTATTTTAAATCATGTGTTTGTTTAACTTTTGCTGTTTTAATCACTTTAAATAATATGAAAGCATAAAGGTTAAATTAAATTTAACATGAACTGAATATTTCCTTTCATTAGAAATGTATTGCACAAAAAGGCCTTCATAACATTTTCTTGGATTCTCGTTAATTTTTAAATTAATATTAACTTAAAATGTCAAAAGACTATCAGCAATTGCGGTATTAGATTTATAATCCGCGTTAAATTTATCCACGTAATACAGCCTTTTATGTGATTTGGCTCGATTTTTAAACGAGAAAATGTCGTACATTCTGGATACATTTATACAATGTTATATAGAGCTCGATTGTTTTTACGTTCAGTAAAAATAATAATAATAATAAATAAAGAAAAATCTGTACTTGATCACTAGGCCGGAGGGCGAAATCTTTTTTTTTTTTTCGATTTCAGTTTTGCCCTAGTGTAAAAAAAAGTTGAGTTCTTGTGAGCATGACAAATTAGCAAAGTTTCGTGAAAAACAAAAAATATCTTCCGCTTCCATTAAGTAAATTTTGGGTCATTCCATGTCAAATCGATCAAAAAATATTTTCTATTGTAAATATATCTATCTCTTTGACACCTTAAATTTATCCATAAACTTTTAAAAATATCTCACTCATAATTGATGTGCAATTAGTTTTTGAAATTCGTTAGAGATTTCTCTTTTTTACTTGTCAGCAGTACTTGGGAATGCTATTGCTCAAGCTTCTGTGAGAGCTATAGAACTGTTTAAGTTTATTTAAAAGGGAATCATATGCAGTTTGATTTCATGTGTTACTTAAATGCAGTGCGCGAAAAACAAATTTCATAAAATTTAAATTCAAAAGCTTTTGAAGTACTATTTTATAATAATTTTGAAAAAAATACACAACTTTTTATGTGTTTTACTGAAAACATCCAAAGTTTTTTAGAGTGGGACAATGAAGGGATCAGCAGTTACAGCAAATAATATAGGGCTCTTTTTTGCAATTTTTCAGAAAGTTATTAAATTTCACAAAACATGTTATTTTTGTGTTTAGAAAATTACCCCCCCCCCCCCTTCAGATAATACATGTTCTAATGTGCGTTAGTAAATTAATCGCAAAAATTTAACTGATGGAAAAAATACACAATTGGCAGCTATGGCAATTAATATTAATCTATTTAACTATTTAAATACAAGTATTATGTAACTGAAAGGTTTTCAGGAATCTTAATTTACCTAATAAAGATTGTAGTAGTTAACTCATCAACTGTAACAATACCATAAAAAAAGCTCTTAATGCCCCCGCTATTTAAATTGTCTGCAACCGTACGCATGGACATTTTTTTGAGCTCTCGTTTCAGCCATTTCTGGTTTTTAAACTTAGAGTTAATACTCTTTTTTTCAAGGGTCAATTTAAAATTTCAATATTAACTGAAAAAAAAAAGTATCTTTAACTTGGTCAATAAAGTATTAACTATTGATTACATTTCTCCTTATTGCAAACAAAATCTGCCAAAACACGCAGAGAACTATTTTTGTAATACACTGTACGTACAAAAATATTCAACTTTCGTAATAAAAATAGTTTGAACTCGTTTGCTGTTTTACTATCTGAAAGTTATACGAAGAATGAATAGTAGTATTTAAAACTTGAAGTGATGAGTCTTTCTGTCTTGCTCTATTGGGACATCATAGGATATATTTACATTTGTTTATGGCATCTGCTGCTGTGCTGTGAAATATTGTAACTTTTTATGTGATCATACTAGTTTTATTTTATTAAGTTTTCACGATATTTAACTGTTTACTTTAAAACTTTCTTAAACTTAAAATATAATTTTTGTAAGTAAATCTATTTGTCTGCTGGAGGTGGGAAATATTTTTTGTTTTTCGCGAAATTTTGCAAACTTAACATACTTACCAGTACCCAATTTTTTCACAGTAGAAAAAAACTGAAATCGAAAAAAAAAAAAAAAATGCTTCGCCCTAATGATCAAGTATACATTTTCCCCCCTTCAAATCGAAATCGAAAAACGAAAAGAAAAGTTTGCATGCTTCGCCCTATTTATTATCTTTAGATTTTTGTAATGAATTATTACATCAACATTTGAAATGCCAAAATGTGATTTAAAGTTTTCCTTATTATTGTTATTATTATTATTATTATTATTATTATTATTATTATTATTCAATTTTTTAAAAATACATTTTAATATATGTGCAAAAAAAGTTACCTAAAGTGACCCACATCAAAGTACTTTAATAGAGGAAAGGAAAACAAATATAGCGCTGACAATAAAAGAATTAGTTTTAAGGCTCGATCTCAAAAAAATGACCTTCTAAAACTGAACACCTAAAATTTTTCGAGGGAAAAATCATCCCAATTAAATTTAGAGGCTGGCTTCAAGTTGGGGGAAAAATGTACTGCGTTATTTTTATCTTTCGCTACAACTATTCTATAATCCATATTCATAATTTACTAAACTTAACAAAAAAGATTATAAATTAAATGCTTTGAAAGAAACTTTGTGGTTAAATTAAACAAGAATGTTGAATAATTTAAGTTGTTATCTTGTGAATATTGTGAAATTTTGCTTCTCTATCTTTTGAAGGAAAACACGGTTTGTTTATTAAAAAAGTTAAAAAAGAAGCTATTGCATTTGATAAAATTGCATCATTTTTAAGCGCTTTTTCCAGTTAACCTATTTTTAATGGTTGCTTGCAAATTTTCTTTCAATGAAAATGTTTTAGTTTTTGTGCAAAAGTTGTTTCATGCACATCTAAATTAAAGCAAAATTACTTGGTTAATTAGCTGAATAAAATAATAAGTTTTGAAAATATCTTAAAATGTATAAAATATTTCAATGATTTTTAAATCGGTGCAAAGAAATGAATATAATAGTCACTGGCAAATAATCAGCACAAAATTTTACTTTCTTGAGCTAAAAATGATTTTAGTTTCTTTAAGTCGCTTAACAAAATTTTGATGTTAAATTTAACGGAGAATTTGTTAGTATTAGGATCTGCAAAAATTTGAAGAGAAATTCAGCTTCAAAAATCGAATCGAGAGTTGATTTTCTAGCGACTGCACAAACAAATGTATTAAAGTATTTAAAAGATTGATGCATTAATTAAATATACTTTTCTTTTTTTATAGATTACTTTTCATTAAAATTAACCTGGGATTTGGTTAGAAGAAATTATAGTTCGTTTAGGGACCTTTCAAAAATATTTTATAATCAAAATGGCATTTGTAAAGTAATATTATTGAAAGCACCAATTATTTTCAATGACAAGTATTTTATCATAAACTCTTTATATACAGTAAGTATTTTGTCATAAACAAACTCTTTAGATACAGTATAAGTATTTTGCCATAAACAAACTCTTTAGATACAGTATAAGTATTTTGTCATAAACAAACTCTTTATGTACAGTATTTTTCATTTTGTTGCCAGAATCTTTACAAAATTCTCAAAAACTAACCTTTTGCCAGCTCTTATCTCAAACAGTAGTTGGAAAGTTAATAATGGGCCATTCCATGAAAAGTGAAACCAATTGGTCAAAAATTCATATTGAAGTTACGTTGCTATGTTATACATCATTTTAAAGCTTAAGATGTATATTTTAAGAATCCTGCATTGGTTTTTTGGTGAGAGTTAGAATAATACTTGTTTTCTTAGTTGGAAGTACGATATTCACGAACTTGTAAAAATCAGAAAAAAGAGCATATTTTCAAATGCATATTTCTCATCGAAAAATAAAAACAAAAATAACTACTTGTAGCACAATTTTAACTACTAAGACTGTACTATATTAATATGCATTCATTAATTTCTTTTGAATTGATCTAAATGGTGTAGTTGAAGTTTGAAAAAAAGGAGTTTGAAAAAAAGGAGTTTGATGTTACGTCTGTAACAAAAAAGAAGCAAAAGTTGTCATTACGTCCTAAAAAATCAAAATTAAAAAAAACCCTTAATGGTCCATTTGGCAAAATCTTAGAGTAATTGCCCACCATAGTTAAAAATATTGCAACTGATTTAGTTTTTAAATTAATGCTGTTACAGACCTAACATTTCGAACATAACAAATGGCTCTATGTTACGTCCGTAGCAAAAGTAAATTTCCAATTAAATAGGTAAAAAGCACAGGATGAGCAATTCATGTATATAGCATAATATGGTACGAGTACTAAAGTTTCTGGTATTCTGAGTTTGAAATTTTTAATTATGTCGGCATGTAATTGAAATTTATTTGCGAAAATGCCGTTCGAATTTCGAAAACGTCGGACGAAAAAGGACACATTTTTTCATTCAAAAAGTAAATAAATAAATAAATAAATAAATTATCAAAATTGACCAACTGTCACCAAGAAGGTTAAATTTTAGTTTGGTACTAGTATTCTGCTATATCATCCAACATTTTCAAATGTTTAAGTTCTAAGACCAATCACTGATTCCAGGGAGGAATTTACTTTTCCCGATTTTTTTATGTAGCAGCCCCATTATGCATTAATTTTAAGAATACAAATAAATAAATTTGTGTGAAGGACCTTCTAAACTTTTTTTGTGTCACTCTTTCTTGGAAATAATTGTCTTAAGATGCATTAATTTATTGTTACATATTGACATATCGGCATATGCTCTCAACTCCCCCAGACTTACCCAAATTTTCTAAAACTGTTACAGTATAACTTAAAATATTCAAATAATGTGTTAATTAATGCTACTGTATTGTTTTAGCACAAAAATCTTTGTTTATTCCTGCTTTAAAATACTGTTTTCTACTTTCAAATCAGAGATGTTACGTCTGTAACACCACTTTGTTTCATCCGTAACAAGTTTATGAATTTTTTTCACAAATTCGGCAGTCAAAATCCACACAATCTTTATGGTTTTAGAAGGCTTGAAGTCTCTAGAACACGTATTTAAAAAAAAAAGTTCAAAATTTCTGTATAAATCAGAGGAATATTGTAAGCTGTATGACATAGTCGAGTTTTTGCTGTTTTGTGAATTACGTCTGTAACAGGCAGTTTTTAATTTCTGTATTTTTTTGTAATTAAGCAATCTGCACGCAAATTTAATGTAGCATAAACATCATCAAGTTACACTACAGGAAAAAAATTTGAAGACTTTCATCAGCCCAAACCAGAATTATTTGTGTTCAAAGTCTGCGATTGTTACGTCTGTAACGATGGAATTGCCCTAATGTTTTCTTATTTATTGGAAATACACATGTTATGCTTTGTTCTTTCATTTATTTTAGTGGAAAATAGCTGATCTAGTTTTACTTTTAATTGTATTTTTTATGCTACAATTTTAAAAGCATATCTAAAATTTCCGAGCTTGAAATGCAGTATTTTCAGATTTTTTTACATTACAACTAACATTCCTTGCATTGCAACTAGTGTCGAAACGTACATTTTTTAAAAATCTTTTCACCATAAACTTTTCAATTTTACTATGATTATTCAGTTTCAAAGTAATTAATACAACGTGTAAATTTGAGATATAGCATATTTTCAAATTCCGTAAAAAATGGCCAATAATATGATTGAGCACTATTTCAAATTCATAAAGTTCTTTGTAGATTTTTCAGTTTTATGAAATTAAAAGGAATTGTATGAAAAATTTGGACAGGTTCTTGAAGAGTAGCACTGCAATTTTTATCATTTTTAGTTTATTTTCGAGTAACTTTTTTACAATATGATTTTGTATTCAGTAATTTTGTGAAATTTATGTCATCAAAACGGCTTAATTCAGACTATTTCTATGTTGTGTCTTCTTAATTTTTTTGGAAAAATTTTTTTGTCAAATGATTTTCGTTTTATTTTCAAGCAAGCAAATAATGCTCATACAATGAAGTAAAAATAGTTTGTTTTTGGTTTCTTTGGTTGTACGTAATAAACGACCGTCTTGTACATTTACATTTAGCCATCAATGGATTTCAGAGAAAATTGCGATTTTTTTTCCTTTGTTTGGAGGGTTTCTGTGCATTTTTAAAATGTTGTTATGAAATAAATACTGTTCCTCAAAACATTTATTTTTTCTCTGCAGAGCAATAATTTAAGCTTACCCAATACTTCCGAAAACTTCTTATTCGTGAGGTATAATGTATTCACATTCTGAACTTATATATTACGTTTGGTTCAAATGAAAATTTTCTTTAGTTTGCATAAGTTCAATGCAATTTCAAACAAGGATTTTGAAAAAAAGTAATTAAGTTTTTTTTTGAGTGGTTTAATATTACAGATCATAGGCACAGGCAGATATCTTATTCTTGGTTTAAATTGGATTTTTATTCACTTACATAAAAAACGTACATTTTTAAGTGCAGATTTTCAAAAACCCACGTGGCTTTTTTCTGTGTGTGTGGGGTTTTTTTTTTAAATTATTATTGCGTACAGGAATTTAGGTTCTCAAACATTTTTTGAGAATATTAGGTCCTTGATATACCATGTGTACATTTTAGATGTTGGCGTTTCTAATTTTATGAAGAATTTCTGAGAAAAAAACCTTGTTTTTTTAACCAAAAATTAGTTTCCGTTTATTATTATTATTATTATTATTATTATCATTATTATTTAATTCAAATTTAGGAAACCCGTTAAAAAATTTTCGGGCTGGGAACAATGCACTTTCTTGGGTAGGGGGCCGGCAAGAATTTTTTTTCCACACAAAAATTTTAGAGCCAGTCCGCCCCTGTAACTATGTACAATAATTTGCAATAATACTTCCTATGGTTAAATTAAAACTTTAATTTTGCTGCATTAAATTAAGAAAAATCTACTTTTCAATTTTGTTTCTTGTTCTTTACTATTTATATCATGGCTTTCATTGCAGATATCGTATATTTAACTGCATTCGCGCTCCCGTGAACTTCCGCGAAAGTTCACGCTTTCGGTTTTATTTTGATAAACTTGAGAATCTGGACATTGCCTTGGTATACGATGTGTGACTAAGGATCACATGTACAACACACGTAAGACGAATAAATAAAGTTTTACTCGTTTCTTTATTCTTGCAAATATTCTTTCTCGCTGTATTCAACGCCGGAACTTTAAATCCCAGACGGAATTTTAAATAACCCTGTATAGTATTTTTCCTTGCCTGAGCACAATTTGAGTAGCCAACTAATTTCACACCTGAAACCTTGTCTAGTGGTCAGAGAAGTCTGACTACAGATTGGGAGGTTCTGGGTTCAAATCCTGGCTCGGGCACGGATGCTTTTTCTCTCTCCTGTTCTTATCCTTTTCTTTGCGTGAGTGTGTTGTTGTGATGTATGTAGTTACCTACCCTTTTAACGGGTCATTATGGCATGCGTGTTCTGTGGAATTCGGAAATCACACCAAATTACGATACAGTTTTGAAAGAGAAATAGCACACCCGAAATCGCCAGCAACAACTAATTGAACATCTTCACTTACCGCCAAAGTGACTGCGAAAACCAAACAGGCTGCGAGGACCTTCATTGTTGCTGAAGTGCTAGAAAAAACTTCGAAACGCTGTGATACATAGAAAAGCTTTATATAAGTACAAGTACAGAGATAAATCAGAGGTAAACAGGCCGCAATTGGAGTAAACACCTGTGATTTTTCTCACCACTCTCACCAAACGCTCATCAAATCAGATAAACTTAGCTTTCTGCTATTTCTCACGGATTTAGAAAAAATTTCTCCGATAGCTCATTTCTTAATCTCCGATATTTAGCTTTACGTATGTTGTATTGTAATGAATGAAATATTGGTTTTTCGTACAGCTTAGTGGTTGAATCAATGCGTACGAGAGAGTTGAGAGCTGCATTTATACGCTGAAATGAAATGCAAAAAATTACACTGGGCAACAAAAGAAAATCAAATTTTGTTTGCATCCTCGTTTTAAATAGTAAATTCGTGCAATTTTACGTCTAAAAAAAGCTAATATGCAATGATTTTTTAAAATTATTTTCCTGCTTTTAAGGTACATAAAGCCCACTAGAGAAAGCTGCACAAGAAGCACTTGGTTAATCTGTTTAAACGTAAATTCAAAAGGAAAAAAAAAAAAAACTCCTACGAACTAGAGAAAAAGGTAAGGGGACTGGAGTGACATGAAATGAAATGTAGGAGTTTTTTGAGTAACTGTTTTTAGTTTTCGTCTAATTTACTGCTTGGAAATACTTTCAACACACCCTTAAAGGTTTCTCAAGGTGTTTTTCTCCTCTTCTCTAAAATTTCAATCAAATGTGCGTATTTGAAGGGCTGTTAAAACTTTATCTCCTCAAATTTTGCTTCACTATATTTAAGGAATTTCCCTTTATCGTACTCGAAAACTACCTTTGAGAATAGCTCTTTTCGTAATTTCCACCAGAATGAGTATAAGTGGAAGCAGAAATGTGTGGATCTTCATGTGACTATATTTTGGGCATTGTTATCAAGGGCGAATCCAGCTTCTGGTTAAGGAAGGGGTCATTTTCGGAAAGGGTGGGTCAAAGTGCAATTTTTGTGCAAAAATGGGGGGTTTTGGCAGTTTTTTCGTAAAATAAGTCCCAGAAATGCAACTTTTTGCTATATTTGGTCGGTTATGGAGGAGTCATGACCCCCATAACCCCCCTCTAGATCCGCTCCTGATTGCTGTCCCCGTAATTCAAATTTCTTGAAGTCCATTTGTATTTTATTCAGTGACATTTTCTATTTCAACAGGGGCTCGTAATTTAAAAGACGGCCAGTCTCATAGAGAGGTGCTTCTATTTTCCGGAAGAAAAGAACATTAGGGTCATTCCATGTCAAGTGTACGAGGCGTCCCCACTCGACCCCCTCCGATTTCGATGAAAATTTTTTTGGATGTACATATAAGACTTGCATGAAACCATACCAAATTATAGCTCTATAAGCCTTATGGTTTAGCCAAAAAAAATTATTGAAAAAAGGCCTCTTTTTCGTGTCTTGAAAAAAATGATCAAATCGTCAAGTTTGCTTTTATTGCTCGCGACCTAAGACGATTATCAGGCTCAAATTTGGTTATTCTGATCACTGTTTAGGGTAGAACAGCCTACTTGTGTAACAAAAGCTCCATACACTGTAGATTTTTTGCAATTTGCTTCCAAAGTTGGAAAAAAATCGTATTTTGGTAAATTTTGATCATACGTTATCAGCTTGTATCTGCTGAGAGAATGACTTTCTGAAGCTAATTCTTTCCTCGTTTGTAGCCTGGTAGTTTGTCCGAAAGGTGTGCAAGTGGCATCTCGATAGTTCAAATAATTGCTGAATTATGCTAGTTGAAATTCCAGTTAAATTTCTTTTTTCTCAATTTTGTCTCAATTTCAAAGGGCATTATCTCAAAAGGGTCATCTTGGATTTCAATTTTCTTTACATCATTGGAAAGAACACGCTTTTCTTAACTAAAAAACGTTATTTTTATTTTTGAGACAAACCAGTTTTAAGGGATATTACAGGTCAAAAATGTGTGCGTCATTCAACGTGAAATCAAAGAAAAGAAGACATAGCCCTCAAAAGTTGATGTCAATTTGTTCTATTAAAATTTACAGGAGCTATTGTACCTATGTTCTGATAAAAAAAACCTTTTTTAGATGTTTTTGAACTTTAGTTTTTGTGTGCGCATCCATAAAAACTCAAGAAATGGCAAAAAATAAAGTTTCGTTTTTAACAAAAATAATTATCTTCTTATCGCTGCTATAAGAGCTTGAGTCTTTTCCTATGTGTTATTTTTAAGCTCTTGAAACAGAATTTCGGATGATATGTCACTTGGCAAGGTTGTAGGTCATTAATGTTTCAAGGTCATAAAAAGCATTTTCCCATTTTTCATCAATTTTGTTTATGGGCAAATTGCAATCACAGGCTGAATATCTAGACACATCCTCGGCAGTATAATGAATGGATTTTTAATTAATACTTATCATATTTTCAATTACTATTGTTATCATTTATTTACACGGTGGAAATAATTGCAATATTCAACTCTATCGAAAACTTTCGTTATCGCATTTTAGAAAAATGGCTCTGCAGTCCTATTATACATATTTTTTATCACGTACACACCATATTAACTGTTTTATTTATTATTTATCTCATTTATTAATTATTTTTATTTATTTATTTTTTTTTTTTTTTGAAAAAGGAAACGATGCTTTTTATGAATTTAAAATATTAATGACACCTTGCCAAGTGACATATCATCCGAAATTCTGTTTCAAGAGCTTAAAAATAACACATAGGAAAAGACTCAAGCTCTTATAGCAGCGATAAGAAGATAATTATTTTTGTTAAAAACGAAACTTTATTTTTTGCCATTTCTTGAGTTTTTACGGATGCGCACACAAAAACTAAAGTTCAAAAACATCTAAAAAAGGTTTTTTTTATCAGAACATAAGTACAATAGCTCCTGTAAATTTTAATAGAACAAATTGACATCAACTTTTGAGGTCTATGTCTTTTTTTCTTTGATTTCACGTTGAATGACGTACACATTTTTGACCTGCAATATCCCTTGAAACTGGTTTGTCTCAAAAATAAAAATAACGTTTTTTAGTTAAGAAAAGTGTGTTCTTTCCAATGATGTAAAGAAAATTGAAATCCAAGATGACCCTTTTGAGATATTGCCCTTTGAAATTGAGACAAAATTGAGAAAAAAGAAATTTAACTGGAATTTCAACTCGCATAATTCAGCAATTATTTGAGCTATCGAGATGCCACTTGCACACCTTTCGGACGAACTATCAGGCTACAAACGAGGAAAGAATTAGCTTCAGAAAGTCATTCTCTCAGCAGATACAAGCTGATAACGTATGATCAAAATTTACCAAAATACGATTTTTTACCAACTTTGGCAGCAAATTGCAAAAAATCTACAGTGTATGGAGCTTTTGTTACACAAGTAGGCTATTTTACCCTAAACAGTGATCAGAATCACCAAATTTGAGCCTGATAATCGTCTTAGGTCGCGAGCAATAAAAGCACAAACTTGACGATTTGGTCATTTTTTTCAAGACACGAAAAAGAGGCCTTTTTTCAATAATTTTTTTGGCTAAACCATAGAGCTGTAATTTGGTATGGTTTCATGCAAGTCTTATATGTACATCCAAAAAAATTTTCATCAGAATCGGAGGTGGTAGAGTGGGGATTTTCTCGAAATTTGGGACACTTGACATGGAATGACCGATTTCACTAATCCAGTTGGCTCTCTATTTTGAAAACAAGAGCTAAACTCGACTTTTTATGGCAATTTTCATGTACTTCGAAAATAATTATTTTGGAGCTGGATGCATTTTCGGTATTAGGTAGTGTTATTTCTACCTTGTCTAATCGAAGTAGCAACTTTACTCTTGCTTGATTCTAGTCTGATGTTACGTCTGCTGGGGATAAGCTGAAAAAAAATTTCCAATTGCGTAATTTGAGTATATAGGGGAGAGGGGTAATGAATGGGCCATGGTGATGAATGGGCCACTAGCAAAATATGAAAAAGTATTTGCATGAATTTTTTTTTTTTTTTTTTTTTTGATGCCATCAATACATGTAGCTATTTGTTCTACTAAACTCATCCAATTTTCATTCGTTTGCGCTGAGCCATTTTCAAACTAGAGTGGCATGGTCAAGAATCTGACTGAAAAGTAAGTTTTCCCTTTTTAGTAAAACATTTCCTAGCTAAAATGTACCAAGTATTTCACTGCATACATATGTATAAGTTAGTCTTTCCATATCTATAAACTGATTTTAAGATGTATTTTGATGTTATTTAAATTCAATGTACTCAAAAAAGCTAAATGTATTCCAAAAGTATAGGTGGGGCTGAATGGGCCACTATGTCATGGTAATGAATGGGCCACCTAAATATTGTTTTTCTTCCTTTTCTTTGGATTTTCGCATTAATATGAAACACAACTGACTGTCATAGATAAAGATTACTGTCGTCAAAATAGGTTTGCAGTAACTTCTAAATATAATTTGCAGATCTATATTATATTCCTATAGTACAATAGACCTCTGGTCGGAGTGCGTGGCTTGAAAAAGCCCCCCTCTCTCCTTCATATTATATTCCTCACAGTAAAATTTAATTTTCTTTCTTGATAACTTAACTTAAATATTTCTTATTCCTGATATCTAGTACATTTTTTTAAAAATTTTGAATTTTGACAAGTTTGAAAATGAAGATGAAGTTTTTGAAAGTGATTTTTAATATTATTTTTGAAATATATAAATTTTGTTAAATCATAGTGTGTATTATCGGTTATTTTTTTATATATAGGGTGTCCACTCCAATCGTGGACCAATAGCTAATTTCTAAACCGTTAGAGATAAGCATATAGTTTATTTAGGAAAAAATCTCCAAATTTTGAAAGGAATTTTGGGTCTATTCAATGTTTTTCAAAAAATCAAATTTTGAAAGAGTTACGAAATTTAAATTTTTATACAGCCCCCCAGTCCTATCATTCATATTTAGTGAAACATTCTTGACACTGTAACGTTTAAAACTTAAAAAAAATCACTGTTCTACGACAAAAATTGACCGAGTTATGACGTTTTGAAAAATCAAGATTTTGCATTATTTCATGACGTCATCGAGAGATCACTTAAGGGACCGTATGCGAAATCCTTCAAAATTTTTATTTTCTATTATAATTCATTATAGACAGGTGCTAATCCAACTTTTATGACTTTTTTAGATAGCAAGATAAATAAAGTAACTAAAACACCAATTTAGAGTTAAAACAAAGTGTTAGAAAAAATTACAAAAATTCAAAACCAAAAAGTGGCCCATTCATTACCACTCTCCCGTACGTATAAAACGTATTTTGAGTATACACTTAGAGCTGTACCATTCCTCTAGTCGTCCCACTCTTCCCGGCTTTCTCCTACAGTTTTATGCTTTGATTATTCACCACATCATTCAGAGTTATTACCATCGCATTAAACTTACTCAGCCTTGAACAAACATTTCATGTAAAAGATTTTATAGTTGCACTAGGCTGAGATTAAATTGCTACCTGAGCCAATATTTTGAAAAGTGCCAATTTGAAGTTGGAGTTTCCTGATAAAAAAAAATTGCAGAGAAATATTAATATTGGATTGTAAGTCTAATTTGGGTCTAAATGCAAAAAAATAAAAGGGGGAGAGGTCAAGGAAGTTATTTACCCCCTCCTTAGATTACTCACTTTTAAGCCGTTACAGATCTGATGAGTGTTACAGATCTGATGAGCTACATATCTGAGTTTTTGCTTTCAGTCTTCATTAATATCTCTAAAACCGATATCATTTCCTTGCCTTTTTAACATAGAATTAGGATAATTATATTGAAATACATATATTAGCTAAAAAATCAAATTTCATTATAAAAAAGCATTTCTTGGAAATAAAAATGAGCGACAAGGTTTTTACATAAAATAAATTATGAAATTACCAAATCCAAGCTAATAAAACATTTGTTTTGTTTTGAAACAACACACAACTTCAACTTTTTCAACACACAACTCTGCTGCTTGCTTTTCTTTAATTAGTTGCAGGAAATTTAATTTCTTGATCAAAAATTCAAATTTAGCATGCTAGTTATTATCTAGTTATTTATCGAAGTTATGAGAAATTGAAGTAGGGTGAGTTCTGGTAAGTGCGTCCACTGGGAATTATATGAACACTGTCCTGAAATGGCTTCTGCAACACATCGACTATGTTAAATAACTGTCTAATGATAATTTCAATAGGTAGAATTCAAGCCTGGATTCAATAGACGAAACACAATCAGAGACAACTTAAATGTCTTCAAAAAAACTCTAAAGTAAAGATTGAGAAGGTTTTGTTTCAGTTTCTCTTGTAGTCATACCAAGCAATTGAAGTCAAGAAATGCAAGTTGTTTCTTTTGAATAATAGCTACTAATAACATACATGGGGTACTTTGATCAAATACTCTAACTAAAATTTGTTTATATGACGGTACGCACTTTCCCTTTCTTTAAAGTAAGGTGGGGGTAAGTGCCTACCATTATGATGGGGCAAGTGCGTACCACTATCATGAGGCATATGCGTACTATTATGCGGAGCAAGTGCGTACCATTATGATGAGGCAAGTGTGTACCATTACGTGGAAAATCCGACTCTCGTAATTCACCTTTAATTTTGCTTATAACTCTTTTACCAGCCGATTATAAATCCGACGTCATTTCCATCAAGTATTTATATTGTTACAAATCTTGTAAATAGTTGTTGTTTTTCCTGCCTTGCATCATTTTCATTAGTTTTGGTTTTATCTGGCGACATGTTGCAAATGTATCTGAAGATATCACTTTTATCATCTGTGTACCGGCCCTGAAACACTTTGCAGTTTTTACACTTGCCCTAACTTTAATAAGCGTGAAGACATTTTCGCGTGGTTTTTTTCTTATCGCTAGAATTTGTGAATGGATTGTTCAAGTTATGAATGAAACAAAATATTCCAGGTTTTTCTCGAATATTGTGGACATTTCTTTCCGTGTATAAATAGCTGGCCTTGAACACATTCTGAGAGTGCTCGTTTTTATTCGCTTTGGGCGAATGTTGTTTTTGCTTTTGTAATTTCTTAATTACTGTTCACGTTAGATACGTGGTGCTGAATTACTGTTGAGAGTACAGTGTACTGTTTGCTGCCTAATTGCTGGATGTTTAGCAATTGTTTCCTGCTCTTATTGTAAATAGTGTACATACTTGTAAATAAATTTATAGTTACTTCCTCAAGATTGGAATGCTCATTTGAAGAAAGTTGAAGGTGCTACGGACTCGTTACAATTTTGGCGCCCAACGTGGGGCATCTTCAAGGACTTTCTTGGAATTACCTGTGAATTCGGACTTTTCTTCCTAAGGACTTTTTGACTTCGGAATTTTATGGTGATTACTCGAGCAATGGAGGAACAACTGCAAAAACTCCTTGATGCGATCAACGCTGTTAAAAGTGACATGACTGCGAATCAAGAACAATTAAAAAATGACATGGCTGCGAATCAAGAACAATTAAAAAATGATCTGGCTACTAATCAAGAAGAAATAAAGAGCGATCTAACGTCAATGAAATGTTTGGTGGAAACTAAATTTACCAACATGGAAAATAAAGTGGAGGCCCTAGAAGATCGAATCACCACAGTAGAAAACCATGTGGACAAGAAAATTAAAGAACTTGAATCGAAGTTATCAGCATCCTCCAACAATTCAAGTGACTGTGTAGCTACAACTGGAATTTCTCGTCCATCCATTAAACTGGCCACATTTGACGGGAAGACCTCGTGGAATATTTACAAGAAGCAGTTCCTCATCGTTGCAGAAGCAAACTCCTGGGACTCTTCCACGAAAGCCTGTCAACTTGCAGCCTCGCTGAGAGGGGATGCAGCTGAAATACTACAGACCTTCCCAGAGGATAAGCACCGTGACTTCGAAGCCTTATCATCGGCCTTGGAGCTTCGCTTTGGCGAAGCATGCCAAAAAGAATTCAGCCAACTCCAGCTGAAATCCCGACTCCAGAGGGCTGGAGAGACTCTGCAAGTTTTTGCAGCAGATGTTGAGAGGCTTTCCCATCTCGCCTTCTCGAACTGTCCCTCGGATATTCGCGATAGCCTGGCCCTAAACTACTTCATAGACGGAGTGCGAAGTCCAGAAATTCAGACGGCTCTCCGGATGGCGGACATCAAAGATCTTAAATCCGGTCTGGTCTACGCAATGAAGTTCGAGGCTGCACAGCAAACATCCCGCAAGGATCGCCATTCAATCAGGGGCGTGGAAGTGAGCGCCCAGGATTCGATCTCAACTCGTCTCTCGGAAATTGAGCGACAAATCAAAGAGATGTCGGGGACCCTGAAGAAGGCTCGCAAAGACCAAAGTGGACAACCACTGAAGTGCTGGAAATGTGGCGGTGAGGGCCACGTACGAAGGAATTGCGAAGCTCGCCAAGAAAAGAAGACGTCTCCCAAAGTTTTCCAGATTTCCCCAAGAAGTGGCGGCTGCAACGGACTCTTCATTTACGCTTATGTGAATGGGTTTCCCTGCGAAATGATTGTGGACACAGGAGCCAACGTTACCATTATTAAGACTGATGTGGCTCGTCAATTTGGACTCAAGATCTTATGGACGCCGCCCTGCGTTACTCTCCAAACTGTGACAGGTGACAAAATCGAGATTGAAGGAAAAGTGAACTTAGAAATAATGTTCGGAAGCGCCACTTACCATCACACGGCATTCGTCGCTGACATTACAGATCCCTTCATTCTCGGACTGGACTTTTTGAGAAAATTTGATTTTTCTATCGACTTTAAAAATAATGAGCTGCACTCAATGAGGGAAGACATAGCAATTTTCAATGCTGAAAATAACTTAAAATCCGCTCATCAAATAATAGCCCAAACAGATTTATTGATTCCCTCTAGATCCGAAGTACTAATACCAGGCTCCATCAAAGAAAACCACAGCTTTAAATTCGGCTTAATTGAATATCCTAACCAGAATAATAGCCCAAAAGGAGTACTAGTGGCATCTACACTTGTGGACCTTTCAAAGAATGCAGTTCCTGTGAGAGTCGCCAATGTAAGTGAAAGACCGAGGAATATTAAGAAAGGAGAAGTGTTGGCAACTTGTACTCCCGTAAACTGCATCATCAGAAGAATTGATTCCTCCGAGACTGTGTCTTCCGAATCCTTGACTTCGAAATTAATTGGGAGTGCACCATTATCGAAGGATCAAAGATACGCTGCGGAAAAATTGGTGGACGACTTCAAGCAGGTGTTTTCATCTACACCCGAAGATGTTGGTCGCACGAGTTTAGCGCAGCATAGGATCGACACTGGAGATCATCCCCCTATCAAGCAGCATCCAAGACGACTACCGTTCGCCAAGAAGGAAGAGGTTGAGATCCTCGTAAAAGAGATGCAGGAGAATGACGTCATCGAACCCTCATCCAGTCCTTGGGCATCCCCTATCGTCTTGGTCCGAAAGAAAGACGGCTCCACCAGATTTTGTGTTGATTACCGACGCCTGAATGACATCACCAAGAAGGACAGTTACCCTCTTCCACGGATCGATGACACTCTGGACACCCTTTCCGGACACAAGTGGTTTTCGACCCTGGATTTAAAGAGCGGCTACTGGCAGGTGGAGATACACCCCGACGACCGAGAGAAGACGGCGTTTACAACCGGACAAGGCTTGTGGCAGTTTAAAGTGATGCCCTTCGGCCTCTGCAATGCACCAGCCACGTTCGAGCGTCTTATGGAATCAGTGTTACGAGGACTGTCTTATGAATCCTGTCTTGTCTACTTGGACGACATCATCATCATAGGACGCAGTTTTGAGGAACATTTGGCTAATCTTAGGAAGGTGCTGCAAAAGCTTAAGGAAGCCAACCTGAAGTTAAGCCCGTCCAAATGTAATTTGTTCCGCCGTGAGGTGAACTACCTTGGTCACATTATCTCTTCCGAAGGTGTACGAACAGATCCAGATAAGGTATCTGCAGTCAAGAATTGGAGCCGCCCCGAAAATGTCCATCAGCTGCGAAGTTTCCTGGGGCTCTGCACGTACTACAGGAAGTTTGTGAAGGGTTTTTCCAACATTGCACGACCTTTGCATAAGCTGACGGAGAGCAAACAAAAATTTGAATGGTCCAAAGAATGCGAGGATGCATTTCTACAGCTGAAGGAGGCTTTAACATCAACGCCTATTCTCTCTTATCCTCAGCCTGAAAAATCCTTCATACTTGACACTGATGCGAGCCACGAGAGCGTTGGAGCTGTTTTATCTCAAGAAATAGACGGTAACGAACATGTCATCGCCTACTGGAGCAAATGCTTATCCAAGTCGGAGCGAAATTATTGTGTCACGAGAAAGGAATTGCTCGCCATAGTTAAAGCTGTAGAACATTTCCATCATTACCTCTACGGCCGTAAATTCCTGCTCCGGACTGATCATGCCTCTTTAACTTGGCTGTTGAATTTCAAGAATCCAGAGGGCCAGGTAGCCAGGTGGATACAGCGGCTCCAGGAATATGACATCGAGATTAAGCACCGAAAAGGCTTGTCACACGGGAATGCTGACGCATTATCAAGAAGACCTTGTTCCGAGAACTGCCATTATTGCTCCCGAATAGAGAAACAGTACGGGACGACAATCCCTACTGCCTGTCAAGTTACTGCTACTTCATCATCTTCAGATCCTGATCCATGGAGTGACGACCAAGTAAGAAAAGATCAGCTTGAAGACCCAGACCTAAAGCCTATCATAGAGTTAATGGAGAAGGACAGTCGGCGACCTAGTTGGCAAGACGTTTCTATCTACAGTCCTGCAACGAAAAGATACTGGGCTCTATGGAAATCTCTCCAGTTGCGAAATGGCGTCCTGTATCGGAAATGGGAATCTGACGATGGCAAAGCATTTAAATGGCAGTTACTCCTTCCCAGATCAAGAATTCCAGACGTTCTAAAGGAATTGCACAGTAGTCCGACTGGAGGACACTTTGGTATCTTGAAAACCCTCCACAAGGTTCGAGAGCGCTTCTTCTGGAGCAAGGCGAAGGATGACGTGGAGAAGTGGTGTCATTCTTGTGACGCCTGTGCTGCCCGTAAAGGACCGAAGAGAAGAAGCCGCGGGAAGCTACATCTTTACAACGTAGGAGCTCCTTTCGAACGAATCGGGATCGACATTCTTGGTCCTCTACCGAAAACTACTGATGGGAACAAATACATCCTCGTTTCCATTGACTATTTCACCAAATGGCCCGAAGCATATTCCATTCCGGATCAAGAAGCTACCACTGTAGCAGAGACTCTAGTCCAGCATTGGATCTCGAGATATGGGACACCTTTGCAGATCCACTCCGATCAGGGGAGAAACTTCATCTCTGCTGTGTTTAAGGGCCTATGTAAAATCCTCAAAATTGAGAAAACTCGAACGACACCACTACACCCACAATCGGACGGCATGGTGGAGAGATTCAACAGGACAATCCTTAATAATCTCTCGCTTATGGTCTCCAAAAATCAACAGGATTGGGACAAGAAACTTCCTCTGTTCCTGCTGGCCTACCGCAGTGCTGTCCACGAGACCACCGGATATTCCCCATCACAGATGCTCTTCGGCCGAGAGCTTCGGCTACCTTGTGATCTCGTCTTCGGTCTCCCTCCAGATGCGCCTTCATCGCCTGAGGAGTACGTCCAGGATCTCCAGGCCCGGTTGGAAGACGTTCATCACTTCGCACGGGAGCGAATCAACATCGCGACGGAGAAGATGAAGACCCGATACGACACAAGGTCCACTGGCCATGACTTTCAAGAAGGTGACAAGGTATGGCTATGGAATCCCATCCGACGTAAAGGTCTATCACCCAAATTGCAGTCGCATTGGGATGGACCCTACACAGTCCTCCACCGGCTGAACGACGTCGTAGTGAGGATCCAGAAGTCATCACATTCAAAACCTAGGGTTGTACATTATGATCGGCTAGCCCCATACTATGGCCATAGTTCGTAAAATAAATCTAAAGCTACCATGGTAATTTGTTTGTAAATTTTGTAAATAACTTTTGCCTTTAATTGTCTGTAATATTCCTTAATCAATGTTATTATTTCTTTCATGTTCTCATTGTTACTGTTTATCATGTTTATGATTGGTCATCATGTAATGTGTGCACCTGTAAATTTTCCCTTGCTTCCTTTCTGGGGATTGTACTGCCCGGGACGTGCAGTCCTTGGGAAGGGGGCAATGTTACAAATCTTGTAAATAGTTGTTGTTTTTCCTGCCTTGCATCATTTTCATTAGTTTTGGTTTTATCTGGCGACATGTTGCAAATGTATCTGAAGATATCACTTTTATCATCTGTGTACCGGCCCTGAAACACTTTGCAGTTTTTACACTTGCCCTAACTTTAATAAGCGTGAAGACATTTTCGCGTGGTTTTTTTCTTATCGCTAGAATTTGTGAATGGATTGTTCAAGTTATGAATGAAACAAAATATTCCAGGTTTTTCTCGAATATTGTGGACATTTCTTTCCGTGTATAAATAGCTGGCCTTGAACACAAGTCAGTCAGTTCTTTTCAGATTTTGATTTCTGAGAGTGCTCGTTTTTATTCGCTTTGGGCGAATGTTGTTTTTGCTTTTGTAATTTCTTAATTACTGTTCACGTTAGATACGTGGTGCTGAGTTACTGTTGAGAGTACAGTGTACTGTTTGCTGCCTAATTGCTGGATGTTTAGCAATTGTTTCCTGCTCATAGTGTAAATAGTGTACATACTTGTAAATAAATTTATAGTTATTTCCTCAAGATTGGAATGGTCATTTAAGAAAGTTGAAGGTGCTACGGACTCGTTACAATATTTACATTGAATGCGGCATAAGATTTCAATTTTATTTATTACCTCTGAAATATATTGGCTTTTAGATATCAGTTAGTAACTTTTTCGTTGAAAATAGCGATCATAAGCTATACTTAATTTAAACCAGAATGACAAATGAAGCAACGAAATTAAGCGAAACACTAAATAAGGAACCAACTGATTCAAAAAACGAAGGTGGAGTAATGAATAAATTATATTTAAGAAAATTAAGAACACCTTGTGAAAAACTATTTCAATGTACAAGAAAAAAAAAGTGCAAGTATCATATCATGATCAATTATTTTCTTTTTTTTTTTCTCTTTATTTTGTGTTTTTTCTTACTGCTGCTGATTCTAATAAGAAAAATATTTTAAAACCGTATTTATTCAACAAAAAAAAGAAAAAAAAAACGAATCGTTCACTCAGGTCACCTAATGATCTACTATACAAATAGAATTAATGAAAATCACAGGGGTACGCACTTACAACAACGGTATTGGACGCACATGACTCATCTTACATTTAAGAAGGGGTAAGTGCGAACCCTGGCTTAAACACAGACTGATTAATGTATTAAATCAAAATAAACTATGTAGACTATAAGTGATTATTACTAAATAAAAACAACTCACATTTGCTCACTTGGTCTTATTAAAAGGACAAAGGAAGAATCACAGACACAACTCTCTCAATCTTCAAATCACAGTTGTTTGCAAGACACGTGGGATATCACTGATTGCGTTTCATCCATGCAAGCAAGTGCTGATCTCTAGTATTAGGAATTATCCCAAGACAATTACCTAACATATTTAATATGTGCCAGAAGTTTTTTCCTGGTCATATTCACATAATTTAAGGTGGACGCACTTACCCCGCTAGGTAGGGAAAGTGCGTACCTTAGAGTAGGTGTCATAAACCAGGTCACAAAGCCTATGATTATGGTTTATTTAGCATATTATATGCTTGAAAATCTTAGTAAAGGATCTGGAATGAAAACTAAAAAAAATTTGTGAGTGTACGAGATTTTTCAACAGAGTAGCATCCTTGAGAACATGAACTTTGAAAAAAATGGTACGCACTTACCAGAACTCACCCTACCAAAAAAAAAAAAAAAAAAAAAACAATAAATAAAACAATAATAATTAATTAACTTAATTTCTGCAGTGTCAATTTTTCTTATTTTACTAACTTCTATTGTCAGGTCATATATACCATAAATGAAGCAATTGTACTAAAACTCATTGCTTTTCATTTTTTAAGAACAAAAATATTCAATATATATGGCTAAAACCTATGATTTTTGCTTTTTAATAATTCTGAAACGTGAGGATTAGTTCGGTAACATATTCGCTGTTTTTTAATGTTACCGCTCTGACTGTTACCGATCTGACAAACCTACAAAGCTTTTTTTTTATTTCCGAGTTGATCGCGCTAAACCAAAATCAAACACGTGGTTTTTTCACTTGTAATAAAGGACCATACTTATATATAAAATAACTTTTAAAATAATAAAAACTGCGCATTTTAGCGCGTGTTACCGATCTGATGACTTAAATGACAACACATTTTATAAAATCACTTTAAAAAAGCTTACCTGTAATTTTAGATGCAGAAATGCAAATTTTTAATTACGATGCGATAAAACATCACATCAGGTACTCAGTATCACGTGGTATCGGTGCAGGAAATGATTTTTGGAGCATAGATCGGAAATTATTCTTACCGCCCTGACGGCGGAACTGAGGTACACGCTTATTTTGCATCGGCTAGAAAATCAGAAATCGATTAAAACAAAAATGAAGTAAAATATTAACAAAAGGGCAGAAATAGAATCGTTTTTTGTGCAAGTGCGTTTTTTTTGTGGGGGGGGGGGGTTAGAAAGTGCGCATGACCTGCTTGCATGCTAAGCTTTGCTACTGGGGACACGTTACCGAGCTGATTTTTGAAATATAAAAAAAATATTTTCTGAAGAATTTTTTTTTTATGATTTTATTCGATGAAATGAAAGCAAAACCTTATCTTCTTTATGGGGAAAATTATTTTTTTTAACTAGTTATTGAAATACTAGTGAAAATTCACTTGGGACTCAAATTGGCACTTTTCTAAATATTAGCTCACCTCCGAAATTGGAATGTTTTTGTGGTCTTATGTTCTGAAATTAAATGAAGAGCCAGAAAGTTTGTATCACGTACAATTTTTATTCTCGATATTCTTTGACGACATAGTGACACTAGTGTTCAAAATGAGAGAATTTGTAAATTTTGTCGAATCGAAAGTAAAGAAATGAACTAAACGTAAAACCACTGCTTCGAGCCAAAGATACAAATCTCTTACATTGAAAACCTAAGAGCCCATATATGCGGGATGAGCTAGGAGAGAAGAAGACTTCATTAGTAGACTTCACCTTGTTGCTTAACTATCTTGGCGAATTTCTTTTTTTGCAGGAATCGGTAATTTCCGATTCCAACAGTTGAAAATGATTAATCACCAACGTTTAGGTGATGAAAAGTAGTGACGAATTGAGAGAAAACAGAATCAGGCCAGTCTCCAGTCCAGATTTCTAGGGAATTTAACACCAAGTGTATGTGCAACTTCTGAAGACAGTTTCAGGGTAGAGGATTCATCGAGAGAAGGCCTGGGCAAAGTCGTCCAAGAAGCAAGACGGGCAGAGAAGCTTGCCATTTTTCCACTGTAAAGGGTCAAAGAAGGGGTAACAGGGATGCTACAGCTAATTTGCTCTCTCATAATTTGTATGTAGCCGCAAGAAACCTTCCAGTGGTGTATCCAGGGGGATGAGAGGTCCCCCCTTCCCCTTCGTCATGGCGAAAAATTAGGTTGATCATTACGCCTTTTTCATCCACATTTCACAGAAAAAATCATACAGAGTAAACGTTTTTACTAGGCCGTTTAAAATTACAAATAACTAGAGTTTTTTTAATACACACACGCATTTATCTATCTATCTATCTGTCTGTCTAAAATAGCGTGAAGCGCAGACTCGGCCAACTAATGTGTAAAGCTGCGGTTGCTGCGCAATATTGAAATTTTAGCATTGAATGCATGATAAATGCATACAATATTATTCTATGCTCCATTAGGGTGATGCAGAAATGTATGGAAAAAAATAAACTTTGTATTTTTGTGCGTCTTACCCTCTTATTTTGTGCCACTATATACACTGATCATTTGTGCAAAATTTTGGCAAAATATATTAATATTTAGAGGTCGCTCAAACGCCTTGAAATTTCATGATATTGACAAAAACGTGATCGTAAATGATACCTATAGAAAAAAGTAGCCTTTGTATTTTTATTCGTCTTACCGTCTTATTTAGGCCCTTTATATACACTGAATTATTCGCCCAAAATTTTAGCAAACTATATTTACAAATACAAATACAAATGTGACAACCAGCAACAGGCTCTGGGCCCAACTGGGCTGGTCCTAGTCAAATTATAGACCCCAATGAAGATCAATGGCCCTCTTAAAACTATCTACTCCCTTGCTCCTTACCGCCTCTTCCGGTAAACTATTCCAAGTTCCCACTACTCTGCTAAAATAGTAATTTTTCCGAATTTCCAGGTTAGCCTGAGATTTAAACAGCTTATAACAATGACCCCTTGTCCTGCTTTCCGTGCAAAAATTTAACCCTGTAACATCTTTCATTTTGATAAATTTAAACAACTGAATCATGTCCCCTCTGGTTCTCCTTTGCTCAAGACTATACATATTAAGCATTCTAAGTCTGGAATCATAGTCTAAATTAGAAAGTCCATTCACTAACCTTGTAGCCCTCCTTTGTACCCTTTCCAATAAATTAATATCTTTCTTAAGATAAGGAGACCAAAACTGAACAGCATACTCTAAATGAGGTCTTACCAAACTTCTATATAAAGGCAGAAGAACCTTCTTAGATTTGTTTGAAATAGATCTATTTATAAACCCAAGCATCCTATTGGCTTTGTTACTAGCTATGCTGCACTGTTGACTAAACTTGAAGTCTTGATTCATTAAGACACCTAGATCCATAACATTTTCTGCCTTACTAATGACTGAACCCTGTAAATAATAGCTTGTATGCTTATTCCCATGACCTAAATGCTGCACCTGACATTTCCCAACATTTACTGCCATACCCCATTTGTCTGCCCACTTAGTAATATGATCCAAATCCTCTTGCAGCTGATTTACTTGTTCATCATTTTCTACAACCCTCATAACTTTGACATCATCAGCAAAACAATTCATGTTTCCAGAAACATTTTCATGAATATCATTCATAAAAATAATAAACAAAAGTGGACCTAAAACTGATCCTTGGGGAACCCCACTTAAAACCTCACTCCATTTAGAATGATTACCCCTTACAACTACTCTTTGCTTCCTTCCTGTCAGCCAATTCCTAACCCAAACTAAAATTTTACCTCCAATTCCTACATCAGCTAATTTACTGAGTAGTGCAACATGCGGTACCTTATCGAAAGCTTTTTGAAAATCAATGTAAACCACATCTACACACTTTTTGTTATCTAAAGCCATGGTGACCTTGTCATAAAAATGTAATAAATTTGTAGCACACGATTTACCTTTCCTGAAACCATACTGCAAACTAGTCAACAGACCATTATTTTCTAAGAAATTCATAATCTTAATTTTAAATAAAGTTTCAAAAATTTTGCAAACCACCGAAGTAAGACTGACAGGTCTATAATTTCCTGCATTACCTCTAGACCCTTTCTTGAAGAGTGGCGTAATGTTAGCTAGTTTCCAGTCCTCTGGCACTGTCCCTGAGTTATACGAAGCATTGAAAATTTTTACAATAGTATCTACTAATTCCTCAGCACATTCAACTAGAATTTTTAGATAAATATTATGCGGTCCCGGAGCTTTAGTTGTTTTAATTTTTTTCAAATGAAGTAAAACGTCCTCCCTAGAAAAAACAAAATTAGGAGTACTTCAAATTTTGTGATAGTGGCACAAATGCGAACGTAAATAATAATAATAATAAAGTTACTTTATTGCTTTTTTATATCTCCGAAGAAAAAAAGCGTGCAATCACAAAATGAACTATATATCTGAAAAACTAATGAAATGCAGAAAAGTATGAAAACTAATCAAATACGGAAAAAATATAAAAAACAAATTTAAATACATTAAATATATAGTAATTCGCTCATTAATTCTTGCAATGCTTTGTAAGGTTACGTTTTTGCAACTTTGAAACCTTTTCTGTGTTTTTGTACCACTTGAAGAAGACACTGTCTTTGTTTTTCGTCGTTAGTGATAGTCTTAACAAATGCTTCAATAAGGGCCGTGCCAAGCTCCGTATTGTCGTTTACAATCCTCAGTTTCTTTGGTAGTATAAAGCCTTGTTGGTAGCTATCTTAAAGATTCGAATGCTCAGGATCAAACAGCTGATATATTTTGAGTTTCTTCTTTACATGAATAAGGACGCTAAAAATATTCCAAATCATTTCTTAGTGCTTGCACAAAAAGGGTTGCTGGGAACCCAGCTCTTAGATATTCTTTCCCATTAACGATAAGAATGTGAAAGAAATCACATTCATATGTTACGAATACCTTTTGTTTGTCCAGCTGCAAGTTTGAACTGGTTGGGAAATATCCATAACTTGAAGCCATAAAGAATCTAACACAGATATAACACGAGGAACTACTCCTGGGACACGAAAACATACACCAAGAGAAGGTCGCATTCAAGGAAAACGCACTAAGCTCTAGTACCTTCCTTGGACACTTCTTTTACATGGGTCATCAGAAGTTAACTTTGCACAACTTCCATTACTAGTTGCACGTTGCTCTGAATGTGCTACCAACTCCTCAACCTCATCGTTCCTCACTCCAGGTTTAAAATTAGAATGTTTTATTCTGGACTATGATTGCTAAAACCGCTTAAAAAGCAGTATTGTAGATCCAATATGGCAGTGGATGGTTCCACGCAATTGCGTGAACATCGCATCTGACATTGCACGCAATCAAATACCCCAATTCTACTTATTTCTTGGTTTATCGGTTAAAATACCGAGAGACCAAGAGTAGAATAGATTTCGGTTGTAATACCACAGAAAACACAATGTCTAAAATATAATGGCGGAAAGCACAATATAAAAGTTGCTTCCCTAGTTTTTTTTCCCAAGTTCAAACATGCTCCAACTTTAGTACCGGCAATGCATGTCGTATTGAAACACATACCACGTACGAGCTCAGTAAGTTCCCATTTATCTAACTGGTTATCGTATAGCAGCATTTTCCGTAGCAATTCCAATGCCTGACTAACTTACTAGAACCCAGAAGTAAATCATCAATGCTTGTGGTCCTGATACTAATACTGGTATGAAACCCGCCGATCATCCTTCATTTTCCCAATATATTTTGCATAAGTGTTTCGTTCCAGTGAACTATCAAAGGAAGTCCTAGATTTAAACGACTTTTGTAAGTTAACGGCCAATTCAGAGCGAATAGTTTGCATTTACCGTTTTATGGACGTTGTCAAATCCTCCCCATTTTGACCCATACTTTGTACTGTAGCAGCTACTATCAAAGTGGCTTTCTGTCACTTATACTGGGCCCTGTCTAGAGTGGATGCTAGGTGTTTTAGCCAAATAAACTCATACACCTCAAACAACCGAAAAGAAAACAGAAACCACAGCCCGAGCTTGCAGCTGCATTTTCTACCCAAACTCAGGTAAGAGATAATGCAGCTTTGGAGCGGGGGGGAGGGGGGTAATCGTTACAACTCACTTTGAGCTATTATTTTATTGACTAATTACTTAGTAGAGTAAACTAACGTTTTAAGTTATTCCATTTTATATGAAGAATAATATTATTTCGGGTAATGAAGTTATATACTCCAACTCTCGAAATTGCTAATTTTCAACAGAATTCGATCGCGTTGAGCGACCTCTAAATATTATTCAATTGAGCTAAAATTTTACATACATCACATTCATGAATAGTGTAAAAAAACTGCGGGGTAAGACCAGAGAAATTCAAAAAAAATTTTTTTGAATCACCCTAATGCACATACATAATAATTCATTTATTCGAACATTAGCTTTTTATTTTCAGTCAAAAGTAACAAAAAAATATAACTTTTACAGATTACTACTACACATTACTAACAGATGCTTTTCACTCATTGTATCAATACAAAAGAAAGTGTTCAGTAGTTTCCAAACTGTCTCTGCAGTATGCAAGTTTGGATGACAGGAATTTGCTGCTTCTTTTCAGCGAATTCAGAAGAATAGAAGAACCTTCGTTTTGTTCATTGATGACAGAATAAATGAGAAAGAGACCTTTTCTGAGCACCTTGCATATTTTCTCAAAAATGATTTTGAACTAAAAGTTTTTTTTTTTTGGGAGACAAAAGAAAAGAGCGATATATCCGAATGAGCGATATAACGAGGTGCGATATAACGAGGGGCTACTGTATATTACTTTCAGCCGAGGTTCCAATTTAAAACCGTTAAATTTCACAGTAATAAACTATAAAACTAGCTATTTTACAGTTTCGTACGGTAAAGTAAGAAATTTTAGTTTATTGCCGTAGTATTTAGCGGTATTATACTGAAAAAACAACAGTATTAAATTGGCAGCAGAGATTCCAGTTTGAAACTGCAAAATGCACGGAAATAAACTGAAAAAAAAAAAAAAAAGCAATTTTACAGTTAATTACTGTAAAGTTAGCAATTTTACAGTTTAGTTCTGTAAAAGTAGCAATTTTACGATTTAATACTTTAAAATTAGCAACTATTACAGCTTATTACTATAAAATTATCTGTATTCTGCCGTGCTAAGCACAAAAGTCGTATCTGCAAATATTAACAAAATTGAGTTATCGCCAACTGGTGGCTCTTTGTGACATACTTTACTTCAATACCAAATTATATGGTCATTTGAGAGCGGGAAATATTTTTTAAAAAATTCTGAAAAAGTTTTATCTGAATCAAATACATGGTGGCGCAAAACTTTAAAGAGTGGTATCTCAGTTTGAGCTCAACTGCAGATACCACTTTTGCGCTTAGCACGGCAGTATTATACTGTCAAAACAACATTCATTTTCTACAGCGGGCAAGTGACCCATATAGTGCATTGATGGGTTATTTTCCTTCATAAAACCAAAACATTAAAATGGTTATTGGAAAATTGTTCTCTAAATTTGCGGAAACACAAAAATATCGTTCAAATCGCCTTGTTTACTTCTCAAACTTGAATTTTACAATTATATGAACTGTTTATTGTTTTTAAGACACGTTATGCAGTTTTCTGTATTTCGTATTTTACTTATTAACTGAGCTTTTAATGTTATTTTACCTGAAAGGTCCCACTGTTGCCTTTTTACAACATATGATTTATTTCCATTTAACATACTCAATATTTTTTTTCATTACAGAAAATTCAATTATCTGAAAAAAAGATTACTACAACAAAATACATGCTATAGTAGAGAAAATATCAACGTAAAATAGGCACAAATAAGCAGAGATACTGCAGACACGTGTTTCGGCGTTACAAGGAACGCCTTTATCAATGCAAAAAAATATTGATCTTATGGATGCACATTTTTTGCATTGATAAAGGCGTTCCTTGTAATGCCGAAACACGTGTCTGCAGTATCTCTGCTTATTTGTGCCTATTTTACGTTGATATTTTCTCTACTACATCAAGAGCACAAAGGTATTTGTAAACTTTAAAATACATGCCAATTTTGTCACTATACTTCGCAGCAGTTTAACTTGGCAGTGACGTCACTACGGGCGGAGCCAATAAGAGCTCACAAGCAGTCAGCGGTCTCCTCTAATTCGCCAAGTAGGCTGTGACGTTTTATCTAGCTCGTTTTTCATAGGCTAACGTCACGCTGTTGACCCCGCCCGTAGTGACGTCACTGCCAAGTTAAACTGCTGCGAAGTATAGTCGACACCACATTCCTCTCAGAAGTCAAAACAATGATAAAAATCTCTGATTGCCCCAAGAGCTGCGTTTATGCTATAAAAAGAATCCATTATATTTTATGCTTTCTCTTGTTTATTGACGAAATAAATTACCACAGGTAAGAAAATTAAGCTCTATTTCTGCTTTCCTGATGTGTCCCAATCAGTAAGATGGATACCAAAACATAAAACACATACATAATATCGTCGCCACCATGCTAAACTAACGAATGTGAAAATTGGCACTTTTCAGAAGAGCCAAAACACTGCATATAACCTTTTCCCACCTGACGTGTTTGGCTATTTTTCAATTTTTAAACTTTTATAGATATCTTTAAGTGTAAAACTATCGTTCGAAGGTATCATTTTAATTTTAATTATTTGTAAAATTTGAACTTGAAAAACTAACTTGAAAAACGCGATTTTTCACATTTGTTAGTTTAGCATGGTGCCGACGATATATGTGTTAATATAATGTAATATATATAATAATGTTATATATCACACATATAGTCTCCATATCTCGAAGTCTTATAAATAGAATGCCCCTTTGTCTCAAAGTGGGCATTGAGTCCCAAACTCTTATGGATGCTGTGGGAACTTCCTATTAATGAAATAGTAAAAACACGAAACTTTTAGCAAGTCTTATTGGACTTTGAGTTATAGATACTCGACTGTGCATGCGGAACTTTATGAACATTAAAAAATATTTAAGAGTGAAGGAGACCAGCAATTCGGCTCAGCGTTTTTTCTATTAAGTTTGAATATAAGCTAAAAAACAAAGCTGCATTAATCTCAAAATTTATAACCAGAATGGAAATTACTCTCAGTACTTCCCCAAAGCTCCCCGGCGCTACTTCCATACGCATTCAATGCTCTCCGGAGCAATAAAATCGACTTCGAATCAATTTTTAGCACACATAAACAGGGGCTCATATCTTCACGAGAAAGGTCACATGATGCAGACAAAAGCAATGCGACTCAAAAGAGTGAAATTGGGATACCAAGAGATTATTTGACATTGTCTCAGAGTCACGTACTCGGAGTGAACCGTTGCCATGGTGATTAAGACAAGAGATGCTACTTTGGATGGCATGAAAGGTGTTTTTCTTTGACGTTTAAGTCAGAAAAGAATTGCTTTATTGACAGTGATGCGCTTTTCAGGAGGTATTAAAGCCGATTTCGGTGAAAGGCTTTGCAATTTTGAGGAATTAGGAGATGGGATTTTATTTGGTAATTTCAAACGGAGTGGTGGATTTTAGTGTTTTGTTAGGTCATGCGTATGAAACTGATTTGTTTTTAGCTTGAAGAAAATGCAATTAGGTTTTATTTATGAGGGCAATAAACATATTTTAATAACTGCGTATGTTTTTCATCAAAATGAGTTCTTAAAAGAATATTATATGTCTTTAAATATACAATGTTTTAGCTTCGCCCTACTTTTCACAATTAAAAGAAGTGTAAGCTTTATGATCCATAAAACTATTTAAAATTATTATCAGCGTTTTTATACTTGTATGAACACAATGAATTGAACTAAAAGATGTTTTATCGAAATATTTATGTATTTATAATTTCAGCATAAATTATTGCATGCATGAATATGTTAACGCACTTTTGGGCATGTTTAATTGGATAGGTTAAGCATAAATAAACATATTTAACATGGTAATAATAACTTTAAATTAAAAGGAGTTTTTTGTCACGTAAGGATTTTATTAGTAGTATTTTAAAGATAGAATGTAGCATTATTTTCAGATATTGCGATTGATAAATTTTCTAGAAATAAGTTACTTAAAACAAATGGGTTGAAGTTGAAGATATCTTAGCAATTACCGTATTTTTCGGCGTGTAAGACGCACCCAATTTTCGTTAAATACCCCAATTTTAATTAATCTTAAATCTATGCCGTTTTAGACGGTGCGTCTTATACGCCGAAAAATATGGTAACAGTGCACTTGAATTGGAAAATTATCTACATCTTCTTTCAGAAATGAAACACTTTTAAGTAATGTTTTTTAGTGAGTTATATAGGAAAAGAGACCAAAACTAAATAGCTGGAAGATGGCTTCTTGTAGTATAATAAATTTATTATGGAATTGAAACTTAAAAAACTTCCGCAGTTTGCAGAAAAAACTGAGAAAGTATAGTCGGGGCAAAGCTAACCTGACAGCATCGTATAAGCTACGGGAGCCGTATCACATCATTTCGTAACATTTCTAATGTATTACACCGCCGCTCCTTCTCTGTTCTGCCATAATTGGCTATTATTCAACCAACTTCATCAAGAACTATTACAGTCAATAGGAAACACGAAAAAAAGTTTTTTTTTCCGGATGAGACAAATGTCATAACTTTCGACTTCCAAATCTCAACAAAATGCTGGAAATGAAATTTCAAAGTCGAAATATTTACGAAAGAAATAAGAATCTATAAACACTAATTCAGTGCTTTTCTGTTAAGGGTACGCAATGTAAGGCATTTTGAATCTTCGCGATTATTTTTCACTTTATTCATTTCCGCCATTACTTGTTTAGCTATATCATTTGAACAAATTTGGCCTTTGAACAAAACAAGACTGAGAATCAATTAACAGAAAAAATGATTCGCATAGTTATTACGGTTAGCTGTTAAAATGCAGAATAAACCAGAAAATAAAACAAGCTCTTAAATAACGCTGAAAAAATTCGACTCTTCAAGTAAATATACTAAACTAGAATTGAATTCAAAATTGTGAAATAGTCGCTAACAAATTAACTTTTAATTATGTCTTTCAGAATCAAAACAATTTTCTTTCGTGGCTGATATTGTACAAGGGTTGCAACAAAGTTTAAATGACCCAATTTTCTCCAAGCGAACTGAGAATTTTATTGGTCAGAAAATTACATGACGTAAAATTAAGTTTGTAGTTCTTCTTTTTTTCTAAAAACACAAAATATTACATTTTAATTGAACATTTATGACTTAGATTTCTCAATCCTAAAAAATATTTTACTTTTTTTTTTTTTTTTTTGCACGGGTAAGAAGTTTTTAAAGGAAACAACCAATGATTTGCTGATGACTATTTCCCTGTGGCGGAACCTTAATAGGCTGGGCATATCGTACACTGCCGGGTTAGGTTTGCCCCAACTATAGCTTTTCAATCTTTTTAAGATTGTCTAACACTATGATTTCTCCGAAATACAATCGGTACTGATAATCTGTAGTTGGTTCTACGCGTTCAAGAGAAAGAGAGAGAGATGTTTTGTAAAATTTTTGTTTTTCAACTTTAATCGCCAATCTAATTGAAATACTTTATACTAATCTCTTGTATTCCCAATCTTAAGTTTTGCAAAAAATTTACTCCGAAAAATATACACTACTTTATGCTATTTTTTAAGTTAATAGCATCTTATTTAAAGTTTAGTTTTCGCACAATCTGGGTAAAAAAAAAAGGAAGACCTGGATTTGATAATTTACCTCGCGCTATTTTTTTGATTTCCTTTTAAAAATTAAGATTGCAATCCCCCCGAAACATTTTGATAAAATTTTACTGAGAAATAAACCTAAGACTTAATTACAAACAACAACTTCCGATTTTTCATACTTGTTTAACAAAGCATGTCAAGAACTTTCAGAAATTTAATTAAAGCAATTTCTAATTCTAACGCTACTTTTGACTTTGCTTAGCCAACATTTAAGTGAATCGGGCAATTATCGTTGCCACAAAGATAGCGAGTATGAAGCACTTTGATTTTCATTGTATCGAAGTTGCTGGTTATCGAAAATCTATAACCAGAGCGTTCGAATTTTAGAACGTTTTACACCGCTCCCCAGAATTTATCGATTCCTACCTTAAAAAGGTTTTTACCATATTTCGCCCTATCAACAAGGAGCAAAGGTTTTCATTCTCAAACTTTGCTTACATATTTCAACGGAAATTCTTCAAGGGCTTTCAATATTTATTGAAATGCCTGTTTATATACTTACTAGAGCAGCTCAGAAATTCAAACATGAAAAGATAAAGTTTATAAGATATTCAAAGATAAAAGATTGAAATTCAAATAAATATGGAGTCACACTTATTGTTACGCATTTAAATCTTTTCCGACAATTATGATTTTTGGGCTTAACCCTAATGAATGTAGTTAATTATTTATTTCAACTAATTATCCACTACATGATTCTACTTCTAACTACAAATAATTCATGTTAATCTGACAAGTAATGAAGTAGTAATGAATATATAGGATTATTTCGCATTAATGTAACTATTAATTAGTGAATGATGTTTTGAACATAAAATTAATACTAGGCAAAAAATATTATTAACAGTTGCAATTACTTTTGCAGCCGTTTTTGGAAAAAATCCTATTTCAGCTAACGTGACTTATTTATTTTATTCACTTATTTTTAAACCTCTTTTGATCAATTAAAATTAATTGGCATTTCTCGTCATTTCTCGTCATTTCTCTAAATTTAGTGACCTTAAAAGTAGTAGATAATGAGGTTCTTGATCCAATGCATAAAGGACAATCAAATTCATTTTTCAGAATTATATAGTATTGTCTGAGTTTTAGCATGTATTAATACAATTTTTTTTTCTTATTTATTCTTTCTTTTTCATTTGATTTGTTTATTTAGTTACTGCAGACAGTAAATATTATCTGTTTGATTCTTTTTTTGTAAATTTATTGTTTCTTTCTTTCATTGATTGGTTATTTTCATTTATTCACTTTTTATGGGCAATTTCTACTTGATTCTTTGAATTATTTCATTTTTTAACTTAAACAAGTTTATGTACAAAACGTATAAAGATTATTTTTTGAACCACATTTCACCTAAGAACTTCTTATACGAAGTATATTTAGACGCTTTAATTTAAAAAATACTCTTAATTTTTCTTTTGCTACCATAGAAATAAATACGTTTTTTGATTATGCTTTATTTTGAAAACTTTTTAACTAGACATGGTATGCAATATCACAATAAATGAGCAAATTTATTGTTTTTTTTTTTTTTTTTGCTTCTAGTAACATGGTATAACAATTGAAATATTGAATTTCTTTATGTATTCTATTTGTATGATATAATGTACAAATAGAAAGAATATCCCTTTTATTGAAATATCTTTTCATGGCAAAACGAGTATTCCATTAAGGGGCTCGACTATATTATTATTAATTTTAAACTCATAGAAAAGGGGGAAATGCAATGAAATAAAATTCAGCTTCCCTTTTGCCTCACAAACAATATTTTTTACCCATTAAAATTGTCTGCTATGCGGAATAAATTTAAAGGCAAGAAGTAAACTACATTGCAACAATAGGTGAAATGTATTAAATTGCATTAACTGAGCGTCTAACTGGATACTGTGAGCACAAAGCATCAGAAACTTCAACTGTTAAATCCCACGGCTTTAATTGACAAGTTTACTGCCAAGTTGGTTCATTAACTACACTGCTGTTAAGTTAATCATGACCTGTTGTTAACATTTCCTATAATTTGAAGATACTAATTGTATATAGTTATCTGTTTCAATGCTACCGTGAGAGTAATTTGTGACTAAAATGGTAAACTGGTGTTATGGGTAGTGTTAAATAGTAATAGAAGAATTAGCAATAGCTCAATATACAACGGTAAAAAGTTACATATATTTTAATGTAGGAATGGTACGATTTATTTATGTATATGTGTATGCATTTTTTACTGTAAAAGGATGATTGAAAAATATTTATTTTTTTTTTCTGAATTAGTTTTGTCAAATTTAATCTTATTAAAACGTTTCGTTATTTCTAAACTTAATAGAACGATTTGTTATATGTTTTGCATGCGTTATTCAGTTCACTTAAGTTCTATAAAAAACAAGAAATACTATACTTTCATGTATATGCATACATATATTTACGCATTTTTAATATTTAAAATCTCATGTCTTACTTTTCGGTAATTTTTGAAAATGGAAATTTGGCATTAGGAAAACTTCCTAAGAAATAGAATATGGGATTCGAAATATCCCGAAATATACGTGCGTAAGTGCTATTGGGCCGACAATATCGATTTCGGTAAGATAACGATATTCTGGATTTTGCTTTGCTGGACGATTTAGTAGTTTCAGGGAAATAGGGATAGTACTGAGAGAGGACCCTCAGGTTGTTTTCCTGTACTTCAGAACCTTCATTCCTGTTAGCTTAGTATCGAAAATCAATATATAAGTGCAAGAACATTCAGGAATGAGGTCGAAGCACGTAATGTCCATTGGCTTTCCTGCTGTAAAACCATATATATGATATTTGTTGCTATGTAAGTGTCCGAGAAAACAATGCTTTAAAACCAATTTTAAATTATTCGTTTACATATTATTTAATTTAAGAGAGAAATTATGCGGTTTTTACTTTTCGTTCATTACTACACTGTAAAAAACGAAAGCAGACCCGTCATTTTGAGGTTAATAGGGGGGTCAATTGCCCCCCTGACTTTGGAAAATCAATGTATTTACATGTAAGTAGGCGTGGTTTTTGCCAATTTTTGTCAAATTTACACTGTGTATACATACACCCCTTGCCCCCCCCCCCCCATAGAAAAATTCGAAATGACGGTCCTGAATGAAAAGTTGTTTTTACAGTATAATACTGCTAATTTTACAGTAATAAACTAAAATTACTAACTTTACAGTACTAAACTGTAAATTTGCCAAATTTACAGATACTAAACTGTAAAATCGCTAATTTTACAGTAAAAAACTAAAAATTGCTAATTTTACAGTAATAAACAGTAAAATTAAAAGCAGACGACTTTTATTTAACTGCAAAAATATTTCGATTTAATTCAAGATAAAAAAGACTTGGAACTCTGCAAAATAAAGTTAAAAAAAAGTTTTTAAAAAATGCGAAAAAGGAAAAAACGAAACAAACAAAGAAGCTAAAACGATGGTGAAAAAACAAAACTTAATTTCTGTTAAAAAAATAAGTTCAATTCCGACATAACTTTTGATTTTATTCCAAGTTTAATCGTTTATAATTGTTTGCAGTGCTCAAAGTAAGACTTGAATCCTGGGATTCTAAAAACTATTATTACAGCTCTCCATATTACTCGTAGAAATTTTGCACGAACCTAACTTTCAGCAGAAATTTCTAATCTTTCAAATGCATAAAATTTGAAAATGCATGTAAAGTATTTCTCTCCAATTTTATTAAGTTTATCCAAAAAGTGAACTTTTAATTAGAATAAAAAAAGTTAAATCGAATTTTAGAAAGAAACGCTTTGATATGTTCTTTGTCAAGTAACAAACTAATTTTACGCCAAGTTTTATGAAAATTGACTGAACGGTTTTGGCAATACGTGCTTAACAGACAGACGGAAAGAGACATACGTGCGTAACAGACAGAAATCCAGTCAAAATTTCAGCTTTATTATTAGTAAAAATCACTTGTTAAGCTTAGAATTTTCTCAGTAGCTGGGCCAACCCATGGTTACGATCGCTAAATTCACACAACTTCAGCTGTTCATATTTTATTAAGAAATGCTATTAAAGTTCTAATGAAAACAGAGAATGATAAAGCTCCCACCCAACATGATTATCACTAAGCGTTATTTTGAAATTATTAGTGGAAGTTGTAGAAAAATATCGAAAATGTGTGGTTACGGTTGTTACAAAAAAAAAAGACATGTTTTTTTGAGTGCTATGAAACACTGCCACTTTTCTGTGAATCTATTGCACGTATTAGCTTCTGGATTTTTATGATAATTATTCTATTAATCAGGCATGATATCATACAAAGAACTTGTAGCTTTTTGGTTTAAGAATAAATTTTTATGAATTTTTGATTGCGGTTACGGTAGTTACATGTCTGACTATTTTCAATATGGGTGTAGATAAAAATGAGTGAACGGCTATTTTAATTATTTTTTTTCGCTTTATGTAAAAACAAATAATGGACATATGAGCCAAAAATCTCTCTTCAGATATTTTAGTTTCATTAAATCCTCATCATCATTCTGTGACTTGAGCTCTGTATTTCTTTTTACTTTGCTTAGAAAAATTTCTTCAAATTCGCTTCAAATTTGCACTTAGTCTCAAATCTCTACAATACTTTTAGCCATATGAAATTAGCACTTAAGTAAGTAATGACAAAAAAAATTAATAATTTAAAATTTAAATTATTTAATATTATTGTAATTACGTATTTGTCTCCTTATGTATGTATTTATTTAAGTTGAGCTTCGGCTTTTGTGTGTTTTCACAGTGAAAAGAAAAATCATAATTATCTTCAATAGATGATGATTTATTTTGTCAAAACAATAAATAAATATTTAACCTAAAAATATTACTAGATCAATATTTTTTTTTACTTTTTATCAAGTAAAAAACATATTTTCTAAATTTTTAAGTACCAAATGTTTGGTCCTCTGACGTTTGTAACAAATAATTATTTGTCAGTTAACTTTGAGTGAAAAAAAAAAATCATAATTATCTTCAATAGACGACAATTTATCTTGTCAAAGCAATAAATAAATAATTATTTAACCTAAAAAAATTACTAGATTTTTATCTTTTTTTTTACTATTTATCAAGTATGAAACATGTTTTCTAAATTTTTAATTCCAAATGTTTGGTCGTGGGACGTTTATAACAAATAATTATTTGTGAATTTACTTCATGCTCTTACAGAAAACAACCAGAGGCACGTTTCAAAAATACATATATTTAGTGAATTTCGTAACTCCATAACTCCTTTCTTGAAAGAAAAATAAGGAAAAGTATCCGAGTTGAGAAACTCCATTACCTTGAGGCGTAGCGAAACCATATCCTTTTGTGTCCAGGAGGCCTCCAATCTGAGTGAGCTCGCAGTTCCTTTGTGTTTCGAACTCAATGGAAGTAGATTCCATGAGGAAGGCGTAGTTTCCCTGAAGAACCCTCTGGACCCCTTCTGCATTGGATTGAGTGAAAACCGATGGCCTTGCACCTTCCATAAAAGACCACATCTTTTCGTAAACGGGGATCTCCGAATTCTGAAGGAAAATAACAGTTCAGTAACGAAAGCATGGAGATTTATTTAGAAAATAGTGTAGATGTGATGAAATGCTGGAAGTTATATGGTTTCATAAGAGATAAAAGCAAGTTTTTCTTGAGAATGTTTGTACTTTTATTATAATGTGTTTAAATTTGCTTGCCTCTGAAAACAGGCCTGACTATTTCAGAAAGAGCAATATTATGCAGTAAACTCTCGATTATCCGGGAGCGGATTATCCGTGAGGATCTCGGGAAAGAAACAAGGACAATGATCTGGTTTTTTTTGGAAAAGCATGAATTTAAATTTTGTTTTTTCTTAACATTTCTTACCCAAGAGAGCGGTGTACTTCGTCCAATAAATTATTTTACCTAGGCGTTATCGTAAGTGCCACTTCTTAACAGATTCATATGCTTGAGAACCTCAAATACAAATATTTTTTATGCTGCACCTATCGTCACAGTTTGTACATATATAACGTTTTAAGTGGAATGCCTAATTTTTAAGCAAAAGACACTTTTTTTTATCTTATTTACCCCTTATTTTATGCTTTTTTCGGATTATGCGCGATACCCGTGCTACCCAATTCCTTGTACAATCGGGAGTGTACTGTATGTCATTTCTCTTGCCCTGTTTTCCACTTACCCCTCCATAACTTTCCTACTTCTTTATCGAATTCTACGATTTACACCTAAAGGAAATCGTATTTTATGAAAGATGAATTCACTCTCTAATAATTGCTTTTTGCGTCAAAAAGCACTTTTTCTGTCAATGAATATTGTCCGAAAACGCGAAAAACCGCAGAGGCGCGGTTACATAGAGCGTTGCGCAAAAATAACGATGATTACATATTCGATTCGGTTGCGGGTTTTATCGCTTCTGATTGACTTTTTTGTACAGGCTGATCTCCATCTAATGTTCCAAGAGCATATAATCTGAACATGTTGTACGGTTTTAAACCTCAAATGTACTGCTGCATTAAAATTGGAAAAGAAAACGTTTCATTAATATGAATAGTATTTCTTCAAGGGGATTTTTTTAAAGATGTTTTTCTTGTATGTGACTCTTCATTAGCTTGTTTTTCTATTACCACAATGGAGCTTCCATATTTTTTATCACACCTAATGCACAGGAGTATACTTTTCAAAAAATTGTGGTTTTAGCAATTGTGAAAACCATAATTGTTAAAAAAAATGCAAAAATTCAATTTGTTTTTTTATTTATTTTTTTTATTTTTTCTTTTTTTTTCTTTTTTTTTTCATTTTTTTATGAGTGAACATTTCAGCTTATTAAAATTGAACTTTCCCTAACAATCAAAAAATAAATAAATAAATAAATAAAACAAGTGATTTTCTAGAACCTAAACATCACCTTAAAAAATGCTTTCGTAGAACCTGATGCCACACAGCCGTAGTGTATTCTTGTTTGCTTAGCTAGGTCGTCCGCACTTTCGATGGGGGATTTCATTCTTTCAACCGTCAGAAAAGCTGCCAGATTTGCAGTATACGAGGATATCATAATCAATGTAAAAAACCACCACGTTGCGGCAACAACTCGAGTGGATGTGGCTCTGGAAAAAAAACAGATTATTGCAGAAAAATCGTAATTCCTTTTCAAAACGTTTCATTCGGCTTAGTAAATCTCATGAAATCAAAAAAATCTATCACTATTAGCAGTAAGTGACCGACCCTAAGCCAAGGCTACGTCAGAAACAACTGTAGTCTATGAATGGTATAAACGAGCTTGTGGTGTATTGCATAATAGTATTATCAAAACTACTCTAAAATGAATATGTCTTAAAGTCAGTTTTGTGATGGTATAGTTTTATTTCTAAATTGTATGGTTATAAAATACATATTACAACAATATTAAACATTTTGAGTAAATTTTGCTTTTAACTGCAGTTTAATTTGCAGTGGATTATTGTTTGAATGTTTGTGATTTGTGGTTATGTAATTTGTATATTTGAGGAAATATGCATTTAATATATGTTCCGTAGAAACTGTTTTTTTTTTTTTTTTTAGTTTGTGCGCAGATAAAAGTTTTCCTAAATTAAAAAAATAAAAAAACCTGCAAATCATTTCCAAAAATAAGCTTGGTAGCAACGAACTTCAAAAAGAAGATATAAAGTTTTAAACAAGTTAAAAAAAAGTCACTGACTTGTATATTTTAGAATTTTTTCAATAAAAAATATGACTTCAGACGTCACTATTCATTAATAAACATTCTTAAAAAAATAATGATTAACTTGAATCTATCAAAAAAAAAAATATGACTTTAGACGTCACTATTCTTAAATAATCATTCTTAAAAAAAATAATGATTAACTTGAATCTATTGAAAAAAAAAATCTGACTTTAGATATCACTATTCATATGGAATATTTTGTTTGCTGCGGAAAAAATATTTGGTGAAAAGAAAAATATTGATTCCCACCGAAAATATATTGGTTTTCTCAAGATGTTATTTTTTCTTCTTCTTTAACAAAATATTTCGAACGCAAACAGAAAAAGTTGTATGACACAGGAAACATTTTTATACTTTTGGTTGGAACGCAACTCTTTTTAAGTTATGAAAATCAATTTAGAAATATTTTAAAAGAGTATTTTGAAGATTGTTTCAAAATAATTACAGGATATATTATGGTTTTAGAAACATTTTCTAGGATGTGAAGGCAGTATTTTCCAATGGGGGATAGAACCAATTTTCCTTTAAAAGAATGAATAGAATTATTACCAAAATCTAATGTATTAAACATGTAAAACATTTAACAAGTAACGTAAACCGTACTTTATTTTAAGGCGCGTAATAATACCAATTCAAGACTTAGTTTTTTTTCTGTAAATACAAAGTCCATCCTTTATAAAACACTGATCAGGCCTATTGTTCGGAAAGGAAGAAAAGTTGCTACACTGCAAAAAATGAACTGTTGTTTTTACTGTACAATACTGGCACCCGAGGTTCCAAATTAAAACTGCATATGGACAGTAATAAACTATAAAACTAGTAATGTAACAGGTTCTTACTGTAGAGTTAGCAATTTTAAAGTTAATTGCGCAAAAATTTAGCTGTATCATACTGTAAAAACAACAGTATAATAGTGGCAGCAGAGGTTCCAGTTTAAAACTAAAATTCACGGTAATAAGCCGTAACATTAGCAATTTTACAGCTTATTACTGTAAAATGAGCACTTTTTAGTTTAGTACTGCAAAGTTAGCAAGTTTTAGTTTTTTACTATAAAATTAACTGTATTATACTGTGGAAAAAATATTCAATTTTTACAATGAAATACAATGGGGGAGTTTCCTTCAGTCAAAAGTACTGTTTTTGTTACTGAAATCGATAGAATGATATAAAAAATAACATGGGCCAGGAAAATACTTTAATTTTCCCAACAGTTTATTTTTTATTATTTTTTTTAAATACCCTACTTTGAAAACGGGCGTGGTTTTTGTGACGTCAGTGGTGCACCTAACAGCTCTCTTTCCAATAATAACGCCATTTTGCTTGACTTGAGTTGTCCAATCGCAGGAATCGGTGACGTCACGACCTTCGTCATCTCACTACAACCAATTAGATTTCGCTCTTACGTGCAAAACTGACGTCATGCGCAGATGTTTTTTTTTTTTTTTTTTTTTCGGAATAGCATCTGCGCACCGGTTAAAACAATTCATAAAAAATATATAACTGTGTCAAAAAATTAAAAAATGGTCAATTCCTATGTTTTGAAGCATGTTCTTTCAGAAAAAAAAATACTTTTGAAATTTCGGAAACTCCCCCATTTTTGCAGTTTTTGAAAGAAACATATGAAGGAAAATATTTGATGTTAATGAAGAGAATAATAGATGGATAGGAATCTATGTGACTCAGAGGTGGAAGTTTTGCTTTGAAAAGCAAGAGGTCGCGGATTCAATTCCTACCGGAGCCCTGGGTTTTATTTCCTCTCTTTGTGCTGAAAATCTTTATTGTGTCATCATATATTTTAATAAATCAGTCCAACCTCTTGAGGCAATGACGCCCTTGTCTTGATAGTGGCTAATACGACAATATTACACGACAATAACAACAACAACAGGATGGTTCCATACGATCATGAATTTTACAGAAAATATTATTGTGAGAGTTATAGAAGCTTCCTGTATTAGTTGGCTAGAGTATCTTTATAAGTACGTGAAAGACTTGCCTATCAAACAAGTGACTATCTCGAAATTTGAAGGCAATAAACATAGAGGATGACCACCTGGGAATCAACCGATAGAGAGCCGTCTTGACTAATAGGGTCAATTGGAGGATGATCATGTAGTCAGAGTTGGCCTGCAAAATTTTGTTGTGCTTCTAAAGAAGAATAAATACTTAAGTTTGATTACAAGTAGATTTATACCAGATCAAGTGTAAATTATGAGTTCAAACTAGTTTCAATCGGGCATAAGTTAAACTTCAAATTTTTGCGAATGTGTGTGTGTGTGTTTTTTTGTCTGCATATTAAAATACATTTAAGAGCTTAGGATCTTTTTATCGTTGCAGACATTAACGAAAATTATATATGCTGATTTCACAAATTTTTAACGAAATGTTTCTTTCCGTCGTTTTAAACGTGTAAAATAATTAACGAGTAACGTCACCAGAAAACTATGTTGAAGTTTGTAACCGAACTTTTTTTTGCAAAGAAACTAGGTTATTTGGACGGTGATCTTCAAATATGGACCAACCCACGAAGCTGTACTTTTGAGTATATCGAGGTCCAAGCTATCCAACAAATGCAATTTCTCGGAAGTGGGTGGACATTTTGGTCACTGAATGGCATAGTAATGTAGAACTTGGCTTAAATCCTTCTAGCATCTTATAGTATGTCAGTTTATTTACCAACCTATGTGGATAACTCGTTTTTAAATGATGATTGGTTAACTCATTTCGCATAACATCTTTCAATCGAAGGGGCGAGTGGATAAAACTGATTATGTGACAATTTTTCAAAAGCACACTTTTTACCATGGATAAAGGTGATAAGGTAATATATTTAGTTCTTTTTTTTTTCAAAGCTTTTTCTAGTAATCTAAAAAAAATGTCGCATATTACCTTTATTCATTTTCTTTTTCAATTGTGCGTGTGAAAAAAAGTAAGCAAACATTTGCAAATTAGTTGAAAGAATTTAGTTTTGAGGTAATGGAGTTCAAAGATCAATGATGACGAGTTTCATGTTCTTCAATTGGCTATGACTGCGTTAAACATTTATTTATAATTAATTTAATTCTTGACTTTTTGTACTATTGATTACTCTTATAAAGATATTGATTGTTAATTTTTAAACATTTTGCCATCCAATATAGGCTGAAAAGTCCACAAAAAATTACAATTGTATATTATTTTTTCTTTACAGAGATATAAAGGACTATAAGTTTGTCAGTGCCTTGGATCTTACTTTCAAGAAATTACCAATTGAGAAAGAACCCTAAACAAACCTTCAGCAAAAGCAGTTCACACAGCAACTTTTATGGAAAAAACAATTTGTGTAACTTACAGTTATCCCTGACATTTATGAGACAAAAATATAGCTTGTTGCAAGTAGCATGTTATCGCATAGCAATCGCTTGTAAGCAAAAAAAAATATTAATATTTACACAGAATATCAGCAGAATGTCATAATCTCCTGTGCAAAAACTCGCTCTAATATTTACTAATTTTTACCTTTTGATATAATAAAATTTTGGTACTACAAAATTTACTTAAACTGACTTAACTAAAGTGACACTGCATGCAACAATATTTTAAAAATGAATCTAAAAAAGAAGGCTCTTACAGCAATTTTCAGTTTTTTTCCCCTCTAACTCACTTCATTTTCGTAACCAAAAACAAAATCATTGTTGTGCATTCGTGTATTTTCTACTCTTTTACATTTTACTAAACTTAAACTAATGCCTCCAACTTGAGATAAATGAAAATAAAAAATGAAAATACGGTCAGACATAGGGCTCGAAACCTCTGCTCATAAATATTCAATAAATTTACCGAAGGGGACAACAATGGTGACGCAGCATATACGCAAAGTCATGGTAAGCAGGGAAAAAGAAAAACGCTTCCGGATGACTCCAGAAGAACATCCTTCCCGCATCCTTTTTCCACCACTTGACATCTCGGGCTTCTTTTAAATTCTAATTTTAGTCCCAAGACAGCTTATCAAAAATACGGAGTAAAATAAACGGGGAGAAATATGTCGACAGCAAAGAATTGATTTGCATATTTCAGCAACTTGTCTTCACCTGAAAGCGTGTGATTTATTGTTGGGTGACGCATGTCAATATCGATGAAAAGTTGCATAAATATTTAAGAAATACTAAAATTCCAGTAAGAGTTCTCAATAAATATCAATTTTTGTTTCGGGTTTCAGAAAAGAAAGAAGATATTATTCAGAGACTCGTTTCTTAAATATTTTTCTATTATAAAAAAGAAGTAATAAAAAGTTTTGATAATTTTATTTTTGCGTTGAAAGCATCTTACTGCTTCAGTTTAGCAACACAAGAATAAAAAGAACACATGTAAAATTAGTGCAAAATCAGAATTTAGTTTTAAAGTGTACATGAAAGTTGAGTCCAAGAAAATACTTTTCTTGAACTTTTTTTCCCAACTGAAGCAGAGCAAAGTCAATCCCGACTTTATCACTCAAACAGAAACAAAACATTGACCAATCAATTTATGAAAATACAGAATATTTTTTTTCTCTCCGTAATATTTAATTATTTTAGAACATATTTTGGTTGTAATAAGATTAAAATGCTGTGAAAAATTGATTTACGTTCAATTTCACATTATCAATACTCGCTGATTCAGTAATGAAACTGAGATGATTTTAACTATATTGGGACAACATCTCACACCACTATGACAATTGCATTTGGTGTTGAAATGTTCAAATCCAGACGCTTAAATTCTAAATCGAAAATATTAACCCTATGCTACAGTTTAAAGCTGTCTTATCTGATAAACAATTATAAATTAAAGGATTTTTTAAATGAAAAAGCAATTCTTGCCAGCTCATTTATATTCTTCATCCTAGGAGTGTGACAGAGTCAACTTGTTTTGGTTGAACCTTCAAACTCCACTCACCCCCCAGATAGAAAGAGATTCGTGGACAACTGTTTACATGTACCTCATATCTAAATTCATATTTTATAGCTTTAAAAGTTTATGAGATTATTTCAACCATTTTTAAACATATTTTATATTCATGAGAATTAAAACAGCCCGGTTATGACAATCTACAAACCGTCTTTTTATACTTCTTAAAGGACTATCTAGTCTGAAGTAGTCTATAACTGAGTTGACTACACATGTACTCTCATTAAAGCTGATTACCGACAAACTGATCGCCAAAATTAACTTAGCACACCAGCAGGATTCCGTTAGCAATAGTGTGGTTCCACTATAATTATTAAATTAAGCGTCATTAATTGCCCTGTGCTTTTACCTTGAATTTAAGGTAAAAACATAAGTAATTAGTAATAAGTCACCGTCCTTAAGTCAGAGTTAAGGCAAAACAACATGCAAAATATCGTCAGCCCGGTCATGATATCTAAAAAATGCGGTTTTATCCTGGTTATGAAAACTTCAGTCTGGAACAATCAATACCCAAGTTGAAGGCAAATGTTCTCACTTTGAAGCTTAAGGAAGGTAACTTATTACTTAAAATCTTACTTTGTTCTGAGAAGTGCGTTCCAAGATGTACAGTTCTAAACATGGCACACTTAAACTCCATATGAATTATACTAACCTAGGTTGTAGTTCAGAGCTTTGTCTCATCAAGGATCCAATCGTAAACCAGAGGCTGTTCTGAATGGAAAAGCAATTCCTGCAAGCTCGTACAGATACGGCCTCGCACGGGTGCGGCGGGGCCCACTCGTATGGGCTGAACCTGGACACTCCATAGAGCAGTAAGCTCACGCCCAGATAGGCAGCGGCCATGTACATCCAGACCTCAAGGCTTAGAGGACGGAGAAACCAAAAGAGTTTAGGTACTTTGCGAGTCGGCCTCCGGAAAAGGATGCTGATTCCTAGGTTCATGAATGGCATTGTGAAATCAATGACTTGTTCCCGTTCGTAAGTGATGGTAAAATCAGCCACAGCGAGGTCTGCTTCCTAAGAGGAAAAAAAGTAAACATTTAAAATATGTTTTCTTCATTGCTGCATTTAAATCTAGTCAAAAATTTTCCTTATACTGGCTCCAGCTGCATCACCTTGCTGTTTTCGAAACAGAAGACATAATTTTAACTGAACGTGAAACTAAATGTTTAGTCTGTTTAGCAAACGTAAACTATTTCATAATTTAAAATCCTAATGATTTCTGAACTTAAAACGTTTCGTTATGTTGATTACGTGTATTCAACCCTCAAATATTATAATTTAGACGTTAATTTTGTTTAAAGAATATATTTAGTTGTAATAAACGTTATGTTCTTCCATTCTAATGGAGCTGCAATAGAGGCACTACCTTTTGGAGACCTAATGTGATTCCTGGTATAGCATCCACTCTTTCACGGAGCACCACTATCAATAGGATATATAGATACGACAAATTTGACGCCCACTTTCAACACTAAATGGATGCAATTGGACCCTATTTATTGAAAAGCTGTATTAGAAATTCAAATTGCCAAGAGCACTCGATTCCAAATGAGTACGCGAAAGATCGTTTACATGCCACATAATCATACGAAATGGACGCTGTCGAACTTCTTCACCTTTAAAACCACCACGACTGGAGTCAGATTCGAACCTGAGCCTTTGGACGTCAGAGAACAACGTCTGGCAGCCACATCACTCTGTCGGTATTGCGGTAAGTGTATTAAAAATACTTATGTATTAAATTATATTTAATATTTATTTATTTACTTTTCTACATTCCAAATAAGTATCTTTAACTGTGTTAATGCTCTTGAGCTTAAATTAAATTACCATCAAATTACCATTGAACATCAGCAAATTATTTTATACTTAATAACGAATTTTTGCAGAAATACCGTGCAGCTAATGATTAAAATAAGTAAATAAGCAAGCAGAATATAATGTATTTACTAAAAGCGAAACACCTAACGATGTGGAATTCTTAATCTAAATTTCACGATTTTCAAATTTTCGATTGCCAGTTAGGCATACGACCGCAATAATTATTTCGTTATATATGCTAATTACTTTAAAATTCCGCTGTTGTATCTTATCGAAATATTTATGGACAATTGCAAAAGTGCTATTCTTGAACTCGTTACGTGACTGTGGGAAACTTTTGAATAATTATTTCGAAGCTATGAGTATTTTGATGATGTTGAATATAAAGTAAGGTTCTGACTAGTCAATAAAATCTTGATTAAGTAATTTTATTCATTACGGATTTTGAATAGATGGTTTGGATGGAGTATTTATCCGTAATGATTCTTTTTATGTTACTATGATAAAAATGTAAAATTATTTGGATAATTCTTGCCATTTTCAAAGGAGCATAAAATGTTTCTCCAAAGAGCGCTACAATAACTTATTTCCATGGAGTTTCTAAATTATGTAAGATTTTGAAAAACCTAAATTTCTGTGATTGTGCATACTGTCCTAATATTCCTAATATCTAAATAGACAGAGGTAAAATGTACAAAATTTTGAAGTATAGTAAAATCTGCTTTTTAAAATATTGACCTATTTCACTATATGGGCCCATTTAATGCAGCAATCAGTTAGAAAATACTATCATATTATTGTACCGTAAAGTATGTGCAATACATAAGGGAATCGGTATTCTTATTGACCCGCATACAGTTTTTTGGCATATTAACTTGAATGCTAAAAAAACCACTTGAAAGCCTTTCCTCAAAAGCTAGGTTAAAAATATACAAGGCTGCACACTTAAGGGAATTCTTACTAAATATTGCCAAAATGGCAATTGACATCTTATTTTATAGCCAACTTGACTACATACAGACAATTTGGAGAAAACAACCTGGAAACCAAAAGCTTGGCGACATATCACCATCCTCTATCACGTTTAAAGGTATCAAGATGCACGTGTGAGTATGCCGAAAAAGTAGAATATCAAACAATTATTGAGCTCAAGTTTTTTTTTTTTTTTATTACTTTATGTTTTTCAATATGGTCATTAACTATGATTTTATGGAGAAAAACTATAATAAGATGCCCAATTACTTCGCATTTGACATTTGTAATTTTGTGTTGACTGTACTCAGAATATCTATACAAAAGTGTAAAAAACAATGAATTCATAAATAAATAAAGGTACTATCACGAAACCCAGTTTCAATAGGTAAAAATGCTTCCTTTTTTTACTCAAAAAAACGTGTCGTTGTAAGAATGAAGGCTTTCACGGCCGGTGTAAATATTAGTTAAGGATTCCGGGCTGTTGTGCCGTGGTCTGAATGGCTTTAATCCGTACGTTTCGATCGCAACTGCGGTGGTCATCTTCAGTGGGTGTCGTTGATTAATTTTTAAATTAATCAACGACACCCACTGAAGATGACCGCCGCAGTTGCTATCGAAACGTATGGATTAAAGCCATTCAAACCACGGCACAACAGCCCGGAATCCTTAACTAATACAAACGTGTCGTTGCTTAACCGGGCAATAGCTAGGCCGTTTCTCCACTCTTTAATTGAGAAATAAAATAATATCTAGATACTGAAAAGAAATACTAAAAAAAAACGCTTTTAAACAGCACAATATTTTGTAAAATATTACAAAGACGTGTTTTGGACGTTCATTACAAATAAATGACCTTCTGAGTGATAATACATTCGAAAATCATCGTTTTGTTTCAAGGCTTTTCATAAGCAGCGGGCGAAAGCCAACATTTGTTAGAGTTTGAAAGCAAACGTTATGTCTTTAAAATTCAAAAAATAAAGAATAGTAAAAAAAAAATAATAATAATAACAAACTAATAATAATAATAATAATATGAATAAAACAATACCAATAACAATAATAATAATAATAATAAAAATAATAATAAAGAAAAATTAATAATATAATAATAATAATAATAATAATAATAATAATAATAATAATAAAGAAAAATAAATAATAATAATATGAACAAAATAATAATAATAATAACAATAATAATATGAAATAAATAAATACATAAACATTACAATTAATATTTGGAATATTGAGTAAGTATATTGTGAACGTTAACAAAACAAGTATTTTAAAGAACGTAGCATTCCCGACATAATATTTATAGCTTGCTGGTTTCCCATTTCAGAAGACAGTTTTGGATTTCTTTCACACTTACCAAAGTAGACTTAACTGCATTATATAATAATTACATTCTTCGACTTCATTTCCTTCTTGCGTCTAACAAAACAATCAATATAAATCACGGAAGACCATTAATCGGAGCTCTGCGCGACAACCTTGTTAGCAGTACCAAAGGAAACCCTGAAATAAACCCAGTAATTCTTGCAGAAAGAAAGTGCGATAACGTTTTTGCATCATCAACATCTTTTACTGAGGTAGTTTCCACTGGTGTGACACAATTTGCACCTAATCAAAGAAATAAGAGAAAAAGGCATTTGATTTGTATTTTTTTGAAGCAGAACTTTCTTAATGGAAAATGTAGCGTATATATCAGCTTTGTTTTTTCTCTCCCGTTGATGAGAACATATAGTTTAAGTATTACAGTCGAACTTGGATAATTCGAAGTGCAAGGGGCCACTTCAAAACTTCGAATTATCCAAAGCTTCTAATTAACCAATTTGTTTTATTTTTGTGTTTGGAAATGGTCAATAACGACAGAAATTACGTAAAAAAGGGAATTATTATTTTTACATCAAATACTATAGCTTTTTAAAATATTGAGAGATTTCGGATTGCTTTAAAGAACTAACTTGATTTTTTTTAACAAAGCTTTCAAGAATATTTACAGCTCGAAATGCATCTTCACTCACGTTAGGTTGTCCCTTTACGTAACGACTGTATTCCACTAGATGAAAGACTGCCTCACTTGCAGTGGGAATTGGCCTAAGATCTTCTACTTCATCTTCAATTTCTTCATCGTCTTCTGTTGAGTTACTCTGTTTGTTAAGAACTTCAGATAGGATATCTGCATCAGTTAGCGCTCTACAAATGTCTACGTTGTAATCTATGTTGACGTAATCCTCAAAAGGTATGCTGTAGAGAAGGGGCGAGCGCCCCTGTCCAAAAGAGTGAAATGAATTGAAACACGCGGTCTGCCTCACTTTTCCCCTTTTGTCCCCACGCAGTTTCCTAGAACAGATAAGAATATTCTCCCACCCCCTTCTCTTTCTTACATAATTTACCAGGTTTGCGAAAAATAACTCTGCCTCCGTTCAAATGACTGTATTGAAACTAGATTTTATCTGTTTTGAAAAAAAAAAAAAAAAAAACTTCGAATTAAAGAAGTTGGACTTCGAAATAACCAAGAAGTTTTTAGTATTAATTGAATATAAGTTTCAAGGGACCGACGAAAAACTTCGAATTACTCACGAATTCGAATAAAAGACGTTCGAATTATTCAAGTTCGACTGTATTTATTTTCTGCACTTGGAAAAAAAGAGATTTAGTGCTACATTTTTATTTCATTGAGTGTGGTTTATAACCTAATAATTAACTAACGCTTGAGCAGTTTTATGAAAGTAAAATCAAAAAGTTTTTAGGATTCTCTCTCTCCTACAGTCGAAGAAAAATTAAATGAAAAGCGCAGTATATCTATGATACAAGAAAATACTAAATTTTATGCAAACGACGTCCCCTTCTCTCCAACTTTAGTAGAAAACGAATTTTAGTTAGAAAATGTATCAAAGTCCTACCAATACGAAAATCTATCCATTGCGAGTGGGAAAAAATAATATAAGTAGTAAACAACTTAAATTCATTAATCAATTTATTATGAGGTTTTAATTGCTGCCCATCGAATTTTAGTGTCCGTTTAGTAGAAGCTCGGATCGAGCTAGTTTTGAAACAAGGCCGGGGTTTAGCAGCATTTTACTACTTGATTTAGACGGAATCGTCTTAAATTGCTTAGTAGAGTGATATTGTCGAACAAGAAGTATCAAATTACTAAACAACAAAAACATCTTGCAAATTTATACATCAAGTTTGTTTTGACATTAAACCCCTCATATGTTGTTATTTGTTATGATCAACTTTATATTGCTTTGACTGACCTTCACATTTTTTACACTTTATTCATAAAAAGCAAAATTGATGGTTGCTATAATTTCTAAAAGGATAATTTGCCATAATGGTTAGTCACAAATACACAGCTTTATTTTGGAGTTAAGAAAAAATTAATAAAATAAAATCACAACCTCCGCCAGCAGTTTGATTTTAGGTTTATTGTATTCGTTTTGTTAAACCAACAATGCTGACCGCATAGCATGCACACATAAAACACCATGCATTTGATAAATCAGTAATTATACGAAGAAAAAAACCCTAACTTCTTCAAAATACCTTCACAAATCTTTGATTTAAATATGATGATGGGGTCCTGTTTTGATATTTTTTTTCGTCAACTATGTTTTTATACGCATTCTAATCAATGTCCTTTAAAAACGCTTATCAAACAACTTGCTCCTATAATTAAAGACAAAGCAAATTACGTTTGAAGAATAATGCTGCTTTTTAATTCTAATTACAAAATTATAATTATGTTAAATCTTAAACTAAGCAATATCCTTCGCAAATAACTATTGAAGATCAATTATTTCAATATCAAAAACACAATGAATGAATACATTAATAAAGATAACAATACAAAAAAAAAGTTTCTCTAGTACAATTAGCAGTAAAAAAAGTGGAAAAAAAGCAATTAAAAACTATTATAACTATGTTTACGGTAACCCTCCTAAACGTTAAAACTACATGCTGCAGTATAGCAACTTTTCTTTTTCCAACAATTAACACAGCAGTAATCATAGTAAGTATTACGGAGTAATTACAATAAAGAAAACGAACTACATATTTTATATCTTTTCTGTTTAAAAACATGCACTTTTACTAATAAACGTGCTGAAACGCAGTATGGCAAACAGCATATCTACAAAAAAAAAAGAAAGAAAAGAAAAAGAAAAAGCGATGTTATTAAGATCAGTGAAAACTGAGTCACTGTTGAGAGTAAAAAAATGATCTTAAGCAAAGCCATATTTGGGCAACAACATAATAACATAAAACCTGATAAAAATTTCTAAATTTTGCATCGAAAAGTATTCTTTATGAAAGGATAATATGTTCTTTTAAATATTGACCAAAATAATATTGGTTTAAGCGCAACATCTACATACGCATTTTTATTTCCCTCAACAATGTAAAATTTAAAAACCTTATCCCATTGAATTGAGGGGGAAAAATACCGCATTTCAATGACTTAAGATGAGCCACGCATTTTCTTTCTTCAATTAACTTTTTTCTCCCTTGAATGTTCAGAAAAAGTAATACATGCCGAAAAATAGAAAAACAAACATATAAGCTTCAGATAATGCGTATTTCTATCTTATCTTACTTTAAAACAAATTTCAAACTGTCTTACTTATGCTCAGACACGATTTTAATTTAAGCCAGAAAAAAGACATCGCAAATGTTAATTAACTCTACTTCCGAACGCCTTGTTAGTAAATTTAGAAGAAAAAGCGGCACTAAATTTGTTACTTGATGCTCTTTGGCAGACTACAACCGCAAACGGCTGGGCATTTTTTATTCCTTCACACAAAACCTATTATTTGGAAGGGCTCTAGGATCAATAACAGTCGAAGTTTTGTATTTTCTTTTGCGGTTGTAAAAATGTTTTTGTTCCATTTTGCATTTACTTAACAGAAGAAAGAAGTTGTTTTTTCATTTGCTTCAATGTATGTTTCTTTTGCTATGTCTGTTCTGCTGTTTCATTTTTTGTTCTTTGCTTTACATTTTTTAAAAGAGTGTTTTCAGTTTTCTTGTTTTCTAGAAATTAAAATATCTGACTATTTTTCTTGATGCTTTTTTCTTTACTTTAGTCATACGTTACGCGACATTAATATGTGCTCTGTTATTTATCTAAGGCATTAAAATTATTTTGAAAAACATATCAGAAAAACGCAGTTACATTAAAGTCCATGGAACTAAATTTTTATCTAAAATCTCATTTATATCTTTATAATTGTAAGAATCCTGAATGGGGAATGGTAGAGAGTTAAGTGAATTGATCACTGGTTTTATGTTTCAGCATATAAAAATTTGATTAGCAGAAATTTCAAATGAAAAGTTCCTTCAACTGGCATATTGGATTTGCAAACGTACAAGAGCAAATAGCTTAAGGGCGGTTACTCACTGCTTTATACCCGAGCTCTGCCTTAAAATTTACGAGTTGTACCGTTCTCATGTGTGGTCCCTCGCTGGTATTATAATTTTACATTAGCTACCAGTTTTTTCGGTTCTCTTTGCTCTATAAGAGGATTTTTGCCTCCAATTCGGCTACTTTCGTATTCCATGCTGACGAGGGCATATTAAGCTGGAAACTGCAGTCCATGGGTCGAAATGAGCGAGTTGGCGGTGTATTGCATGTTACTTTCTTTAGTTTAAACAGTCTCCATTGAGTAAAAATAAATAAATTTTATTTTCGGCAAAATTCTGCTTTCCGTAAAAAGTAATTTTTATTGAAATTAATTTATCTTCTATTATTTTCAATGGCAGGTACAAAATCCAATTTAGACTGCAAACAAAGTAACTAATTTACGAGCCACTAACAAGGAAGAACAATAAAATGACAATATTAAGTCTATGGACTCATCAGTATCTTACTGCCCAGTAACGCTTTATTGCCTTAAAATTTAGCCCGTATTATACTGTAAAAACAATAGTATAATACCGGTAGAAGAGGTTCTAAATTAACACTGTAAAATGCACTGTAATAAACTGTAAAATTAGTAATTTTGCAATTTAATACTGTAAAATTAGCAATTTTTGCAGTTTATTACAATAAAATTAGCTGTATTATACTGTAAAAACAACGTTCATTTTTTACAGTGTGGAGCACCGCTCAGAGATGCCTTTAATATTGGGACAGTTCATAGATTGTATTAAATTACAAAGCGTGCAATTTGGCTGAATAAAAACATTGATTCCGTTAAAATGCCTAGATGGTAGTCAAGGCTAGTAGCTAGGCGGAATTCAGCTACTGCTTTGATTCCTGACCATTCGGAGATTAGCTGAATATCTTATCACCAAGATTTTTTGGAACTTCTAACTCCCTTCCAATTTATTTAATAGTTACATTTTCACTCCTCTTACGTTTTTCAATTGTTAAACTCTCGCTTTCCCTGAAACTACAGTACTTATTATTCTTTGAAAGTGGTATGACTTCAATATGTTATATATTGCAGAAAATGTGTAAAATTCATGCACATTGTTTTACTGAAAGATTTAAATCAATGTTAAATGATTATGTTGGGCTAATTTCACACTAGCGAAACTTCTAAGAGTAATATCGGTGGGTCTTGGAATATCGGTGGACACGTTGAGGTCTTCAATGTAGATAATTACACCGTATATGATAGGGTTTTAGACCATTTTAGTTATTTTTGCCTTTTCTGGCAATTTTTTGCAATACCGTATGGGTCTTTTATCTATTGATTCCTCTTGGAGATCTTTAGGAGAAAATTGGCTAAACCGTATCGTTGAAATTTTCTCTGTACGGTTCAATGTAAAACTGCATATTTTAAACGCAAAACACGAGCACAAAAATAGAATTTTTTTCACGAATTATTTAGAAGTAAAACGATTTCTTGAAACACGGAAATTTCTGGTATTTTTCAAAATACCGTAAACAATAGGATTTTCATCTTTTCTGCTAGTACGTGTACGGAATAGTTTAAAAAGGATTATTTTCAGAATAATTTTACCTCATAGATCTTAAAGGAAGGTGAAGCATTTTCAATGGGAGGCTTCTTTTAGTCGAACCTGCCTTGAATTTTTAAATTAACGACTTTAAAAAATGAAGGTGCTCTAACTATTTAGAAAGGAATTTTCTGAAAATGATATAGTTTGAAACACCATTTTTGAATATAAAGAAACCACATAATACAAAAAAAAAATATTTTTCTTTTGTTTGTCTATACATCTCATAGAGAGTATATTTCAACAAAGAATGATATAATATGTTGTTTTGAACAGGAATATCGTGTATGAAGTTTTCTCTATATTTTTCTTTTATCTTCTTTTTTTTAAATAAATAAAGGAAAAACATTTTCATTGCATACAATATAACAGATAAAGATAAAAAATCTAAAAATACAGGTTTTGGAAAAATTTAAAGTGTCACTAGAACTCCTGCTATGTTGAATGGCAAATAATACCGCTATCTTAGCAGATACAAGTCAAATACTGAGATATTAAAAAGCTTTCACATTGTTCACTAAAAATAATGAAGCCAAATGCAGTCTAATTCAGAAAGTTGTCAAGATTGTTTGTTTAATCAGCTTTTATGGTCTTTATTCTGCTCAATGCAATTATAAAGCATGCATAACGACCGTAATTTCTTGCAGCGTAGATGAAATGTGTATTTGGGCATTTACGATTAACTTAACTTTTTTTTAAGATACATTTTATCTTAAAACATAACTCACTCTTGAATAATAATAAGTAGTAATTAGTATCAGTGCAAATATAGTGTAACAATGTAAAAAACTAAATATTTTGTAAACAACAATAAACTCATTTTCACTGCTGTATAAACTGCTGTTCTCTCAAAACTCCCTTTTTCATGTTTTGATAAAAGGTTTTCAGCAATGAAATATCTGTACCTCAGAACAAGACTCACCTAAGTCCATTTTCGTTACTTTTTAGCAGAGGTCGAAAACGAGTGTCGGATTCATGATAAGGATAGGACTCGCTCTCTTTTAACGCTGCTAAATAATTGTGAAGGAATTTCTTTTCTAGAATTATGTTCTTGTAGGTCGATGCGGAATAAAATTTAGCATACAATGCAGTAAAAAAGTTAAAATCGCCATTTTTGGACTTACGTCGTTCTGATTTTGAGGTACAGATATGTGAATGCAACAGTGTTTAATACTTTGCTCGTCTACTTTGTTTCGCTTTCTGTACCACACACTAAAAAAAATAAAGTGTCGTTTTTACAGTATAATACTGGCAACACAGATTCCAGTTTAAAACTGCAAAATGCACAGTAATAAATAGTAAAAGTAGTAATTTTATAGTTTATTACTGTAAACGTAGTTAACTGTAAAAACAATTTTACAGTTTATTGCCACAAATTTAGATGTATTATACTGTAAAAACAGCGGTATAATACTCGCAGCATAGATTTCAGTTTAAAACTGCAAGATGCACAGTAATAAACTGTACATTTAGCAATTTTACAATTTATTACTGTACTTTTTTGCAACTCATTAGTATAAAATTAGCAATTGTATAGTTTTTTATCATAAAATTAGCTGTATTATACTGCGAAAACAACATCTATTTTTTGCAAGGCAGACACAATGGAAACTCAATTGCTTAAAAATTGGTATGCTTGAAATGTTATGAGTTAGAACAAAGGCTGATATAGAAAGGTATATACTTGCTAATTACTGGAATAAATGCAAGTTAAAACTAGTTTTCTTGCATCAATTGTAAACAAATACATTTCATTTGATAATGGTATGCGCTAGTGATGTAACTAATTATCCTCACTCACTCTCTCTCCAGAGTGCATGTCATCTAATGATACAACTCAAACGCACACCATTCGAAACGCCTGATGAATTGGCCATGTATGACAACAAATGAAAGCTGGATAATTCTGTACCTCAGAACCAGACTAACGTAAGTCCATTTTCGTCATTTTTCGGTAGAGGGGAAAAACGATTGTCGAATACATCGTTTTTCCCCTCTACCGAAAAATGACGAAAATGGACTTACGTTAGTCTGGTTCTGAGGTACAGAATTTAGTCTTCAACATGCCACAACTATATATACGCTTTTTTACTCGAAACGTTATGTGTATAGTTTCCAGAAAAAAGGTATAATGCTTATTATGATTTTTATTTTCATTTCTAGTAATTGAAGGGTCAAATGAATAAAGATGATATGTGACAATTTTTGAAACTTACTTTGTTACCATGGATGAAGAGGATAAGTCTATCTGTATCATGTCGCCGTAGTAGTCACAGAAATGTTTGGTAACTAAGAATGTGACCCTGTTTTACCCGTTGATAAAAATCCATTAAAAAATAACACAAGATTTTTTTTTTTGAAAACTTTTATAGAAATTAAAAAAAATGTCGTATATCACCGTTATCCACTTGCCATTTCAATTACATTTTTTTTTCTTTCATTTTTCTCGACGAAAACAGCATTTGCAATTTAGTGTAGTGGGATAGGTAAAAATGGTCATGAGAGTTTTTAATTTGGGTTGTTAGTCTATAAATGATATCACAATTTTTTCAACACATTTGGTACAACTCCCCCACTGGTGGCACAATGTGCTACAGTTCGCCTTACTCCTCCCCCCTGTCATTTCTTACTTAATTTCCGAAAAGTACTTACTCTGTCAATCAGCTCTCTGACCATACCATTCCATTGGTCTCTGTCGTTTCGAGTCCCGTATGCACCATCTCGCACGAGTCGCAATTCGTAGCGAAAGCCAAGGATTCGGGACATTTCGCGTAAAAGATCCATGCAGTAGCCTTCGTACTGCTCTTGACTGCCTTTGGACTTCTCATCTTGTTTTTTAATCATCATGTAGGGTGGGTTCTGAAATAAAGAAACATGTTTACTAAATTTTCCTTCGCAGTGAGATCATGAATTTTGCGTTTTCACCTGGTTAAAGGTACGAAGTAAATATTTATATTGAAGCGCTTTTCTGACGGATTGAATTTTGCCACTGGCAGAATGTACCGTAAAATGGGGTGTATAGGAACAGCGGGGTCAATCGGAACAAAACTTCCCGACTGTACAAAGAAATTCTTCATAAATATACTATTGGGTATTTTTCGCCATGAATTTTTTTTTAGAAAGCTAAAATCATAGGAAGTAGGAAAAAATTGCTTTTGTCAATCTGGCAACGCTACTGGCTTCTAGTTAGGGCTGCACGTGGAATGCTAGAAAACATCACATTTTCATAGACTGCAAAACTTCATATGCAAGAACTAATTTTCTTATATTTAAAAACTAAGAGTGGTATGTTTCAACTATACATGTATCTGAACAACATAATACCACATTATAATTTACATTTTTTTATAAATTGTGTCATAAAAATGAAGAATTCTGAAAAATGTCATAGGAAAAAAAATTGCGGAGTGAATCGGAACACTTAGTTGTGTTGTTCCAATTCAAACTTATTTGAAGGAAACAGTTTGAAAAATCAAGATTCTAACCCCAATTCTTCTAATCAAGACAAGGACAAGGATTTATTACTGTTTATCTCTTCTCGTGAGCCACTAGATCTTAGAATGACAAAAAATTGCAGATTTCAAAAGATTTTTTCTCCAGGAGACTTCTTTTTACTTAAAATACGCGGGGCAAAGTCACATAGACTATGTAGTAAAAGTCCAGCACACAGACAGTGATGAATAAGCGAAAAAATCTTTAAGAACAACCCCGAAACCCAGAGATTTCAATAAACTAAAGAAAAGGCAGAGTTCATTCCAGGAGATGTGATGAAAAAACTTAAGCCAAGTCACAATGGCTAGTTTTAAGGACAAGTGCATATTTGTGGACGACATGAGTGACTTCCATTCATGTTAAATCTTTGCATTTCAATTCAAAAGCATTTCTCAAAATTACTTTTCATTTTTCATAAGCTCAAAATAATTTTAAATTTTGACAAATTATAAAAGTTTACTGGTATTGAAATTATACATTTATTGGACAGTAATTATCTGTTCTTATTCTCCCCCATCAATATTACTCATGTTTGTGAGACCTATTACACGTTAAATTGAAAAAAATAGAAATTTTAACATCTGTTCCGATTGACCCCTATCAGCGGGGTGATTCGGAACACCCATAATTTCCTATATATTTTAATAATAATTGTTCAAAATGTTTTGTCTTTGCTTGAAATATCAAAAGTAAAGCAAGACCGAAGTTTTTACCCAAAAACTCAAATTAAAAAAAAATCTTTTAGCTGATTTTTTTACAATCAAAGCTGGAAAGTGTTCCAATTCACCCCATTTTACGGTATTTGTTCATTCACTAAAAACAACAACTCCCGTAAAAAATAAATATCTTTGGAGAAAATTATATATTGTTGACACTTCTGAAAGTGTCCGAGCAGTTTTGGATATAATAATTTTAAAAATTTACAAATTTGAAAAAAAAAAAAATTAGTTTTTTTCTTCTTATTTAAACATATACAAAATAAAACGAAAAGAAATGTTAGTCATAAAAAATGACTTACATAATATCTCTACACTGCAAAAAATTAATTGTTGTTTTCACAGTAGGACTTATATTGGACCCCCAAAGAACAAGAGCCCTGTGTCGCTAAATGTGAAGAAAGACAAAATTACTAAATAGGCTATTGCAAGCTAAATTTAATCAGAAATCGCCTGGGGTACGTAAATTTTCTGTAGCATTTTAAAAAAATATTTCTTTTTAAAAGTCCTTTTAGAAATGCACTGCTTAAACCAATTAGGGGAGTAAGAAAAAAGTGAAGAAAACCGTACAAGACATCCACGAATTGGCATACAATGGATAGTTCACGCGTATCAATACAGAAAAAACGACCTAAAAACTGTGGAATTAATCTTTAATTATTTGAAAATGTGGAGAAAACATGAAAAGGTGATTTAGGGCAACAATTCGGTTATATGTAAAAGATAAAAAAAAAAGGTACTGTTTAGACATGATGCATCAGTTTTAATAAGGCGTATAGTCTCCTTGAACATCTAAGACTGCTGCACACCTGTTAGGCATGAATGCGATAAGGTTATCGATCTGACTTTAGGGAATACTGTTCCACTCTGCAAGAAGTGCAATCTCCAAGTCTCGGACAGTAACAGGTGACCTTGGTCGAGTAGAAATGCATTGTCCGAGCATGGCCCAAGCATGATTAATTAGATTCAGGTCAATAAAGCACGCTGGACATTTCATACGCTGTATTTTTTCAGCTTCAAGCATGTTCTCCACCTGACGAGATCTCTTCGGTTGAGAGTAGGCGTCCTGCAAAACAAAGGAATCTCTAATACCTCCAGCCTAAGGGATGACATGAGGTCTCAGTATCTCGTCTGCATACATTCGACCCGTCAAAGTGCCATTCAAAATGATATGCAGGTCTATATGTCCGCCTATGCTGATTCCATCCCATAACCAGCTCGTCTGTATTATGACCTTTCACGAGCGAATGGGGGATTATTTCGAGTGCACCTGTCCCTCCATACCAAACCACTTCCGGTGTCACTCTTCAGACTGAATCGAGACTCGTCTGTAAACAGCACTTGGCTCCAATCATGTTGCTCTCAATCTCGATATTCATCTGCCCATCTTCTTCGGGCCACAAGGTAGCGTGGGGTCAAGGAAATGCAGACCATTGGCCTACGACTACGTGCTTAGAGCCTTCACTTATGAAGTCGATTACGCACTGTTTGACTGGACAGTGGACACCCTTCGTCCTATTGCCAAGAACAACTGTCTTTGCAGATACGTAGCATTCTCTATTCTGTTTCGGTGGTCTGTTAACCGCATATACCGGTCATCAGTTGCTGTAGTGGCGCGTGTCCAACCTTACTATGATCGACATCTAACATTTCTTGTTTTTTGGAATCGATTCCACAGTCTTGTAACACTTCTGACGACTTCAACATCATCCGTGACACTACGTTGTGTTTGCCCGGATTCCAGCCTGTCTATAACACGCCACGGCATTGATTCCGGTAAATCACGTTGTTTAGATATTTTCAAGTAACCTTGTCTCCTAAAAAAAAAAAAAAAAAAAAAAAAAAAAAAAAAAAAAAAAAACTACTGTGCTAGCGAATTTCACAGTTGCGGCAATAAAATGGACGTCTCTGCAACATCCCGATTTCTGCACTACTCTCTTTTTCCTGGTTTTTGACATCATTAACTAAAGTTTGTACATAATTTTTTGTCTTCCGTTTCCTGGTAGGCTTTGAATTATGGACGATTCATTTTATGTTACTAATTGATATTCATCTTTGCATAATTTTGTTAAAACCATGTGCTCTCCTAATTGTTTTGAGCAGTGTATATACGCCTATTGAACCATGCTCTTCTTAAATTGAGCCATAACAAGAAGTGATAGAATAACTTACATATGAACTAGTCTTTTTACGCAATTTGAAATGGAATTCATTTTGCTTCGGCCTCAATTTGACGTAGTATTGATGGTATTTCATGCATGTTACCTTGTTTTGTACTTCATAAATAAAATAAATAAGAAAAAACAATTGTTTTATAAAGTTTTTTGCTTCTTCTTGTGTGACTTTTTTCTGTTATATACCCCCTATATACGTCTATGACGTTAGAAAGTTTGATGAAATAGCCTTTCTTTTTGTACCATGCACTTGTTTTGGCAATGATATAAATAATTGGAGTTACATATTCCAAAATTTTAATGTTAAAGTCACATGTCGAAATACTCGTATGCATTTAAACACTTTATCTTTCAACACTTTTTTCTCAACCACATTTGGGAAAAATCAATGACTGAAAACAAAACGAAGGAAATTATTTCCAAGTTAAATCTCTCTTTAAATTGTTTTTTAAGAAAAAAAAAATGACGCAATAAAACAAAAAACCAAGTCTCTCTCTCCCAAGACTCGACAAAGATTAGCGAGAAGCAACGTTCAAAGAAAACGAAAATGTAGAATTGCTCGAAATTCGGGAACTGGGTACGTAAAATAAATTTCAAGAATTGCTAAAGGGAATCGATTGTCAAGAGTAGATCCAATTGGTCTCTTCCTCCTTACCTTGTGGCTTTGTCAACATCTTTGCTTTGGAAATTGGAGCCGCGTTCCGTTCAAATTCAGCCCACATCAATTGGAGGAATTGTAGATTTCTAGTTTTGTTGCTTCACTTGGGAGATCGTATTAAGTAAATATTATTTTGATTATTGAAATCTCTCGAGCATATTGTGTAAACTCTTTTTTGGAGAATATTAAAAATAAAGTTTCATAAAGTCTTTTGAAGAGGGAATTTTGATAAAATACTGGATCGCAAGTTCAATTTTATCTTATGCATGTTGTAGTTCTTGAAGTAAAAATTAAAGAAAAGATTAAAAAAAAGTAAATGCAAAAAAAGTAATAAGTTAAACTTTTTTTTACTCCAATTCATGCACTTATAACAGACTTTCCAGTTTAAAACTGTAAAATGCACAGTAATAAACTAAATTAGCAATTTAGCAGTTTATTACTGTTAAATTAGTAATTTTACTGTTTATTACTATAAATTAGCTGTATTATATTATAAAATATGTATATGTTTGTGTATATGTATGTATGTGTATATGTTTTTAGAAAAGGAGTATTCTTTTATACTAAGCAGAAACATAGCTGATTACTGCGAAGCATTGGGCACAGTGGGAATTAAAAAATGTGCTTATTTTAAGTGAAATTTTTGAGAAAAAAATGTGAATTTTTTCTTCATATTTTTCCGAAAGTTATGAGGAAGATATTTGAAAATTATCACTTACTTATGAAATTTAAAAAAGAAATAAGAAATGTATGGCATATTCTTCTACTTCCTGACAAAATCCCTTGAGATGCAATATCTGATGATACTGATAATATCATGTTAAAATAAATATTTGTATTACTATTTTAGTGCAGCAAGTATGGTTTAAAACCACAGTAGTATTTATTAACAGTAGTATTTTAATACTTCGCCCAATCGATCGATCTTAACCACAGTATTTGGTTTATATTTTATTCATTATTTTACACCACTTTTCTTTTTAAATAACTCAGTCTCGAACTAAACGCGAAAGTCATGTTGTGAAAACTTTCCTTCCTAAACTAAGCGATTGCATGTTTATGCATAATACGACTCAGTAGGATTTTTTTGCCTGAATGTTTGTTTCAAGGTAGCTGAGACGTCAGCACGATAGATATATGAAAAAAAATCAAAATTGGTATTTTCAATGATATATTTTTTCTTTTCTAGCGATACTGTATATTATACTACATTCATGTTCGGAAGCGGCAGCCTAGTAGATATTACTCAATCTCAAAAATGCAAGACATCACATCCAAGAAAATTACAACGTGTCATGAAAACATAAATTTAAAAGTTATTTTCAACTAAGGAATATTTTTAAATTCTTTTTTTATTTATTTGGAGCACTTGTAGTATATTTGTAATTTTATTTGAGTTTTAAAAAAAATCTCAAAATTATTAGAATCCTTATACTTTAAGATCCCACTAGGTTTGACCTTACCTCATCGAGTTTCCTAAAATTATTAACATTAATGAAGAGTAAAAGTTGCGAATAAAACGCTAAAGTAATAATTTCTTCCTGTTTCAGATCCCTAATAAGGGTTGTCAGGGTCTAAAAGGTGCCAGAAAATGACTGGTTTATCCTCATCGAGTTTCTTAAAACTGTTAACAGAAATGGAGAGAAGAGGTGGTAAATAAAACGACAAAATAGTATTGCCTACCTTTTTCAGATCCCTAACCAGGGTATCAGGGGCTAAAAGGTGCCAAAAAATGACTGATTTACCGTAAAATGGGGTGAATTGAAACACTATTCAGCTTTAATTGTAAAAAAAAGTAGTTAAGTTTTTTTTTTTAATTTGATTTTTCGGGTAAAAACTTCGGTCTTGTTTTGCTTTTGATATTCCAAGCAAAGACAAAACATTTCGAACAGTTATTATTCATATATATAGGAATTTAGGGGTATTCCGAATCACCCCGCTGACAGGGGTCAATCGGAACACATGATAAAATTTTTATTTTTTTCAATTCAACCTGTAATAGGTCTCACAAACATGAGTAATATTGATGGGGGAGAATAAGAACTGATAGTTACTGTCAAATAAAAGTTTAGTTTCTATACCAGTAAAGGTTTATTATTTGTCGGAATTAAAAATGATTTTAAACCTATGAAACATTAAAATTAATTTTAAGAAATGTTTTTGAATTAAAGTACAAAGCTTTAACATAAATTGAAGTCACTCATATCGTACACAAATATGAACTTGGCCTTAAAACTAGCAGTTGTGACTTGACTTAAGATTTTAATAACATCTTCTGGGATGAACACTGCCTTTTCTTTAGTTTCTTAAAATCTCTGGGTTTTGGGGATTGTCGTGTGAGATTTTCCCACTTATTCATCACTGTCTGTGTGCTGGACTTATGCTGCATAAAGTCTGTATGACTTTCCCCCATGTATTTTAGGTAAAAAGAAGTCTCCTGGAGAAAAAAACTTTTTAAATATGCAATTTTCTGTCATTCTAAGATCTAGTTGCTCACGAGAAGAGATAAACCGTTATAAATCCTTCTTCTTGTCTTTACTAGAGAAACTGGTTTTAAAATCTTGATTTTTCAAACAAATGCCTTTAAATAAGTTTGAATTAGAACAACAGAGTCAAGTATTCCGATACACCCCGCAAAATTTTTTCTTATGTCATTTTTCAGTATTCTTCATTTCTATGACACAATTTTTTTAAAAAATATAAATTCTAATGTGGTATTCAGTTGCTTAGATACATGCATAATTGAAGCATACCACTCTTAGGTTTAAATTATAAGAAGGTTTGTACTTGCATACGAAGTTTTGCAGTCTATGAAAATGCGATGTTTTCTAGCATTCCACGTGCAGCCCTCTTTATAAGCCAGTAACATTGCCAGATTAACAAAAGTAATTTTTCCTACTTCCTATGATCTTAACTTTCTAAAAAAATTAATGGCGAAAAATACGCAATTGTATATTTATGAAGAATTTCTTTGTACGGTCGGGAAGTTTTGTTTCGATTGACTCCGCTGTTCCTCTACACCCCATTTTACGATACCCTAATTGAGTTTCTTAGCCCCAGACAACCCTGCTTAGGGATCCGAAAAAGGTAGATAACCCTATATTGTCGTTTTATTTACAACTTTTCCTCGCCATTTATGTTAACAGTTATAAGAAACTCGATGAGGGTAAATCAGTCATTTTTTGGCCCTTTTAGGCCCTGACAACCTTTATTAGGGGACTGAAACAGGAAGAAACTTCTATTTTAGCGTTTTGTTCGCAACTTTTACTCTTCAGTTATATTAATAATTTAAGGAAACTCGATGAGGTAAGGTCAAACCTAGTGGGAACTTGGACTATTAAGAAACGTTTTGCAATAACTATATGACAAAGAAATGCAGATAGTATGTGTGTATGAGTATCTGACATTAAATATATAGTGGAGCCCGCTAAATAGAATAGCCATTTTGTTACGAAAACAAGCTACTGTGCAAAATAAAGAATATCTCAATTTTCTGCCTTGCTTTAATATTTTTTTAATACGCTTTTGTTAGTTTCATATGTGGGTTTGTATGTATGTATGTATCTATGTAACTCTGAATCTATAATAATAAAAGCAAGTGTAATGTGTCTGTCTGTCTGTCTGTCTGCCTGTCTGTCCATTTGTCTGACCGAGCTCTCCAGCCAAATCTATCGCACGCAGGGACCTGGAATTTTTTATACGGAAGCACAAAGGGGCTGGCCACCAGACCTCGAAGCCCGATTTTCGATTTTTGAATTAGAAAAATTTAAAAAATATATATATATATAAAGATGACGGTGTTTGTTCGTTTGTAACCGCTGGCCAGAAGTCCCCACAGCACCTACAGACCTGAAACTTGGGTCAAAAATTCGAACGTACCCTGCCCTCGTGCACCTCGAAGGCCAAATTTTTAATTTCGAATTAGTTATTTTTAAATTAATTAATTAGTCTCATTTTTGGTGTATCCGCCATAATTGAGGGGAGAAAACCTTCCCACACCCCAAAACATTATATATCGTTGGAAAGGGTTTTTTTCTGAAAAAGAAAAATTTTAGCACGTTTCTGTCCGTTAATTAGGACAGGAGATATTAATTAATCAAATTTAATCAATTTTCAAGGCCTAACTCTGTACGCAGAACTGAAACACTAGAGCCATTTTCCTGATCAGCTGCTCTTTTGTCCCTGAAGTTACTTTGTGATTTAAATTTGCGTACATATTTAAGACTTGAAAATTTATTCAATGTGATTAATTAATATCTCCCGTTACTTACTTAACTTTCTGTCTCTTATATTTATTTGGCGAATTGATTTAAACTTTAACATGACTTTAAGTGGAACTTAAAAGGTTGTGGAGCGCATTTGACCTAAAGAATATAATAATTTGTCTTCAGAGGGGTTAAAGTGAATTTAAATTTATTAAGTTGACTTCCTCAAAATTCGATGTTACCGAAAATGTCACAATGGAGCTATTATTGATAAAAATTTAGGGATGGCTATTCAGTTCCTCTTCGCATTTGGCGTCGTAAAGTTTGGCGACAATCAGGAAATTTACCAAACCTCCCAGCCAGTGAAACACTACTTTCTCCAAATCAAAGAAAAAGAAAACTGTCTGGGAAGGAACAGTAGTTGTTTGCAGTCTAAAGAGTATTTTATTGCATGTTTAAAACATGTATTTAATGCCGCCATCACTAAATTTTTAATAATAATAGTTCCATTCTGACATTTTCTGTAACACCGCTATTCAGTTACTTTTCATATTTGGCGTCGTACATTTTGGCAACAATCGGGAAATTTTCCAAACTTCCCGGCCAGTGAAATCTTGATTATTTGAGGGTCACTGTTAGATTGTAATCACTTCAAAGCGATGGTACGAAAGACATTATATTTCTTTCCTTTAATGTTCACATTAAAATCATGGAAGAATGGTTGTGGCTGATCTACCTGATACAATCGGTTCCCTATGTTAATAAATTTAGATTTGGCGACCAATTTTACATTGAAATTACGGTTAAATCGGTGAATTATATTAAATTTCAAGGACAATATTGCTGTGGTCGTTGAGAGTTTTCGAAAATCTTGTCTCTACAGTTGTGTCAAAAGTTCCATTGGAACGTAAAAATTTCGCTAAAAATAAATAAGTTCGTCACACACACACGAAAAGAAGAAAAAAGTCTTTAAAACTAAAATAATCCTCGCATTGAGCACTACAAACTGAAATGGCATTAAAAGTGTCATCAATATATTTTAAAAGGTCACATTTGAATTAAAGAATATAATAATTTTACTTAAGAGGGTGGAGTGAATTTAAATTTATTCAGTTGACTTACTTTAAATTTTTCGCACGGGCATCGCCGTGCGGGTACTGCTAGTAAAAGATAAAATTCACGCTCCTTACAAATAAAAAAGTAATATATTTATTTATTATTAATACTAAAGGCTAAACTGTATTACATGTTGATGATAATAAGTATTTCAGTTGTTTGTATGTAACAGAATGAAAGATAAAATTCACGTTCTTTGCAAATATAAAAGTAATATATTTAGTACTATTATTAATACTACTGGCTAAACTATATTAAATGGTGATGCATTATAAGTGCATGTTTAGCGAAAATTCAATAGTTTCGAAAATCAGAGGGAGATCTCTTTTTACTTTGATTAACTCTAAAAGCGTAGTTTTTAGTTTTTTTAAACTATAATTTATAACTCACTACACTTTCATAATACATGTTAGTTTTACTTGTGTTTGCAGAATGTTATTTCATTCAATGTTTATAGTTAATGAAAAAAAATAAACTAAAAAAAATACTTAAAAAAGGAAAACTGCATAGATTTTACAAAATTGTGATTACTGAACCGAAAAAGCATCTGAAGCAATGTAAACCTTATACTCTTGAAGAAGAAAATCATTGAAAAGGACTACTTTCTCGGAAACTCTTTAAATGAGAGACATTTATACCCAGAAGAAATGTAGGAAGTTAGTGGTAATCAATTGAGAAACTGATTCCGGCTTCTTTTTGACATTTACGATGTCTCTCCAGTGTATATCGAGAAAAATTGGTTTTATTTTCTTTCAAAGTAGTTTTCTCAGTTTTGTACATTCAGGTGAAAATATAAATTTTTCATACACATCGCATCCAGAAAAAAAAAAAAAAAACTTTCTCCATAAAAACTTTGTAACACCGATTTATTCTTAACGCACTCTGACCCTTTGCTTAGGTGATTGACATACATTAAGAAATAACTTTTATAGTTTTAATATGTTCTCTCACCCTTTAAGTTGATTTTTCACTTATCTTTTTATCATTCTTTTTTTATTTAAAACATCGTTATTATAAAATATTATGCACGTTACAATATACATATTAAAAAATATACTGTCTTGCTAAGCACAAAAGTAGTATCTGCATTTTTAAATAAAATTAAGTTATTGTCATCGGGAGGGTTCTTTATGCCATATTTTAACTAAATACAAACAATTCTGATAAAGTATCATATGAATCATATACATGGAAGCCGAACACTTTAAAGCGTAATATCTCAGTTTAAGTTCGACTGCTGATACGACTGCTGTAGTATAAAATAGCGCGATGAATGAAATTTCATCTGACTCTTTTTAATCGAGTGGATACAGTTTAAAATCACCTGAGTGTCATGCATACATCAAGAGTACAATGCATACATTTTTGAGTGTGAATCATAGTATTAGATTAATGCGTAATGATTAATTTTAAAATTTTTGCTCTGTTTCTATTCACATGCTTGATTTTTCAAATGAGCAGAAAAGTAAAAACCGGTTGATGGATATTCCGGTTATTCAAGTATAAAAGCGAAAAAGGATGAGAAAAAAAAACAATACTCAACAAGAAGTTCTGTCAAGAACTAAACGAACCTACTTTCCCGTACATCGACACCGGCATTCTAGCATCTGATCATTATTCTCTTGATTATCTGATACTAAAAACTATGTCAAACATACCTTTTTATCACTTAAAGCTGATTTCTAAAAGCAAAATATACCCCTCTCATCAGATGGAATAGACACGTGAAAGGATATAAACGAATAAATAAAGTTTGGTCGCACCTTTTAAAGAATGTAACTTTTACAGTACGCCCGTAGAAAAAATCCTCAATCGTTTTCAAAATAAATAAATAAATAAAAGTACAAAGAGCATCAAAACACATTTTCTCAAAGAAAGAAAACAAAAAGCTCGTTAGTTCATAAAATGTCTCGAATTTCATTTTTAATCCGTTGCCAGTTGCTAGTATAAATAAAGAATAAAATACTCTCGTGAATTAAAAATTTTTGTCAAAAAAATGATAATAATAATAAATCCAATAAATTAAATAAGTAAATAAACGAAAAATCGTCTGCACAGTTAGTCATTTTTTTTTCTGAGCCTGCATTTCCGCCATGTTTGCGGAGTCGGAGTCGGAATCAGAGTCCTCACAGAAGATTATTCAGAAAAGTACTTCATATACATCATTTATCAAAACCATTTTCTTACAAAGTTAGTTTGAAGGAAATCCGACTTTAAGTTCAGGATCAGCATTCAACTTAAATTTCGCCGTAGGTGCTACTGTTAAATTTTTTTCTGAACGGTTCAACATAGAGAGAAAAATGGTTCAAATCAAAAAGCGAAATATGGGAAGGAGCTTCTCCGAGATCTTTCAAACAAAAAAAAAAAAGTTTATTCAATTCGGACAGTTCACTTTAAAGTTACTAGGTGGAGAAAGGATGCTTGAACGGTTCAATGTTGAACGAAAACTTTTCAAATTGAAAATTTAAATAGGGTAATGAAGTATGCTTGCTGAGATCCTTCGAACAAAAAAAAAAGTTTGTTTAAATCGGCCTGTTCAGTCAAAAGTTATTAGGGGGGACAGTCTGTTTGAACGGCTCAATGTTGAACAAAAAATTGTTCAAATCAGAAATGTAAATACGGTAATGAAGTATCCTTGATAAGATATTTCCAACAAAAAAAAGTTTGTTCAAATCGGACTGTTCACTAAAAAGTTAGCATCGCGGGACAGGTTGTTTGAACGGTTCAAAGTTTAACCAAAAATTGTTCAAATCGAAAAATCAAATATGGGAATGAGCTGTACTCGTCGAGATTTTTCCAACAAAAAAAAGTTTGTTCAAATCGGACTGTTCATTCAAAAGCTATTAGGGGGGGGACAGACAGACCGACCGACCGACACACAAATTCCCCATCTCAATACCCTACTTTCCACTTTTTAATTTTTCGATATTTATTTTCCTTTTTTATTTCTTTTTAGCTTTTTTTTTTGGACTTGGCGATATTTTTTAAATGCATTAAGCCACTTTTAATGCCTTTTTCGTCTTCTTTTATTTTTAACGGGAAAGGAGGCTAAAAATGAATTGCTAGTCTGAAAAAATTACCTTGCGACCATAGTTATTCTATGTATTTTCAGTTCGTATGCAAATTTGCTGACATACAATTTATTGCGCAACTGAAGAAAACAAGTAAAGTTTGCCTCGATTGAAGAATAGGTTTCTAAATGGGTTTTGTAAAAAAAGGAAAACATTTGGTAACATTCCGATAATTTGTGCATATCTGGTAAAGACAAAGACGGGGCATTTTTTTTTAATCCAAGAGAGGTAGATAAATTCCGCGTATTCAAAATTTGCTTTGGTTAAATAAAGGCATCTTTGAACTCAAAACAAACTCAAAAAGTTAGGAAAGAATGTTATTTTTAATACTACTGCTAATAATAATAATTAATTTGAGACATATTCATTCCGACTTACCAGAATCGTGGTAACTTTTAATGTCCTATTCCTTAATGATTGAATTACTTCAGCGTAAGCTATCGTATAGTTCCATGTAAAATGTAGTCCCTTTGCAGAGTCCCAAACGCCTACCTAGGAAATACATTTATACAATACAAATATGCATATAGTTCCAGTGCAAAATACAGAAATCATCTTGGAGGAAAAATACTGTACTGATAGATAAAAGAATTAAAAACAGTTCACTTTGTGCGAAAATGAGTAAAAATCGAAAAACAACGCCTAAAAGCACAAATGGGTGGAATTAAAATTGACAAACATGTTTCAAAGGCATAAAGCCTCTTTCTTCAGTACCAAGCAAGAAATGGAAAAAACCAAAGTATCGGGAGAGTTTTAATAGGAAAGGAGCAAAAGCTAGGCCAATCAGGTGTCAGAAGAGGTTAATAAGAACAATCTCCCAACACCATGAAACTAACACAGGCCATAGATTTGTTTTCTCCGAATCTAAAATTATTTGCAGACCTTCAACTGTTGGTGAGTTAGATTTCTTAGAAGCCTTTCATGTTCACAAAAATTTAAGTAATATTTGTAACGAATCCTTTGCAGTTCCACACATCTCGCCAATTTTACTTCATGCTTTTAAATTTTCTGACAACGCAACGCCCAATCTGAACTCGGCACACGCTGACACCTGATTGGCCTAGCTTTTGCTCCTTTCCTATTTACACTCTTCCGATTTTGGTTCTTTTCATTTCTTACTTGGCACTGCAGAAGGAGGCTTTATGCCTTTGAAACATGTTTCCCAATTTTAGTTCGACCCATTTGTGCATTTAGACGTTGTTTTTCGATTTTTACTCAGATAAGAATGTTCTTTTATGAGCATTTAAGCATTGATATTTTTTACGATGGTCTCGTCATATTCCTTACAGCACGTAACTCGGCACGAAACGTGATTTACATCCATGCCTGAAGGCCGAAGAGCTTAGCTATGACATTGACAATTGTGGTGAAGCGGTTATATTTTGATAATGTTAATTAAGCCGTTAGTGGAACATTGCATTGTAATAGATAAAAAGGGTAAAAACCGCTACCCAAGGACTCGACCGCTCTCCCAGCCATTTTGGCCCACGCGCAATTTACCTGCAAAGTTTATGGAGATACTTCTGAAAAACAAAATGTTGAATCTGCAAAAAGGAAAGAAGAAAGTACCTGGAATAATTTAGGCCGACCTCGAAGTAATTTTACTCACAGATCTTTTATTCTAGGCTTTTATGGATCGCACTGGTTGGCGGTAGGCGTAGGGCTATTGCTCTCTGCTTCTTTCCTCACAATTATTCTCCATCACGTTGGAACAGATTCTGGAATAGTCGGGGTCGTCATCATCAGGAAGGATATATGCATGACTCTCATCCACACAGGATACCTCTGGCGTCATCGAAGTACACGCATGGAGCGGACTCTAGATTTTACGTTCCAGTTTAGAACGCTGATAGCTGCACAGATAGATCGTTGATATAGCATGCTTTCTTCGTATCCATTCCCAGGGGTCAAGCTTCTTGTAGTTACATTCTTAATAAAAATTTAGGATGAAAAATGGTTGCTGGAGATTCATTAAAATATTCGACGAGGCAACATCATCGGACGTTATAGCTTCCCTGACGAAAAACGTGGTTGCCGCCAGCCAGGAGCGAACCGTGTTGCCATTTTCTGTTCCGTAACTTTGAGTCGCAGATGCTTCTTCTTTACTAAGCGTGGGATGGAGGCGTAGTTCACAATGAAATAGGAAAAGAGTGGAGGAAACAAGCAGAACGACGCGAAATATGTCGAACTTCACGACAACAATGTTTGCATCTTTTTGGGTGCAACAGTGAAATGTAATTTATCCTCTGAGTCGGAATTTATTCGAAGCAATTTTTCAGTAGTACTCCAACTCAAACCCGCTCTAATAAGAAGTCTCTTCCACACTTATTTCCTCCCAAAGACGTAAACAGTGTCAAAGTTATAGCTCAACTTTTAGAGCCAATCTATACTAGCCATTGTAGCCACTATTTTTGGAATGAAGAATTGATGACAGTAGATTTTTTGAGTTTTCTAAGCGGCCTCACCAGTCATTAAAAAATTCCATTATGAAAATTTTGTTCTCCTGGCACGGCTCAAAGCACAATGTAGGATATGCCTTAACAATAATTTACAATTTGAATTGAAAATAGCTTCAATTCACAGTACTGCGTCTAATTTGTCAATGATTACAAAAGGTAAGACTCAGCTCATTGTTTTTTCGGGGTAGGCAGAAGTTATTAAAGCAATAAAACATAGCATTTTTTAATGAGAGGTCCAAAATTCCATTCCATTATTGTTGAGGTAGTGATACTCATTATTCAAGGCGATTGAAATTAAAGCATATATTTAGACTTTTAAAAACGTTTTTGTTATAAATTGCACAATAAAGGCAATAAAGGCAAATTGCAACCTTAATATTGGCAAAGAGCTATCGATTAAAAGTAATATTTCAGTGTGTTTCCTCTCCCCCCTTACACAAACTTCCCTTGCACAATCTTCTTATCATACATTTCATGAGACTGATTTAAATGAGCTTTTTGAGAAAATCTTAACTCGGAACAAAACGCAACTGCACTCTTCTTTACAAATATTTCGACGTTTTTCTGGGTCAGTAAACTATTGGAGAGTTTTATATTCCAAAAGAAAAAAAATAGTTATTTCTCAAATATTCACAATAAGTTGAAAGTGTACCTCAATAAAATATGCCATGGCTGCTCGTGTTGTTGAAAACCATTAAATTGCTCGTCATAACTACATATTCGAGTAAGTTAAGATGCATTTATTTTTATGGCGGAACTGCTCAAAAAGTGTAAATTATCCTATCAGATCTGAAACTTTTGCCCATATAAAAATGGAAAAGCTAAGTTTGACAGGTAATTTTAAAATAAGGGCGCTTTCGCTGTTTTAAAATATGTGATATTATTTAACGATCCCCAATTTTCTTAGTACGAAACAAGTTATAAAGTTATTGTAAATCATTTCCGATTTTTTTTTCGTGCTAAAAATTTTGAATATTAATATTAATTAAAAAAAAAATAGGCGTTTAAAAAAAAAACTTGTTTAGAAAACCAAAAAAGCGGAAAGCTCATTTTCTAAAAAAAAAAAAAAAAAAAAAAAGAAAAGAAGAAGAAGAAAAGAAAAAAGAGCTTATTTAGAAATTTTCAAACATCCAGAAAAATTCTGAGTATTAATATTAATATCAAAAAAAGAGCTTTATACACTGAAGTGATAAAAGTCATGGGATAGCAATATGCAAATTTTCAGATGGCAGTAGCATCGCATAGAACAGGTATAAATGCGCAGTGCTTTTACAGAGCTTTCATTTCTGTTCAAGTTATTCATGTGAAGAGGTTTTAAGGTGATGATGACCGCACGACGTGAATTAACAGACTTTGAACGTGGAATGTTAGTTGGAGCTAGACGCATGGGTCATGCCATTTCGGAAATCGTTAGAGAATTCAACATTCCCAGATCCACTGTGTCAAGAGTGTGCCGAGAGTATGAAATTTCAGGCATAACATCCCACCATGGACAGCGCAGTGGTCGATCGCCTGCACTTAAAGATCGAGACCGGCGACGTCTGCAAAGAGTCGTAAATTCTAACAGACAAGCAACACTGCGTCAAATCACCGTAGAAATCAATGTGGGACGTACAATGGACGTGTCTGCTAGAACTGTGCGGAGAAATTTGGATTTCTTGGGCTATTCCAGCAGAAGACCGACTCGAGTGCCTTTACTGACAGAACGACATCGCTTGCAGCGACTCTCGTGGGCACGTGAGCATATCGGTTGGTCCCTAGATGAATGGAAAACCGTGGCCTGGTCCGATGAGTCACGATTTCAGCTGGTAAGAGCCGATGGTAGGGTTCGAGTGTGGCGCAGACCCCACGAAGCCATGGACCCAAACTGTAAGCAAGGCACTGTTCAAGCTGGTGGTGGCTCCGTAATGGTGTGGGCTGTTTTTTCATGGCATGGACTTGGTCCTCTAGTGCGACTGGACCGAACATTGACTGGAAATGCTTATGTGCAGCTACTTGGAGATCACTTGCAGCCATTCATGGACTTCATGTACCCAAACAACGATGGGATTTTTATGGATGACAATGCGCCATGTCACCGGGCCACAACTGTTCGCAATTGGTTTGAAGAAAATTCTGGACAATTCCAACGAATGATTTGGCCACCTAGATCGCCCGACATGAATCCCATTGAGCATTTATGGGACACCATCGAGAGGTCTGTTCGTGCCCAAAATCCTGCCCCATCAACGCTTTCACAATTATGGACGTCTATCGAGACAGCATGGCTCAATATTCCTGCAGAAGACTTCCAACGACTTGTTGAGTCCATGCCACGTCGAGTTGTTGCACTTCGCCGGGCAAAAGGAGGGCCGACACGATATTAAGAGGTATCCCATGACTTTTGTCACTTCAGTGTAAAGTATTTAACCATATTGATGGTTAATTGCTTCATCGAAATTAACTATCAATAAGGTTAAATGAAATCTTGACAATATTATCTTCATGAAAAATGTTCAAAGTTTCTTTGTGATAAAAGTAAATAAAACTCTGAAGCAGAGTAAATAAAGCACCAATAGTTTATAAAACAGTCTCTTTATTCAAGATTTGTGCTCTATTTGCGTTAATTATTATTTTTTTCCATACTAAGTATAAAGATAATTTTCTTTTACTCTTTATCCTACATAACCGAGAAGAAGATAAGATGGTTATTTGAGAAAAATAGAGAGTCAGTTAGAACACCGATAAGTTTTAAAATGGGTATAAATATTTAATTTTTTAAGAAAATTATGCAAAAGAATTATAAGATGAAGAGGTAAAAACCATTGTTTAAACTGCAAACAATATTTTCTGAGAAAAATATAATTAAAGCAGAAAACAAAAAAGCAAATATAAAAAAAAAAACCTCTCTTCTTTATCGAATAACGAATATTCTTCAAGAGATCCCTAAAAATTGAGAATATTTCCCATTTCCCTTTCTCAAACAAATACGTTGAAAACTTAATTTCAATGCAAATTGGTGGAATATTTTATTACCGCAGCATGCCCACGGGCGTATAGATATTATGCAAATTCAATGATTCTGTTCTTGAGGAAATAAATAATCCCCGGTTACATTATTCCTCTTCCATTTGAAGAGAAATACTTGCTGCGCATCCAGAATTTTTTACTTCGTGTCGCGGCGTTTTCATGCAGAAAGCACATCCCAGAGTTTTCTGCCCCATAAGGATGTTTTTCTGCATACTCAGGTCGTTCAGGCATTGTGTTAGGAGTTTCTAACATGTAACATTCAAATTATTATTTATTTTTTTTATAGAATTCTGATGTCACAATACTTTTGGAGGAAGAAATTTTCAAATCCTTGATTCCATCTGCAGCTGCGTATCTGGGGTTCAAAGTATTTTATTTCATTTTGCGGAGTGTGAATGGAATCGTACTAGCTATCTAAAAAGCAGCAAGAAGAATATTCTAGATCACATAAAGGTAGTGTTTTTTTTTTTTTTCATCATTTTAAGTTACACAAAATAAACTTTTCATTTCAAAAATTTAAATTCTAGCGATTTTTTTTTTTGTTAGATCCCTTTGAATAAAATATGCAAGGAGAGTTTTATTTCCCTCGTGCAAAGTTATTGTACGCTCTCCAGTTAAGTTTCTCTTGGTACGCACAACAAACCATAGTTTCCTATATTTCCACAAAAGATTTCAAACGGATTTTGTTTTCAGTAGCTTCAAACGTATGGTTAAACTTTAAAAGTTGAAGGCTCTTTTCTCAGCACAGAGCAAAATGATTTTTTTCCCAGAAAAAAGAATTAATTGGGAAATAACCAGCCAAATCTTGCACGGGGTAAGAGGAATAATAAAGCAAGAGTCATATGGAAACATATGGTTGAAAACGACATGCTGACGCGTTACATGCATACAAGACCGAAAGTTGACGGATGCAAAACAAGGTAAAAATATATATAAATTATTGCGCAAACACTATTTCTCCCACTCTCTTTCGCTCTGTTTTTTTTTCTTTAATGTTAAGGTTTGAAGCAGTTGTTGACGCAAACGGCTTGCAGCTGTATTACACTGCAAAAAATGAACTGTTGTTTTTACAGGACTGTGTATGCTGGAAGACGGAATACAGGAGTTGTGTACGGAATACGAGGTTCCAATTTAAAACTGTTAAATGCACAGTAATAAACTGCAAAACTAGCAATTTTACAGTTTATTTCCGTAAAATTTAGCTGTATTATACTGCAAAAATAACAGTATAATACTGGCAGCAGAGGTTCCAGTTTAAAACTAAGATGCTCGGTAATAAACTGCAAAATTAGCAATTTTGCAGTTTATTGCTCTTAATCTAGAAATTTTAGTTCAGTATTGTAAAAGTAACAGTTTTACACTTTATTATTGTAAAATTAGCAATTTTTACAGTATATTACTATAAAATTAGCTGCATTTTACTGTAAAAACAACATTTATTTTTTACAGTGTACATGAGTCAGTGACAATGCCCCGATGTAGCACTTGCGATCTATTTGGAAAGCTTTCAAACATTGCTACGTTATAGTTGCGCCACACATGTATTACAGAAATAGGAAGGATTTCCACAGCTGCCAATAATACTTAAGTCGATAAGATATTTTCTTTTAATTAAGTGCAGTACAAAGTTAATAATATTGTTTCGAACTCAAACTCTTCATACATTTTCTATGCAACTGTGATGTTTCACAAAAGTAACTCCATTAGCGAGAAAACAATTCACAGAAGAAAAGATACATTAAGAATGATTCGAAAACACTTTCATTTTATTTTAACAGTGGAGAACATTACCTTTGACAGTCCATTCCGTTTAAGCTCCAAAACATCTAAAACAAAATTTGTCCGCAATCCTCCTCTGTCGAATTTTATGTAACCTGTCATTCCATCATATGTTGTCTGTAAAGAAAGAATAATCAATAGTGCCTAAAGTAGTAGTTAAATAATTTCTGTGTTTAAAAGGTTTTTGTAAGAGCTTTGCTATACCTAAAAGGTGCCTCCAGCATTTACGCAGAACAATGAATTATGACAGAAATATGTTCAACAAATATTTCTCACATTTGCTGAACATTCTTGGAGTGATTTCTATTCGTTTTTGTTTTAATATACAGGGTGTCCACTCCTATCGTGGACCAATAGCTAATTTCTTAACCGTTAGAGATAAGCATATAGTTCATTTAGGAAAAAATCTCTAAATTACGAAAGGAATTTTGGGTCTATTCAATGTTTTTCAAAAAATCAAATTTTGAAAGAGTTACGAAATTTAGATTTTTATACAGCCCCCCAGTCCTATCAATCATATTTAGTAAAACATTCTTGACACTGTAACGTTTAAAACTAAAAAAAAATCACTCTTCCACCACAAAAATTGACCGAGTTATGACGTTTTGAAAAATCAAGATTTTGAAGGATTTCGCATACGGTCCCTTAAGCGATCTTTCGATGACGTCATGAAATAATGCAAAATCTTGATTTTTCAAAACGTCATAACTCGGTCAATTTTTGTGGTGGAAGAGTGATTTTTTTTTAGTTTTAAACGTTACAGTGTCAAGAATGTTTTACTAAATATGATTGATAGGACTGGGGGGCTGTATAAAAATCCAAATTTCGTAACTCTTTCAAAATTTGATTTTTTGAAAAACATTGAATAGACCCAAAATTCCTTTCGTAATTTAGAGATTTTTTCCTAAATGAACTATATGCTTATCTCTAACGGTTAAGAAATTAGCTATTGGTCCACGATAGGAGTGGACACCCTGTATATTGCTGTCAACCATTCTATTATATTTCAAAAGTAATACCAGCTTTTAAAAGTCATTACAGAATTTGATTCCGCTTTGACAGTCTGGTTATTAAAATAAAATATACCATACTAAAAATATTTTTACATACTCTATTATGTTGATTGATTAGCATTTGAGATTAGACACTAGATGATTGAGATTAGATATTAAAAATATTTTTTAAATTCTTTTGTTTAATATACCCTTAACTGAAGTGTGCAAAAAATGAACAATGCATTTACTTTTTCTTGCATATTTAATGCTGAAAATTAAAATACGTAGTTTTGATACCGAGAAAAAGGTATGAATTAAGTACTTTACCGTTTTGAGGTAGTTCAGCAGAAAGCGCCCTTGAGGCCAGGGTTGTAGTTTAGAGCAAGACCGGCTGTTGAATCTGATTGTTTCATTTAACTTCTGTAATGCCTCGCTGAGAACGTTAATTGAGTCGTATAACAAGGCCACGTGAGTCTGAAAGTACATTGAAACACTCAGTTTACATTAAGCAAAATAAACAATATCCATTCTTCATTAAACTTGCAACATCAATAGGGCAGTGGGCTACACAATTACTATGTACACGACAGGAAGAAAATGTGATTTACGAATGATTGTGTATTTTCAACGTATTCACATGTGACGTAGGCGGTGGAAACATTGCCTGTTAACTAATTTAACTGTAGAACATGCTTTTTATGTTCTTAATAATGTTCATTTTACTTATTTCAATAAAAACTAGGAATGTCTTCGTTCCTACACTACAAGTACAAAACAAAAATAAATACTTTAATTATTTAAATTAATTTCAAACTGAAACGTTACGCTAAAACTGTACTGTAACTCTGCGAGTACTGAAATATATGAAGTATAGTATCATATTGCATTTATTTCTTACACTTTCAATGCTAAAACTTCAATATGTGCAGTAGCCGAAGCTTCGGCTATTAGTTGGTTGAAGCTGCGGCAATCGGCGCTTCGGCTATACCCCGCTTTGAGCCATCTCGAATATATCTAACAATTCTTCTTAATATAACAATTAGAAGCTGCATTACTCTTATTTTATCATTGCTTCTTTTCTTTTTTCTTCTTTTTTTTAAGTTAATGAATGTCTACTGTTAATAGAACAAGTTTCAAATCATTTCCAGCTATTATAATAAAAGACATTCAGGAAAGAGAGCTTACATTTAGCCTACCTTCACAGGAGGCACCTTTTTGCTGAGCCGGCCATAATACAGATCTCCCAACAGCCACTCTCGGGGCACATATACACCAGTAGTTTTAGATGGCTGAACTAGTCTGAAACCAGTAATGTTTGCTCGGCCATGCTGAAAATCTTGTAAATCTATCGTATGCAAATCCTAGAAATACAAAAAAGCGTTTTAATGAGTTTATGCCATTAAATGATACTAGTTATACCTGCGGAGAACTTCGGCTCTCTATTAAGGCTGCGATGTACTGCGTACGGTATACGCCCAAAATGTGGCCGCCAAAATGTCGTGGGCCAAAATGTCGCTGCCAAAATGTCTAATTAACTATTCTAAAATAATAATTCTAATATAATTCTTTCTCAGTCGGCGCTCATATTCAATACGAATGAATTTCATTATATAAAACAACCTGAAGGCTATATTTGACTAGCGAAACTCAAGAAACTAGAATTTCTCGTCTAATTTTACTAGCAGCGTTAAATCATTTGATGGAAAACTGCTTAATTAGGATTTTGTAAAGTGTCAAATTCCCTTCACAATAGATTAAGTTAGAGTAGAATACTACTCAAAATAGTTCGTCACATTGTTTACCGCAGCTAAAGTTAGCATGCTTTTTACTTTTTACTTAATAGAGGACTCATAGCACAAAGACCATTTATTTCTTGCGTAACTATTACCCAAGTTTTGCAGCAATTTGCTCAAGAAAAAACTTCTAGACGTCTGAAAATAATTGAATATTTTAATTATTTTCAGACATTGGAAGTTGTCTGAAGTTTTGGACTACATAGACGTAGAAAACCGTTTTGTAATTTCGATTACGTTTCTAGAATTTCATAATGTAAATTTTACCTTCACAGATATAATGCTTTTGCTTCTTGCCGATATTGCAATTTGCTGTTCTATAAGATTAGTTTGATCACAGACTAATCTTTCATTCTTTAAAATCTGGTTCTAAAATGGTAAGCATAAGGTTTTTAAGTTTTATGTAAGATTTGTGAGAAGTAATCTATTACTAGAAACTGAAAGTATGAAACATAATATATTTAAAGAATGAAACATTAGTGAGACATTTTCTTTCTACTTATAAATCTCTTTTATTTAGTTAATAGTATTAACTATTCGTTTAACGAATATTTTTCCTTCATAGCACTTTTTTTCGATAGAATGTGGCTTTAATTTAATTCATAATTTTGACTGTCTTAAAACTTAAAGATATATTAAAGCAGTGAGTAACCGCCCCTAAGCAAGGGCTAAGGCAGAAACATGCAATACACCGCCAACTCGACCATTTCGATCCATGGACAGCTGTTTCGAGCTTATTCTGCTCTCATCAGCATGGGATACGAAAGTAGTCGAGTTGGAGGCAAAAATCTTCTTATATAGCAAAGCGAGCCAAAAAAAAAAAAACTAGTAGCTAATGTGAAATTAGAATACCAGCGAGCGACCGCACTTAGTACGGTACAACTCGTAAATTTTTTAGGCAGAGCGCAAGGTATAAAGCAGTGTATATAGCAAAGAGAGACTCTCTTTGCTATATAAGAGGATTTTTGCCTCCAACTCAACTACTTTCGTATCCCATGCTGATGAGAACAGAATAAGCTCAAAACAGCTGTCCATGGATCGAAATAGTCGAGTTGGTGGTGTTACAGACAAATTATTTAAAACATTCGAGCGCGTTTAGTGACCAAAGGAAGCCCCCCAATGAATCTTTTCAATCAGAAATTAACTCAACTAAAGAGTAAAGGACGTAATGCATAGAACAAGCATCGACAAAAACTTAATACTAATAGTTGCGATAGGAAAAACCATATCTGGTTTAATTTAATTCTTACTATTGTTTCTGCTACCATTGAAGAAATAAGTGCCTAATTATCATCATTCAGTGAATCATCATGTTGAAAAAATTTATAAAAATGAACCTGACAATTGCTTAACACAGTAAGTCTTTTCAAAAATATATACTCAAGAGAAATCCCGGATAAGCGTACTGCTAACGCATACAAACTACAATTGAAATTGGATTATTATGAGAAAGGTCCTTACCAAAGATGTAATAAAATAATTATGATACTCTGTCATCATTCCAAAAGTATGAGCCTAGAAAAACAAACAGAAAAACAAGGGTGAAAATCCAGTGCACAGGCTAAAAGGTAACTAAGTACATATGTTATGTATTAGTCTGCAAATAACCAGAACGAAGACTAAAATCCACGCAACTATCGAATTGCTTAGATGCAGCATCCACAGGCGGCACTTTCGTAATTTTGGGTTCATTAGTCTGGAATACCTACAACCGAGCTGCACTGACATAAAAAATATAGAAGCTGAGTACATCTTCATAATTACAGCTAAACAATTTTAGCGCACCTTTAGCGCCCACATGGTACGCCGCTTTGCCATAAAAGCAAAGCAATATCTAACAAAGCTATCTTAATCCTAAGTTTTTAGAAAAAATATTGATGATTATTTATTTTGGTGTGTTGTGTATTTTATTTTTATTTATTTATTTATTTTTTAGACTATTAGTATAATTATTTTTCACTATTAGTTAGCTGATGGAATTATGTAACGGTCATTTTCAGAAGCATTAATTAAATACTTTAAAACATTTTAATCAGTAATAAATAATGAGTAACGTAATAGACCATTTTTCAATGTTAATAGCATTAAACAAGATAAATCCTAGTTCTAAGATAAAATAATTTTTGTTGAAGTTCAATTTATAAAACTTATTTTTTTATTTACATAGTTTTAGAATCATTTTACTATTTTGTGTTTGTTAACTCGCGAGAGCTCGCGCCTTGTTTTGTCATACGAGTGCTCGCGCGGGGTCGAAAACGACCCCAATGTGTTTTTCTTCATTTCTTTTCTTTTTTTTTTCATGACTTCTTTATTTTATTTTATTCATTTATGTTTTTTCACTAACAGAGACTTCCACAATGATTAGTTTTTGATTTGAAATTGCATAAAGAAAGTGTTTTATGAACTATTACAAAATGCTACAGTTCTCAAACACATCAGTAATATTTTTTGCGTTTCCCTTTGGTGCAGGAAGAAAAATACTTATATTTCGAACTGGAGTAAAAACATTAGCTCTAAATTTAGTTCTTTGCTAAATAGTTTCTTTATCTCTTCCAATAAAGATATCATCTGTATCAGGATTATCAGAATTTTTGCTAAAAGAAAATTTGCTTTCACTGTCATAATCACTAAAGTTTTCTTTATTGCTAAACCTTCATCGTCTGAAATGACATATTCATCACTTTCTCTATCGGCTAGTTATTAGCTAAAATGCTTCATCCCTTGCTCATATGGAGTCGGCATCTTTTCTTTGTCATAAGTAGTGCAAAAGCAATTGAAAAATATGAATTTTGCTTGGGCAGAACTACATAAGCAATGTGAACGGCACGCCTGTAAACTGAAAAGCATGGCTAGAAGAATGATTGCTGACAACTACTTTCTTTTTACAAAATGTTTGGAAATTCTTTGAATGGAACCGGCTCCAAACATCTGTTCCATTCCGAGAACTTTACTGGGGCCAGTACTCGCGTGCGGTCGTAAAAACTCTAATTGCAAGAACTGGTTATCTCAGTTTACAAGAATTAAAAGGATTTAAGAAAATTCCAACCACACCCTTATATCAATCAAGGACACAATGGCAGCTACCCAAAATATGGTTTCCTTATCTGTACATGAATTTCCAAGAAAGGGGAACAAAAATGGCTGTTTTCGACCCCGCGCGAGCTCTCGCGTGTTAATCACTAATCATTGAATCAAAAATGCTTATCTCAATGCAGAATGTCGGCTCCGTTTTACTGATCAATATTTTCATCACTTAAATTACAAGATGACTTATTAAATTAGTTTAATTGATGTATATATTAAATATATATGGAATATACATTTTCTAAACGCCTGAACCCAATTGAATTTCGGCGCTTCAAATCCTATACTGCAATGAATTTGCGAGTCCTATTTAAATGAGCCCCAGAGATCAAAGCACCCATTATCAAAATTAATGCTTCAATCTTCATCACATACATTTCTATCAAAGTCCGATTGATTTATAACATGGATGAAACGTTTTATGATTTCAAGTGGGGCTTCATCATGTAAGACAATAAGCGGAAAAAAGTCATCACATGCATATTTTGAAAAAAACAGAAAGAAGTAGAAATATCTATGAAACGACGGCGTAAATTATTCCTTAGAGCTTTAAGAACCAGAGGAGATATGTGTACCTTTGGCTCAAAATATATTGTTAGTTTTGAAATGAATAATTTATATACATTTTTCCACGCTACTCAGATACCAGAACTAAAATTGGTAAAAACTTTTTATCGTTTATAAAATGTATTGTAGTTTCTCTTAAAAATGTGTAGAAAGTAGAACTATTTTTTAAGAATAATGGATGTTGGAGATTAGGGATTATTCGCCCACCACTTTTACTAAAAATTTGCTAACTTGTTCTGTTCATTTTGAAGATTTTTCACAATATCTTGTGATCTCACTTTTCATTTGGCTATAGTTTTGGTTTCGATGGAAATGGTATTCAAAAACCGGGAAATTAATGTTTATTTCTTCGGGCATAGTTCCCGACTGTTATGCTTTGATTATTTTTAACTATTTTTGTGACATGAACAGTATGTTGTCCTAAATTATTTTTCAAAGTAAATTGATATCACCTTTCGCTACTACAAATTAGCTGCAACTACATTAAGGGCGGAATTCAGGTGAGACGCTGCATCTGCATAAGTGCGCTGTAAACGCGAATTTTTGCTTGCGCTTGCGCTTGCGCAAAAGTGCCGAATTGGCACTGTTGCACAAACAACGTTTCACGTGAATCCAAAAACCAGAAAATTTGCTTGTGCAAGGCACTTTTTCAGATGCAGCGTTTTACCTGAATTCCGCCCTAAGTTCCTTAAATAGAATTAACGACCGGTCAATCTGCTCAAATGAGACAAGGTTGTCCGGATAAAGCGGAGAGTGAAAAAAAGCATATTAATAATAAACGAGCTTTTAAAATCACCTTAACACTGTAGAAAATGAATGTTTTTTTTTACAGTATAATACAGCTAATTTTACAGTAATTTTGCAGTAATAAACTGGAAAATTGCTCGTTTTACTGCAGTAAACTGTAAAATAGCTAGTTTTAGTTTATTACTGCTATTTTGCGGCTTAAAACTGAAACCCCCTGCTTTCACTATTATACTGTAAAAACAACAATTTATTTTTTGCAGTGAAGCAATTAAAGAATTGTTAAAACTAGTGATTACTAAGAGATTGAATCTATTTAAAAAGCTTTTTGAGTATATTTAGTAGGAATTAAAAAAATATTTTTGCCTGTCTCTCATCGCATCTCCGGAGGATGCTGATGCCTGTTCATTCACGTAGCATAATACAGTTTTTAGCGCATGCTTTTCTTCTTTGAGCGATAAGCCAGGGTCATTGCAGTCAATAACGGAGTCGATGGTGACTGAATCAGCGACCTTTTTATTACTACTACTACCTACATATTTTCTGAGGAGATATTATTACTCATTATATCTTTTTAACTAAGGAGAATGCGTTAGATAGTTGAAAGCACTTATAAATCCAAGTAGCACACTTCGTTTTTTTAAGGTTGTAAAATGGTTATTAACGTTGTAACAACTGCTTAAAACTGTTTATAAAACGTTTAAAGGTTATTTGTGTGCTACCTGAGAAGTGTTTTCACCTTTTTATCTTCATTTTAGTTTCCTAATGAAAAACATAAATCTACATTTTTCATTTTTTACTCTTCGTTTTCTCTAACTGCAATTAGTCCCCGCCAGTTAAATCGGAGCTTTATTAAACAGAGATCGGTGGTCCATTCTACTGCTACATCGAGGTTTTACTTCAATAATGTTGATAAAACAAAAGCACGAAATTTCCATTACATTCTAGAGAGTTGGAAATAAGCTTTTGAATTTTGCTAAGGACAATCAACAATGAAAAATACTGTTAATACATACTAAGGATAATATTTCTGCTATTCTGGAGGCAGGAACGTCAAGAACAACATTAGTTTCGCCCTTTTTGCTGACGTCTTTGAGCAATTTCCTGTAGTGAAGGCCCCTCTCCAGTACCCTCAAGGTGATTTTGACGTTTCCGTCGTTGGCCATCATGATGAGATGCTGAAGGCGAGGTAAGGCTGGAAAAGACGGATACATCGTTTGTTTTGTGATCTGCATCAATATTTCTTATTAAATGATTAAACAAGCAAACGAACAAATGCTGTATTATCTCGTTGAAATATAATTACGATACACGTCGTTATTGAGTACCTATCATGCGCATTATATTAATTTTATGCTTTAGTGACACTTTTTCCTTTGCACTAGCCGAATGTTGTTAATAAATATTCAACGGGTAAAAATGAACAAATTTGTGAAAGAAAAAAAGTCCTTTTGAATGTGTGTGGTCAAAATTGTTCATTTTCTGTCATCCAAGAAAAAACAAGGAATATGTATCAAAACAAGATTCAACGTTACCAATGTTGGAACCTCCTTTTTTTTATTTCAAAAGGAAGTTTCCGCTGAAGACTCATGATAACCATGCGTAATATTTAAACATGGGCTAAAGTTTACCTTCATTGTACATTTTCAAAATTCATCAAAATAGAACAAACTAACGCACATCATTTGCTGTGAATTCTATAAAAAGAAAGGCAAGTCATTTGCGTATAAAAGCGGTAACATTCTCTACACCTTTGGTTAATTTTCAAAAGCATCTCACATAAATTTCTACTCTTTTGAATTTCTGAAAAGTTTGTCATCCAGCCAATAGATCTACAACACATTAAGAACTCCCAAAACCCATTAAAACCCGACAGTGTGCAAAAATCTTATTTTAGATCTTACACAACGCATTGTTAAGATGGACAGTGTAGTTTAGAATCAGGGTACTTAAGAGGTACACTTTTTAATTGTGGTATTTCTGTAATTACCTTAAAATGTTTTTATTGAAAAACTAATTTCAACTATAAACTACATGTACTGTTATAGTCATAAATGTCTCTTTGTTTCAAAGCGCTGCAGTAAAAAAAATATATATCTATACATAAAACTTAAAATGAAAAATAAATAAATATAAAAAAATCACCGAAACGAGTTCAGCATAAATAAACACTACTATATTGTGCGCTGTATATTGTATCAGACACACTGTATATTGTATGAGAAAATCACGATTTAATGTACTTATGTGTGTTAGCCTGTAGTCAATGTATTAATCACAGTCCAGTTCCAGGCAATCTACTCGATACAGTTCTGTCAACGATATAGGTAGCATGTTGCTTTCCATTAATGCAGCTCTGCTAAATCAAGACGTTGATGGGGTACTTGCGCATTGGTCCAGAAACTGGCTTGGAAATATTGGTTCTGAGAATTAAAGGGGGAAAACATCCGCCATAAGTTAAGAAAAAAAAACTGATGTAAGATGCTAAATTATAACCATATTTTGAAATTAAGAACAATTGTAACGATGGCGTTTTTTCTTATTCCTGAAAAATATGAGCAAAATCGCTTAGCAGCTTTTGGATGCGCTACGACGTGCTTTGTCAAATCTCAAAATAATAAAATTTTGAAACATATTCGATGATTTACCGTGTTTTGCATTAAAATATTAGCAAGAAAATTATGTGTGATGTAAAATAAAAAATAAAAATAGGAGGGGGGGTATTCTAAATTTGAAGAGGTTTAAGAATAAAATCTACCAGCTATTCTTTTACATTTGGTGTATGTTCTTTTTGAGTTTCTCCCCCTCCCCTTATGCTAGTCGCCACTTTTTTGAATGCCCTATAAAAATGTTTGACCCATAAAATAAAGGTAATAGGGAATTGGTTTCATTTTGAGAGCAGCCGAACTAAATATCTGACTTGTATTTTGTTTTCTAGTTTATGATCTTTGCTTTAAAAAGATAACCAGCAAACCAATTCTCTTTGTTCGTAATTTCAAAGGGAAAATAATACTATCCGGGACAGTTGGTCACACATTGCAGTGATGGTATGACAAAAGCTTATATTGCTCACTGTCATTCAGATTTAGATTTAGTCTTTTTTAGCCTACTTTCCCGTTAAAAATAAAAGAAAGACGAAAAAAGTATTAAAAGTAGCTTAATGCATCTAAAAAATATCGCCAAGTCCAAAAAATATCGCCAAGTTAAAAAAATAAAAAGGTAAAATGAATATCGAAAAATTAAAATTTTGAAAGTAGGGTATTGAGATGGGGAATTTGTGTGTCGGTCGGTCGGTCGGTCGGTCTGTCTGTCCCCCCCCCTAATAACTTTTGAATGAACATTCCGATTTGGACAAACTTTTTTTTGTTGGAAAGATCTCGGCGAGTACAGCTCATTCCCATATTTGATTTTTTGATTTGAACAATTTTTGGTTCAACTTTGAGCCGTTCAAACAACCTGTCCCGCGATGCTAACTTTTTAATGAACAATCCGATTTGAACAAACTTTTTTTTGTTGGAAAGAACTTTTCAAGGGTACTTCATTCCCGTATTTACATTTCCGATTTGAGCAATTTTTCGTTCAACATTGAACCGCTCAATCAAGCTGTCACCCCTAATAACTTTTGAGTGAACAGTCCGATTTAAATAACCCTTTTTTTTTTTTTTTTTTGTTCGAAGGATCTCAGCAGGAATACTTCATTACAGAATTTAAATTTTCAATTTGAACATTTTTTCGTTCAACATTGAACCGTTCAAGCAACCTTTCCCCACTTTATAACTTCTGAGTGAACCATCCGAATGGAATTAACTTTTTATTGTTTGAAAGATCTCGGAGAGGCTCATTCCCATATTTCGCTTTTTGATTTGAACCATTTTTCGTTCAATATTGAACCGTTCAGAAAAAAAATTAACATTATTAGCGCCTACGGGGAATTTAAGTTGAATGTTGATTCTGAACTTAAAGGCGGATTTCCTTCAAACTAACTTTGTAAGAAAATGGTTTTGATAAATAATGTTTGTAACGTACTTTTCTGAGTAATCTTCTGTGAGGACTCTGATTCCGACTCCGACTCCGCAAACATGGCGGAAATGCAGGCTCAGAAAAAAAATTACTGACTGTGCAGACGATTTTTTTGTTTATTTATAAATTTGTTTTATTTTATTTATTTATTATTATTATTATTATTATTATTTTTGGCAGACGATGTTTTTTTTTGTAACAAAAATTTTTCATTCACGAGAACATTTTATTCTTTATTTATATTTAACAAGTGGCAACAGATTAAAAGTGAAATTCGAGACATTTTATTAACGGACGAGTTTTTTTTTCTTTTTTTTTTCTTTCTTTGATAAAATGTGTTTTGATGCTCTTTGTACTTTTATTTATTTATTTATTTATTTTATTATTATCATTATTATTATTATTATTATTATTTTTTTGAAAACGATGGAGGATTTTTTCTACGGAGGAACTGTCACAGTTACACTCTTTAAAAGGTGCGACAAAACTTTATTTATTCGTTAATTATTTTTTACGTGTCTATTTCATCTGATGAAAGGGGTATATTTTGCTTTTCGAAATCAGCTCAAAGTGCTAAAAAGGTATGTTTGACATAATTTTAAGTCTCAGATAATCAAGAGAATAATGATCAGATGCGAGAATGCCGGTGTCGATGTACGGGAAAGTAGGCTCGTTTAGTTCTTGACAGAACTTCTTGTTCTACTCTCATTTATGAAACGAACTTTAAAAGTTATTTTAATCATCCCGATTTAGTGGCTTTACCTCAGCAAACGCATCGCTCACAGATTTAAACTATCTTTAATTGATTATTTTTAATATCACGTTTTCTATTAGTTCTCAAGTATTTGTAAACTGATTTCAGAAAAAAATATTGTGCGGTGACATATGTTTGAGCAAATAAAATAGCTTTATAAATTAATTTCTTTATCAAATGATCAAAAAATCTGTTCAGAACACTGTCCGCTAAAATTAAGATCATGTAAGTTGCAATACTTCACACTCATACTCATTTCATTCATGTGAGTTATTTCAACGCTTTAAAGTAATGTGATAATAAAGTTTTACACTGAAAAATAAAACGCATTTTACAAAAACTATTTAGGAGTTATAAATCTTTTATTTTTTTTTCAGTCTTATCAATAGTAAAATGAACAAGAATAATTCTCAAAAGCTGCGAAATAAACTAAATGTATAAAATTCACTGTAACCGTAACATCACTTCAAAAAAAATTTCTGTTTTAGAAGCTATGAAACTAAGTCGTATGCTTCTATGCGTTCTAAAAGTTGTATATTATCCCTCCTTATAAGTTTATCTAGGTTTTGTATTACCAGAGTTACAAAAGAGAAAGCTCTATCTAACATTTCAGAACAAAATCAAGGGAAAATATCTACTGAGATTGTCAAAACCTTTTTACCACATTTTAGTATTATCGATGAACAGGGAAATTCCATTCACATTTTTCGTCAAAACTAAAGCAAGATATCTTTGACCCAAAAAGGGAGTTGCAAATGGAATACTATATTCAGCAAAATCCTTCCAGAAAGGAATTCTTCGAGCATTAGACTTCCAGGAAATTCCTCAATTTGTTTTGACTTTGCAAAAACTTAATAATGCTGCACTCAGACACACACGCTTGCACACTTGATCCCACGACATTGATATTCAGACAATTTATTCTGTCTCAGGACGTGGATAGAAATGTTTGTGCAAGCATGACTTTCATAATGATTTTGTTCCAAAGGAAAATAAATTCGCATGCCGGATATATGCATTGCCCGGTTTCAAATTTGCTTCTGAGAGTAGAAAATTCGAGAAATTGAGTTTCACTTCTAGTAGTCTTCTATAGTTGTTTCAAAGAATATTTAAAAATTAATAAGCACTCGGACAAATACTATGATTTTTAACACATATGTTTTGCTATGAAAATAAAAGTTAGAAATTTCCCTAGGTTCTAAATTTAACATATTTATCGCAAACCTTAAAAGAGAATATTTCATGAATAATAATCATTCATTTTATATTTACGATCAATATCTATTTTTATCTGCAGACATTATTTCATTTTCTTTAAGCAGTATATTTAAGGCTTGTATTTATTACAAGTAACATGTCTATTTTCGAACAATAAAATAAGGTGTATTGTTTTACAACTGAAGACCTTGGAAGATGAAGGGTTACATTTCGAAAAATGAAAACTCTGGACAATGGTAAGCAATGGATACAGGCAAGCGAATAAAACTTGGTGCATCAAAAAGTAGATGTCATTAGACCAATTTCATTCTCACACTGACGACAAAACCAGAAAAAAAAAAAAAAAAAACTGCAACAACTGCAACAATAAGACTTTGAACTGTAATTACTCGCAATTTCTGTTCTGACACTTAACCCCTTCATCCCCCAAGAACTTCAATTATGTAATCAGAAAATGAAACTTTCCGACATAGTTTATGAAGTTCGGTAATAGGTTAAAGAACAATGTATAATAAACTTCCCCAATGTTTTTTATCCCAATTACTATACTTTTCTAGTACCATTCTTTATTGAATTCCATGTATCTTGATGAAGTTTTTCTGAAACTAATCATATTCCATCTAATTATGTATTTCCAACCATTGATCTTCTGCTTTGTCTAAAGATGTATTTCTGTATGTAATCTATTGGTCAATAACTCTGTTAATCTGTCAATAATTCTCTTTTTAGATTCCTGTCTAAATGTCTAATTGTCATTTTACTTTTAATTGATTTGTCTATAGGTCTAATTATCAACCCATTTTAGATAATTTTGTATATCTATCTACTTATCCATAATTCTGTATCGGTATTTTTACATTAAGAGCAAGAATCTGAGAAACTGTCACGATTAGCATTATGAGGTGATTCATGACATCTCAGACTTTTTCCGAAAATTTACCAAATGTTTATTATCTTATTGAAAGACCAAATCCAGAATGTTTTGTTCTAAAGTTGAGTTGCTTAGTTTTTATGGATCCCTAAAGATGAAGGTGCGGCATCAAAAAATAAGTGGATTTCAAGGCATGGAAGTTGCTGTGAGCCAAAACTCTTACCAGGAACTGTTGAACTCCAATTTTCCTTTTGTATATGGAATACAGAAGGTTCAAACTTTACAAAATGAATGTTAAATTTGAGGTAAGTTGTTGCCGTAAGGTCAGTGAAGGGCCTCAAAACAAGGCATTTTTGACGTTTTTCAGCATTTTTGAGGTCCAAAAACAGCTTGTACATTTCAGTTGCCACGGCAAAAGTAGTGTCGTTTGAAAGACCAGTGTAAGCACTTTAATATTACCACTAAAATAATGTATAAACAACCCAGGAAAGTTCAACGTGCTTTTAGTTGCGTAAGGCCGAAATATGAAAAATGTCATATTTTACCGATATTCAAACGATCATAACTCCCTCTGCCAACAACATATTGAAATATTTTTTTTGCCAATTTCATACTCTATTGTTTGTCTTAACAGAACAGTTGAGTCCTTTGAGGCGAAACGCTTAAATTTTTTTTACAAAAAATGCACAGGCAAAAATGCATTTTTTATAAAAATTTTTAAACATAATAATAAATAAATAAATTTTAATAATTCCAAATTTACCAGGAAATTCACATCTGAGAACCAAGTAGAGACAATGGAGGTCCTGGGAACTCTCCTGGTATCAATCCAGTCGAGAATCTATATATCGGGCTATATGCAAGAATCGCCTATTGCACAAGGGCTGTTCAACTATGGAGAAGCTAATCACTGCGCTAATTCATATTTGGCACAAGGACACAAATATTACAACTGAGTGTAAAAATGGTAGATTCTATGCCAAATCATGTCTAAATGTGATTAAGGAGCTGTTGAGATCCTATTATGTTATAAAATCCTTTGACTTTACATAAATTCAGATAAAATCGTATTTCTTCATAGTTTTCTCAATTTTTCGAGTTTGTTTCAATTAATTTGCGCAAGGGTGTATTATTATACCTTTGTATTTACAAATAGAGATATTAACTGATAGTAAGTTTTAAGCCAATGTTTAGTCAAAAGGTTTAGTAATACAAAGTATTGTGCGAAGTGTAGTTTAACGTGTTGCTAACGGTAAAGAATAGAAGTACCGAGGAACCTCGATTTTAAGTTATCAGTTGGACATTGGTGATAAACGTTCCAAGAGAGAAAACGTAAAATCAAGGCTGAGACTATCAATCTAAGCACAGTGTTTAAAAACTTATCCAATGAACTAGTGACAAATAAGGTGTAATCCTTACTTATTTTGTTTTTAGATGCACTTTCATTTATAACGTGTTCCATACCTAAAATTTTTGCAAATTTACTTCTTAATTGACTTTTGCACTAAAAAATAAAAAAAAGGCAAACGAAAAGCCTTGAGTTTGATCAGTTGTGGGGACACTCTCCAATATTTTTTCTTCATCTTCATCGTTTTATAACTATCATGGGAGGCGGGCATTAAATCTGATATTGAGAGAGTACATGATGATATAGAGCGGTGGTTCCCAACCTTTATCAGTTTGCTTTGAGAAAGAAAAACAAATGTATTAACTCTTTGAGGGGCTGCGACGTAAATTTCCGCTTTTTGAAAATTCACTGGTCATTTAAGCATGCAGAATTTTGGAAAAAAGTACCAATGAAACTGGGAACTTAATTATTGAACTCAAGTTGATTCCAAAATGTTAAACTTAATAACTTGGAGGGAAAAATAAATTTTTAAGGGATCCTGAAGTAGAGTACATAGTGCTTAACGGGTTAAATAAAGGTATTTTATTTATTAATAAATATTTTTAGTCTGAAAGTGATTGTTTATAATTGCTGGATTGAGCACATTTTTTCTTCAAATTTTAGTTAATTTTTAATAATATCGCGCGATGTTCACTTGTGAAACTTATGGGTTTTTAGAGGAAGAAAGGGGAGTGGGCGACGGGTGTCAGTCAGCATCTTGAAGGGGGCGATGAGCTCAAAAAGGTTGGGAAACACTGATATAGACGGTTCATGCTACATCGAATCCTGGGAGAATTCTAACACGAGGGTCAGTAACCCTATCTCTTAATTGTTATGAACAAGATTGGAGGAAGCTTTTCGCAACTGAGACCATAAGGCAGAACAAAAAGAATGGCAAAGCGGATTTAAACAATTATAAAACTAATTTATGCTGAAAAAAGAATTTAAAAACAGTTAGTGTGAGTCTTGTAGATAAAAAACGATGTTGATCTGTTTTTAGCAAAATGAATTAAACGGATTTTCTTAAAAAGAAAAATCGTAAATTCGAGAATCGTTTAACACGACCAGGATAGCTTTTCCAGAAACCAGCAGAAAAAAATGTCGGAAGCGGGATAAAGCACGAAACGGAACACGTAAAATCTAGGCTCCACTGAATAGTCATAGTAAAGCCACATTGGTAAATGAGATGACACAATATACAGAATAAATCTGAAAAATTTCATCTGTAGCAAATTTGTTGGTAAAGACGGCAATAAAAAAAGGTCAAAAAACCTTGAAGATCTTAAGCAAACAATTCTTTGGAAAATTTCATTTCGGATATTTACACAGTACTTTAAAATCCCGTTTGACTAAAAAAATAATCTGTTGAGATTGAGCCATTGAAAAAAGAGAGAAAAAAAGTTGTCAACAGTCTAAAAGTAAACACGGTACATTCCTTTTATCAAGTTATGATCTTTTTTCTGGAAAATTGAATTAAAATGCGATTACGCTGTTGAACTGAAGCCAAGTATTGAATGGGTTAGGCTTTATTTTATTTCCAATAGAAAAATTCCTGCTTTTTCATGAAAAATGCAACTTTTTTAGTTGTGACTTCAAAGTATTTTTTTATTGTTTATTGGAATTATTACTTTAAAACTTATTTTCGCCAACAAAAGTACTCGAATTTTTATCTTTTGCTCACAATGGAGAATAAAATTGCGGTCGTAATAGTGATAAATGTTTTTTCTACATTTAAGCACAACTTTATGAAATTGAATTATTTTCATACAGGTTTATAAATTATTTTTCTAACACTTAGAAACTATTTTTTAATGTGAAATGCTTGCAGCAGTTTTGAGAATAGTATTTAGGATCGTTCCATTACTGTAAAGTTTATAGCAGCAATTACCATGAACTTCTCATTTGCTTTTAAGCTTTAACGCTTGTAGAAAATATAAATATTCCATTATGTCTATATGTTATTTTGTTAAAACAATGAACTTACTTTTTGCTTGTTTTAATATAAATGCTTAGTAAATGCTGACGTTTGAAGATTTGTTATTTTTTGTCTTCTTTCTTTGTGAAATTGATTTGAAACGCATTCTAGAAAAAAATTAAACATCATTGTTTATCTCCCCTTTATAAGCTTAATTTATAAACAACAATTTTGTTTATTTCATCCTCTCCAGATTTATTTTTAACCCTTTATGCCCCGACGGGACTCAGAAGTTCCGCGTATATTAATATAGTATTATGAGTTCTAAACTGCTGAAATCATTCTGAAGCTTTTAAGTACCACTCCTTGTATTTTGCTGAGAGGACGACAAATGGTACCTGCGATCGAAAATAGTTTTCTTAGGGACCCCTAAGGCGTAGGGGTCTTAGACCCCCGAAATTTGCAAAAACTTTTTCCTCGGAATACATGTTCTTTGATGCATTTTCAACTAAAAAAAAAAAAAAAACAAAAAATTTACAAAAATTCATTGTTAAATTAATTTGGGACATAAAGGGTTAGGCAAATTAGTTTTTTTTTTTTTTGTATGTTTGTTTTGCTGCAGATGTAAAGTGTTGGAATCTTATGTTTCTCGATGAAATAACCGAGTTGGCTGTGTATTGCACGTATTTCTGCCTTAGCCCTCAATAGCAGCATCATCTCATCGGCCAATGATCGGCCATTTATCGAAACCCGATGAAATTCTCATCAGCCGATGATCCAATATGTCTCATCGGCCAAACAGAATCCGAGCAGCAAAATCCGATGAGTTTTTCTCGAAATACGATGAGATTTGGAGCAATTTACGAGCAGAACAGCTTCGTGCCGATGAATTTCATCGGGAAACTTGATCGGAAGGATATCGTTTTCCGATGGAATATAGCTCGGCTTATTTTCATCGGGAAAGTTGATCGGAAGGATATCGCTTTCCGATGTAAAGTAGCTCATCGAAAATCGTGCTCATATACTGATCGGAACGATGTCATCGTGTGTTACGGGATCAGTTTACGAGGAGTTCGATGATCGGCCGAGCAAAATCCGATGAGTTAATGCTACTTGGGCTGGCTTAGGGCGGTAACTTACAGCTAAACTTATACTTACATCTGGGGTCTTCGTAAATGATGGTGAAGGATTTCCAGCCGCGTGATTGGATGATGTCTCTGTGGGCTTCGCTTAAGGCACTGTCTGGCGGATGCAGGTATAGTGTGTAGCCACTGTGCTTTGGCGACGTTTTCGTCGGGGGTGCGGTGCTTATGTGGGGGATGTTCAGGGTGGTGCAGGTGGATTGGACCACGGGGAGTTTGGACGGAAAATGTGGACCCACTATTGCCAAGGTACCGACGTCGATTTGGCCACACACTAGAATAAAAAAGAAGAAAATTGGAATTATAATTTATCGCGGGAGAGTAATAGATCATGACATTTTACACTGTAAAAATAAATGGGTTATTTTTACAGCTAAATACAGATAATGTTCTAGTAATTTTACATTAAGAAACTGGAAAATTGCTAATATTACAGCAATAAACTGTAAAATTGCTATTTTACAGAAATAAACTGTAAAGTTGCTGGTTTAAGATAATAAAATGTAAAACTGCTAGTTTAGAGTAATAAACTGTAAAATAGCGAGTTTTACAGCTTATTTGTGTGGGTTTTACACTGTTGCTTTTATAGTATAATACAGATAATTTTATGGTAATACACTGAAAAATTTCTAATTTTACAATAATAAACTGTTAAATTGCTAGTTTCACAGTAATAAACTATAAAAAATCTGGTATGGACCCCACACTACTTCCTTTTACGTGTAAATTTCTTAGTAGTTGCCTTAAGTGTTAAAAAAAGTGCTTGGAGTGAGCAAGGTAACAATTCAAATATTTACTCCCCTAATCTGTCACGAAACAATGCAAAAAATATTTTGCAATGGTTAATTTTCTAAATATTGCTGATTTTAATATCATTCAGTGAATTTTTCGCAAAATATCGCCAATAGCGCCAAGTTGAACCCAAATTCGAAAAATATTTTTTTCGCCAAATTTGTCGCCAACTTGGCGATATGTCGCCAAGTTGGCGTCAAACGGCGACCAAAAGCTTGGCGACATATCGCCAAGTGGTCGCGCCAATTCATATCACTTGAGTCTGCATTGAAATTAACACTGATTTACCCCAAAAAAGGGGTAAAACACCCCCTTGGGAACATTCAAATGCAACCACAAGGGGAGGTGCACAACTAGACCATCCTCAGAGCCTACATACCAAGCTAGAAGCTTCTACGGCATGTAGTTTTTGAGTTATGCGACCCACATACGCACACACGTACATACAGACGTCACGAGAAAACTCGTCGTAATTAACTCGGGGGTGGTTGAAAAAAATTTTTCGGCTGCTTATATGTTGCTAGGTACATATACACGTGCTGACAGGTCAAAAAAACTAAGGAATTTTCATTCGGGGGTGAGCAAAATCAAAATTTAGACTCAAATTTGAGTGATTTTTTTTTTTCGCGATCACAATACTTCCTTTACTACGTAAAAGGAAGTAAAAAGCTAGTTCTAGTTTTTACTTTCCTTATTTTTACTAAAACCTCTACTTTCAGTATTATACTGTAAAAACAAAATTTTTTTTCTTTGCAATGTATACTAGCGGTTCCCAAACTTTCTAGCCCACGGAACTCTCAGTTCTTCATCTTTACTTTAAAGAACCCCATTATTTTTATGACTAGAAGACAAAACGTTAACTATCAAGAAGTCAAGCAGGGGTGCCCCAATAGAAGATCATGGAAAGTCACTGTGATTTCAAAAAATCAGGGGGACTCTGACCTTTTGAGGGGTCCGTTTCAGAACTAAAGTAGTATAAATTTTATTCGTTTTATTGTGAGAGGAGGCTAAACTAACCACAGGCTCGCCGTGGCTCTTGGCGGGTTTGAGTAAATCTGCCATTGAGTAAATCTGCCTGTTTTTGACTCTTATTAACAGAAGAAAATGTATTAAAATTGCTGCACAAGATAATACAAATTGAAAATTTAGGAATATTGCTGAAAAAAGGAGTGTTTACTGTATTTAAAAAAAAGGAAAAATTAACGAGCGCAGCACCAATTTGGAAACAACGTGTCTTATGGTGTTATTGCATAATTAATCATTTCTGCTTCTTTAACACATTCTATTCGTTGACTAAGCTTCAAATCCCAGTACAGAGAACAATGAGATGGGAGGTTTGAATCCCAATGCTTGACACTCGTTTTTTTTTTTTTTTTTTTTTTTTTCTGTTATGTGCAACTAGGCGCTGTGTTTTTTAGCTTCAAAACTTAACAGAAACCTAAGTTTTCGCTGTAAATAAATGGGTTCCAATGCTTTTTACCTTAAAATTGCAGGAAAATTTTATTTTCTACGCACTTATAAATAAAATCCCTTTAGTCTATTAAATGAACTTTTAGGTGTTATCTAAGGTTTATGTTTAATACAAGTGGACGAAGGAATGATCAGTGTAATAAAAATATTTTTGAAAAACAAAATTAAACCGACTTCGGAACTTCACTCGGCAAGTGCTATAAAAGTAAAAAATAATTTTATTCTTTGAACACCATCGGCACTACATTTAAACATAAGTTTTGAAGTCGGCGCAAAAACACTATGTAGAATCATTCGAAACTGTAATTTAACTTAGGGTGGAGCGAAAAAAACAAAGTTTTTATTTTCGAATCGTAATAGTGCGGAAAAGTTGCGATTAGTGAAGAGTTACAAAACAAAACAAAAATTTTTGAAATCGGATAATATCTTCCGTTCCCGCAACGAGCTTAAAATTTTGAAAAAATGAAAATTTTAATGTGTTTTTAGCGATTTTTTAAAATTTTTGTTTTAATGTTTTATTTTAATGCTCTTGGACGGAAAAGTTACGTTTGGTGAAGCATTCTGAAATCTTGAAAAATATATTGAAATCGAATAATACCTTCTGATCCAGGAACAAGCCAGAAAAACAAAAAAAATTATAAAATTTCAGCTTTTTTTGGGGTGATGAAAAAAAATTAAAAAAAAAAAAATGTTCTTATTTTTTTTTCCTTTTTATCCGGTCTCATAGCGTAAAGCCTTTTAAAAAGCACTATATTACTCTTAAACATTAATTTTTTTCTTGATTTTTCAAGTATCTTCTAAACATACAAAACTATCATTTTTTACAACAATGAAACATTTTCAAATAATCGAAAAATATAAAATATTTTCCAAAATTTCTGCAATCCAGTACAAAAATCCACTAAATAAAACACCCACTCCTAAAATAAACGCTAATTTTAATCACTAAACTATAAACAATTTTAATACCTAACTAATTATATATAGTTTCTTAATCCCCTTTTGTAGTTTGTGCCTTCTATAATTATGTTACCTAACTTAACTTTCTACCCACAGAATCCTTTAACATTAATTTAATTAGAAACTAATTTTAAAATTAAAACTTTTAAAATTAAACCTAGTTAGGTTAGGTAGTGTATAGAATTAGACTGCAAAATGCAATTAAAAATTCAGAAACTAACATATAATGAGGTAGGTATTAAAATAGTTTATCGTTTAGGGATAAAAAATATTATTCATTTTATGAGTGAGTGTTTTGTTCAATGGATTTTTGTAATGAAAAAGTTAAACAAATTTAATAATTAGGTATGGGTAAAAATTTTTATGTAAATGTTATCTATTATTTTTTGCTTTTTAGTTGCTTTTAGTTTGCTTTAAGGTTATCTTGGTGCCTACAGTAACACAGTCCCAGGCAAAGTGGGGCAAGGTGTAACAAAAATTAAGGATTGGAAAGCATTTGACAAGGAGAGGGCACTACTGCCCCAGCCACCCCTATTAGCCTTATGCAAAAAATGTTAAAACATGTTATCATGACAATTGAACATTTGAAACACGATTGCAGAGAAACTTGTGCTTAAAAGGTTACTATAAGCATCTCGGTGATGATTTTGGAACACATTTCATATGAAAGCCATAAATGTAAGGAATGTATAATAGGGTGGGTCGAAAAAAAAATATTATTTTTTTCGTAACCGCTATCCCGACGGAAAACTTGCCTCTAGCGTCTTAATGTCAATGGCACGCGCTATCTTCATCAGTAACTGTTGAAATGCCAAAATGCAATTTGCTAATGCAGCGCTTTATCTTGGGGTGTTCCGCCATGTTTGAAAGGCCCTTTCAATATTGGTGGAAGTGGAAGTCATTCTAAGCGAGGCGTCTATTACAAAAGGGCTGTCTTTGGAGATATTAATCAAATGTGTAGACCGAAGTTATACAAAGAAACAGATCAAGTGAAGATAACGTGTTTTTTCATTCACAAAAAAAAGGGGGGGGGGCGGTAAGGGATATTCTCGTTAAAGTTACATTCTATCAGGTTTTAATTTCTTGCAAAAGAAGGACATTATCCCTATATTTCTCATTTTATTTTTGCAGCAGATGGGCCGAATTTCGTCTAAAATGTTAAAATTTACATAAAATTAAAAGAAAGTGCAAGCGATGATTTTCTGTTAGCTTTATGCTTTCAGTTTGCGATAAATAAACAGCAATTATATTGAAATGAGAATAAAAGCAGCAATATATTAACCATTAACATTCTTTCGAAGGGGTAGGGTGGTGAAGAGTTAAAAAACTAGGAAATTTGTAACAAGGCAGTATTACTATTTGATCCCATTGGCCCGGCTAATTCGGCAAGGTATATTAACCCTTGACCGTATGGTAACGTTATAACACGTTACTTGTTAGTACTTTTTCTCTTCTTTTACATTTTTGATTTTTTCTACTTTTCATTGGATAGAATGTAAGGAAATGGTTTTTCTGTTTCAGAGGCAAACCCGGACGCGAAGAGACTCTATGACGACCTCATCTCCCGGTACAACAAACTCGTCCGACCCGTTATCAATGTTTCGGAAGCTCTCACAGTATCCATCAAGCTCAAGCTCTCACAGCTCATCGAAGTCGTGAGTACCAGTTCTCGTTCTTGATCATTCATTCCTGTAGCAAAAGTGCACTGAGTTCATTGTCATGTTCTACTTGAGCAATAGAGTGGGTCGAAAAAAAATAATTATTTTTTTTTCGAAACGCTATACCGCAGAAAACTTGCCTCTAGGGTAGGCAAGTAAAATGCAGATTAAAAAGAGGAAAAATATTGAGTCCCCAGCTAGCGCATTGTACTTGAAATTTCGATTTTTTTCGAAAATTAAGTTATTTTCCAAATTTTTTTGCAATACTAAGTCAATAATATTTTATTCCGCTACAGTAAAAATCCTTTACTAAAATGGTTGAAAAACACATAAAGAATGTCAACTGGTCAAAATCGTTCAATTTGCGGTGGCGCAAAAGACTCAAAAATCGGTAAATTATTGCGTTTCATGCTCGCAGCAATTCTAGTCGGCCTCGTTGCCCGGTGAATGACAGTCATTACTGTTCAATGTATCAAGCTTTTCAATGCATTTCCCACATGGAAATTAGTTCGTCCGAGGAATTTGAAAATAAATTGATAAAAACCGGGCATAAAGATTCTGAATAGCATGCTCGAACTAAGTTACCTTGGCAGATGCGCATGATATTGAAAATACTGCATTGACCTGTGATCGCTACAGGATTTCGAGCAGAGCAACGGCTGTTGAAGCTTCAAGTATGATGAATGTTAACCGGTTAAAATCATTCAATTTGCGTTAGAGCAAAAGACTCAAAAATCGGTAAATTATTGCATTTAAGGTACATACTAGAACCTTAAAGGAATATGTAGTAAATTTTTCTGAGCTCTGTGTGTTAAAAGATAACTACTTTTTTAGTTTACACTACAATTTATTGTAATGAAGTAAGCTTAGAAAATGTACTAAAAGAACATATTAATCTTGCTTTTCTCTTTTTATTACAGTAACATATTTACTGCATTGCAAAAGTCTCACTATTTTTGTGTGTTTAAGTCGAAGCTGTACTTGCTGCAAAACTTTGGCATTGAATCTTTTGATTAAAAGGGTAGATCTTATTAAACCATCTCGGTTCTTCACGAAGACGATTTTTTTAGCTGTTTTGTGTTAAATAAGAACTTACCCATCTGTCACCAGTTTCATCAGCAGTGATTTTAGCCCACGATTAATCATCAGAAACTCTTCGGAAAAAATGGAAGTGGTGTAAGTGTAATAGTGATACGATTAATATTTTCTGTGCAGTTCGTTGCTTGAAGGCTAATTTTTAAAACCGAAAACACCTTATTGATTCTGGTTTGCAGGAATATTTTCTAGTTTTTATTAATTTTCTGAAACCTAACTTACTGATGTATTTTCCTTCATCTACTATCATCCTAAGAAGCAAGTGCTCTGAATGGGCAAACAATGCATTTCTTTAAATCACAGGATTAACTACTCTAATCAAATTCTACCATAGAAATCTTATGGATTTGATTTGCTTCAAAAATATGTGTCGGACCATCTGTTATGTACTGGCTTTTTTTTTTTTATTTGAGCCATACAAACATGTATGATTGAGAATAAAAACATACTAACAGTTTGTGTTTATCTGAAGGGGTTTCAGCACTTACATATAGTCTCAAAACTGTTAGCTGTTGTCATCCATCGTGAGTGGGAACGAGAACCTGGTTCGCGAGCAGTAAAGTCCACAGTGCAGCTGCCTGACTTTATAACAGAACTTATGCACACAGGTATTGTTGCTCTTTGTTTACAAATTGGAATCAATGCCTGGTACTTCAAAATCAATATCTTTCAAAATCCAGCATTGGAAGTTTTTTGCACTTATGAAGATGGATACTAATTAGCAACTAAATGATTTTAGCATAGTCGTTTCACATTTTAAGGCTTGGAACAAATGCTCTACAAAGACAACTCGTTAAAGTGCAAAGGCAAACTCCCCACTGTAGAGGTGTTTTGTTGTTCTATAAAACATATAAATATTTTCTCCAACCCTGGTTAGTAACTGTGCCGCAACACTTATACATCTAGTTCGTCTAAGGAAAAACGACACTCAGTCAGATTAGAGATAATGCTATCAGCAATGTTCTGAGCAGTTTCACTTAATGGTGTAACGTGACCAACAAACACACAGATCCATGTTTTTTAATTAAAGAATAATGTTACTGTTTTATGTATGGTAGGGGTTTTAAGTGTTTTTGGTTAATATTCTGAATTACGAGGGCGTTATTCGTCCTTCCATCAAAAAAAGTCCTTAGAGCGGACTGCGTTCTTCAATGCATTGGTTTCAAAGTTCACTACGTTATGCTTTTTTCCCTTCTAATTTTACTTTTGTTAATAATGTGAGAGTGGCCGTCATTAGTAACGATATTCATATCCTTCATCATATTTGAAGCTTCAACAGCCGTTGTTCTGCTCGAAATTCTGGAGCGATCACAGTTCAATGCAGTATTTTTCAATATTATGCGCATCTGCCAAGGTGACTTAGTTCAAGCGTGATATTCAGAATCTTTATGCCTAGTTTTTATCAGTTTCATTTTCAAATTCCTTGGACAAACTAATTTCCATGTGGGAAATGCGTTGAAAAGCTTGATACATTGAACAGTAGGGTATGTCATAAAAATAAAAGTTTTTTTTTCGACTTGGTACACGCACTTTCCTATGTATTCACTCATTTTGAGTTGCTTGGTACAAAAAAAAGTTTTTGGAAAAAAATTTTAGCTACCGGGAAAACGCAATTAATCCGGTGTTTTTTCAAAAAATTCACTATTTTCAGGTAGAATACGCAATATAGCTGCGGGAATTTTTTAAAAGATTGTTCTTCCAACTTAAATGCATGTTTTCAACTCTAATGAACATACTTTATTTATAAAAAATGCAGTTAAATATACATATCGTCTCTTTTTGTTTTTAAAAAGAGCAGAAACTATCGGTAATCGTTCCTACTGAAACGGGTTACGCTTCTGGTCAATCGAAACCGCTGTCTTCGTTAGGAAGTCAGCTGTTGAGGGGAAAACGCCACCTGCATCTGGGGAAGTGATCCCAATTTTGCTAATTAACGCTTCCCCCCTCACCTCCAAGATAACTTTTGACCAGCAGACGCGTTTTCACTTAAATGTCTCTCATCCTGCCGAAAATTTTCCGACAAAAGGCAAATTGAGATTCTCTTTTTTGTTTTATTAAAAGATGGATTGATTTCCACTAAAAACCTGGAAAGCAAAAGACACTAATAATTTTAAACATCGAAGAAGTCGGACTTACAGTTCGACTCTCTCGAAAGCTAGTGCCGTCGTGTAATATTATGACTCGAGGAAATACCCTGGAATTTTTATAGTATAGCTGTACGAAGTAAATGAAACTACTTTGATATTAGTAGAGCAGCCGTTACTTCAGTCAGGTTTGCTGTGTCATCAAACGCGGCAGTTGCTATCATATATAGCCTTTTGGGTAATAAACATCTCATGTGCAATAGCAAAAGGGTGTTTCATGCTAAAGAGCATGTTAGGAAGCACTCAAGAGCAGAGAGTTCAGATATTGCAAAAGGTAACATTACTACAATTTTTGTAGAAAGCATGAAGCACAACACTCTAACTCTTAGTCACGATGAGAACACTGGTAGCTTTCGGAGACATGCTATACTTAGGAGACATGCTACATTACATCGAAAAACTCCTCCATTACATACTTTTTAGATCTTTCTTTCTGCTGGCTTCACATCAACGAGCAGATATTAAGTCATATAGTCGCATAACTTGACGGACCAACTTCTCCAGAAAAGGAATGGATTGGTACTGTAGGTAAATTTTTTTCCCAAGTTGAGTTTCTTGAGAAAAAAACAAAGTTTAAGCCATTTCAATTTTTGGACCCCTTTTTAATATGGACAAAAATGTTGCTAGTCAGTCGATCAGTTCCGTGGAAGGCAGAAGTATTGAAGCTCACTGATGGCGGAACTATTTCCACCCCTAATTGAAGCTATTTTGTCAAATGCAAAGGCATTTTTACCTTAGTCCTTAGAGTAAAGAAGAGCAATGAGTAAGTTTTCTGGAATAGCCCAAAAGGACCCGTTTTTTATACAGGAAACTTTGCTTTTTTTTCTCCCTCAAGAAAGTCAACTTGGGAAAAGAAAGTCTGTAATGGGGGAGTATTTAGATGTAATGTAGCATGCCTCCTCTCCATCCAGACATTTAATTGACGGTATCGCTGCCAATTAGTTGACGGCAAATGTCTATACCTATGTCTTTCAATCAGTCACATAATCCTATTTCACATTGCTCAGTCAGTTTTTCCTTTGTTGTCTTCTCCATCTGGTGCATAGTGAGTGAGGTAGCGATCTCCATGCTCTTCTGTTACGGTCTTTCTTTAATGATGCTTTTCCGAAAGCTACCAGTGTTCTCATCGTGACTAAGAGTTAGAGTGTTGTGCTTCCTGCTTTCTACAAAAATTGCAGTAATGTTACTTTTTGTGATATTGGAACTCTCCTCTGCTCTTGAGTGCTTCATAACATGCTCTTTAGCATGAAACACCCTTTTGCTATTGAACATGAGATGTTTTTTATTTTCACCGAGATGGCCCTGCCTTCACAAGATTACAAAAAAGGCTATATATGATAGCAACTGTTGCGGTTGATGACACAGCAAACCTGACTGAAGTAACGGCCGCTCTACTGATATCAAGGTAGTTTCATTTACTTCGTACAGCTATACTATAAAAATTCCAGGGTATTTCCTCGAGTCATAATATTACATGACGGCACTAGCTTTCGGGAGAGTCGAACTGTAAGTCCGACTTCTTCGATGTTTAAAATTATTAGTGTCTTTTGCTTTCCAGGTTTTTAGTGGAAATCAATCCATCCTTTAATAAAAAAGAGAATCTCAATTTGTCTTTTGTCGGAAAATCTTCGGCAGGATGAGAGACATTTAAGTGAAAACGCGTCTGCTGGTCAAAAGTTATCTTGGGGGGGGGGGGGGGGCGTTAATTAGCAAAATGGGGATCACTTCCCCAGATGCAGGTGGCATTTTCCCCTCAACAGCTGACTGCCTAACGAAGACAGCGGTGTCGATTGACCAGAAGCGTAACCCGTTTCAGTAGGAACGATTACCGATAGTTTCTGCTCTTTTTAAAAACAAAAAGAGACGATGTGTATATTTAACTGCATTTTTTTTATGGAAAGTATGTTCATTAGAGTTGAAAACATGCATTTAAGTTAGAAGAACAATCCTTTAAAAAACTCCCGCAGCTATATTGCGTATCCAACCTGAAAATAGTGAATTTTTTGAAAAAAGCACCGGATTAATTGCGTTTTCCCGGTAGCTAAAATTTTTTTCCAAAAACTTTTTTTTGTACCAAGCGACTCAAAATGAGTGAATACATAGGAAAGTGCGTGTACCAAGTCGAAAAAAAAAACTTTTATTTTTATGACATACCCTATTGAACAGTAATGACTGCCATTCACCGGGCAACGAGGCCGACTAGAATTGCTGCGAGCATGAAACGCAATAATTTACCGATTTTTGAGTCTTTTGCGCCAACGAAAATTGAACGATTTTGACCAGTTAACATTCTTTATGTGTTTTTCAACCATTTTAGTAAAGGATTTTCACTGTAGCGGAATAAAATATTATTGACTTAGTATTGCAAAAAAATTTGGAAAATGACTTAATTTTCAAAAAAAATCGAAATTTCAAGTACAATGCGCTAGCTGGGGACTTAATATTTTTCCTCTGTTTAATCTGCATTTTACTTACCTACCCTAGAGGCAAGTTTTCCGCGGTATAGCGTTTCGAAAAAAAATAATTATTTTTTTTCGACCCACCCTATTGAGCAAGCCACCTGCTTCGAACTATCGGCATTTTTGACTCATTCAATGAAAAAGAAGGAAAATTAAAAAATCTATTAGCATGAAAAAGTGTTTACTGAAAAGCTCTCATTCCATGAAATAGCATTGGACTAAACTGAATGTGCAGAGAAATGTATAAATATTGTTACAAATCTTGTAAATAGTTGTTGTTTTTCCTGCCTTGCATCATTTTCATTAGTTTTGGTCTTATCTGACGTAATGTTGCAAAAGTATCTGAAGATATCACTTTTATCACTCGTATACCGGCCCTGAAACACTTTGTAGTTTTTACACTTGCCCTAACTTTGATAAGCGTGAAGACATTTTCGCGTGGTTTTTCTTTTTATCACTAGAATTTGTGAATGGATTGTTCAAGTTATGAATGAAACAAAATATTCCGGGTTTTTCTAGAATATTGTGGACATTTCTTTCCGTGTATAAATAGCTGGCCTTGAACACAAGTCAGTCAGTTCTTTTCAGGTGTTGATTTCTGAGAGTGCTCGTTTTTATTCGCTTTGGGCGAATGTTGTTTTTGCTTTTGTAATTTCTTAATTACTGTTCACGTTAGATACGTGGTGCTGATTTACTGTTGAAGGTACAGTGTACTGTTTGCTGCCTAATTGCTGGATGTTTAGCAATTGTTTCCTGCTCTTATTGTAAATAGTGTACATACTTGTAAATAAATTTATAGTTACTTCCTCAAGATTGGAATGCTCATTTGAAGAAAGTTGAAGGTGCTACGGACTCGTTACAATTTTGGCGCCCAACGTGGGGCATCTTCAAGGACTTTCTTGGAATTATCTGTGAACTTGGACTTTTTTTCTTCCTAAGGACTTTTTGACTTCGGAATTTTATGGTGATCACTCGAGCAATGGAGGAACAACTAAACAAACTCCTTGATGCGATCAACGCTGTTAAAAGTGACATGACTGCGAATCAAGAACAATTAAAAAATGATTTAACCGCTAGCATAACTTCAAGTCAAGAAGAAATCAAGAATGATATGGTGATTCTGGCTACTAATCAAGAACAATTAAAGAGTGATTTAACCGCGAGCATAACTTCAAGTCAAGAAGAAATTAAGTGCGATCTAACGTCGATGAAAAGTTTGGTGGAAAATAAATTTGCCAATATGGAAAATAAAGTGGAGGCTATAGAAGAAAAAGTTGACAGCGTTGAGAATCGAATCACCACAGTAGAAAACCATGTGGAAAAGAAAATTAAAGAACTTGAATCAAAGTTATCAGCATCCTGCAACAACTCAGACGGTGTTGAGAATCGAATCACCACAGTAGAGAATCACGTGGAAAAGAAAATTAAAGAACTTGAATCAAAGTTATCAGCATCCTACAACAACTCAAGTGACTGTGTAGCTGCAGCTGGGACTTCTCGTCCATCCATCAAACTGGCCACGTTTGATGGGAAGACCTCGTGGAATGTTTACAAGAAGCAGTTCCTCATCGTTGCAGAAGCCAACTCCTGGGACTCTTCCACGAAAGCCTGTCACATTGCAGCCTCGCTGAGAGGGTATGCAGCTGAAATACTACAGACCTTCCCAGAGGACAAGCTCTGTGACTTCGAAGCCTTATCATCGGCCTTGGAGCTTCGCTTTGGCGAAGTATGCCAAAAAGGATTCAGCCAACTTCAGCTGAAATCCAGACTCCAGAGGGATGGAGAGACTTTGCAAGTGTTTGCAGCAGACGTTAAGAGGCTTTCCCATCTCGCCTTCTCGGACTGTCCTTCGAGTGTTCGCGATAGCCTGACCCTGAACTACTTCATAGATGGAGTGCGAAATCCAGAAGTTCAGATGGCTCTCCGGATGGCAGACATTAAGGATCTTAAATCCGGTCTGGTCTACGCAATGAAGTTCGAGGCTGCACAGCAAACATCCCGCAAGGATCGCCATACAATCAGAGGCGTAGAAGTGAGTGACCCTGATTTGAACTCAACTGGTCTCTCGGAAATTAAGCGACAAATCAACGAGATCTCGGGGACCCTGAAGAAGATTACTGCTCGCAAAGACCAGAGTAGAAAACCACTGAAGTGCTGGAAATGTGGCGGTGAGGGCCACGTACGAAGAAATTGCGAAGCTCGCGAAGAAAAGAAGACGTCTCCCAAAGTTTTCCAGATTTCCCCAAGAAGTGGCGGCTGCAACGGACTCTTCATTTACGCTTATGTGAATGGGTTTCCCTGCGAAATGATTGTGGACACAGGAGCCAACGTTACCATTATTAAGACTGATGTGGCTCGTCAATTTGGACTCAAGATCTTATGGACGCCGCCCTGCGTTACTCTTCAAACTGTGACAGGTGACAAATCGAGATTAAAGGAAAAGTGAACTTAGAAATAATGTTCGGAAGCACCACTTACCATCACATGGCATTCGTCGCTGACATTACAGATCCCTTCATTCTCGGACTGGACTTTTTGAGAAAATTTGATTTTTCTATCGACTTTAAAAATAATGAGCTGCACTCGACGAGGGAAGACATAGCAATTTTCAACACCGAAAATAACTTAAAATCCGCTCATCAAATAATAGCCCAAACAGATTTATTGATTCCCCTAAGATCAGAAATACTAATACCTGGCTCCATCAATGAAAACAACAGCTTTAAATTCGGCCTAATTGAATATCCTAACCAGAGTAATAGCCCAAAAGGAGTACTAGTGGCATCTACACTTGTGGACCTTTCAAGGAATGCAGTTCCTGTGAGAGTCGCCAATGTAAGTGAAAGACCGAGGAATATCAAGAAAGGAGAAGTGTTGGCAACTTGTACTCCCGTAAACTGCATCATCAGAAGAATTGATTCCTCCGAGACTGTGTCTTCCGAATCCTTGACTTCGAAATTAATTGGGAGTGCACCATTATCGAAGGATCAAAGTTACGCTGCGGAAAAATTGGTGGACAACTTCAAGCAGGTGTTTTCATCTACATCCGAAGACGTTGGTCGCACGAGTTTAACGCAGCATAGGATCGACACTGGAGATCATCCCCCTATCAAGCAGCATCCAAGACGACTACCGTTCGCCAAGAAGGAAGAGGTTGAGATCCTCTTGAAAGAGATGCAGGAGAATGACGTCATCGAACCCTCATCCAGTCCTTGGGCATCCCCTATCGTCTTGGTCCGAAAGAAAGACGGCTCCACCAGATTTTGTGTTGATTACCGACGGCTGAATGGCATCACCAAGAAGGACAGTTACCCTCTTCCACGGATCGATGACACTCTGGACACCCTTTCCGGACACAAGTGGTTTTCGACCCTGGATTTAAAGAGCGGCTACTGGCAGGTGGAGATACACCCCGACGACCGAGAGAAGACGGCGTTTACAACTGGACAAGGCTTGTGGCAGTTTAAAGTGATGCCCTTCGGCCTCTGCAATGCACCAGCCACGTTCGAGCGTCTTATGGAATCAGTGTTACGAGGACTCTCTTACGAATCCTGTCTTGTCTACTTGGACGACATCATCATCATAGGACGCAGTTTTGAGGAACATTTGGTTAATCTTAGGAAGGTGCTGCAAAAGCTAAAGGAAGCCAACCTGAAGTTAAGCCCGTCCAAATGTAATTTGTTCCGCCGTGAGGTGAACTACCTTGGTCACATTATCTCTTCCGAATGTGTACGAACAGATCCAGATAAGGTATCAGCAGTCAAGAGTTGGAGCCGCCCTGAAAATGTCCATCAGCTGCGAAGTTTCCTGGGACTCTGCACGTACTACAGGAAGTTTGTGAAGGGTTTTTCAACATTACGCGACCTTTGCATAAGCTGACGGAGAGCAAACAAAAATTTGAATGATCCAAAGAATGCGAGGATGCATTTCTACAGCTGAAGGAGGCTTTAACATCAACGCCTATTCTCTCTTATCCTCAGCCTGAAAAATCCTTCATACTTGACACTGATGCGAGCCACGAGAGCGTTGGAGCTGTTTTATCTCAAGAAATAGACGGTAACGAACATGTCATCGCCTACTGGAGCAAATGCTTATCCAAGTCGGAGCAAAATTATTGTGTCACGAGAAAGGAATTGCTCGCCATAGTTAAAGCTGTAGAACATTTCCATCATTACCTCTACGGCCGTAAATTCCTGCTCCGGACAGATCATGCCTCTTTAACTTGGCTTTTAAATTTCAAGAATCCAGAGGGCCAGGTAGCCAGGTGGATACAGCGGCTCCAGGAATATGACATCGAGATTAAGCACCGAAAAGGCATGTCACACGGGAATGCTGACGCATTATCAAGAAGACCTTGTTCCGAGAACTGCCATTATTGCTCCCGAATAGAGAAACAGTACGGGACGACAATCCCTACTGCCTGTCAAGTTACTGCTACTTCATCATCTTCAGATCCTGACCCATGGAGTGACGACCAAGTTAGAAAAGATCAGCTTGAAGACCCAGACCTAAAGCCTATCATAGAGTTAATGGAAAAGGACAGTCGGCGACCTAGTTGGCAAGACGTTTCTCTCTACAGTCCTGCAACGAAAAGATACTGGGCTCTATGGAAATCTCTCCAGTTGCGAAATGGCGTCCTGTATCGGAAATGGGAATCTGACGATGGCAAAGCATTTAAATGGCAGTTACTCCTTCCCAGATCAAGAATTCCAGACGTTCTAAAGGAATTGCACAGTAGTCCGACTGGAGGACATTTTGGTGTGTTGAAAACCCTCCACAAGGTTCGAGAGCGCTTCTTCTGGGGCAAGGCGAAGGATGACGTAGAGAAGTGGTGCCATTCTTGTGACGCCTGTGCTGCCCGTAAAGGATCGAAGAGAAGAAGAGACGGGAAGCTACATCTTTACAACGTAGGAGCTCCTTTCGAACGAATCGGGATCGACATTCTTGGTCCTCTACCGAAAACTACTAATGGGAACAAATACATTCTCGTTTCCATTGACTATTTTACCAAGTGGCCCGAAACATATTCCATTCCGGATCAAGAAGCTACCACTGTAGCAGAGACTCTAGTTCAGAATTGGATCTCGAGATATGGGACACCCTTTCAGATCCATTCCGATCAGGGGAGAAACTTCATCTCTGCTGTGTTTAAGGGCCTATGTAAAATTTTCAAAATTGAGAAAACTCGAATGACACCACTACACCCACAATCGGACGGCATGGTGGAGAGATTCAACAGGACGATCCTTAATAATCTCTCGCTTATGGTCTCCAAAAATCAACAGGATTGGGACAAGAAACTTCCTCTGTTCCTGCTGGCCTACCACAGTGCTGTCCACGAGACCACCGGATATTCCCCATCACAGATGCTCTTCGGCCGAGAGCTTCGGCTGCCTTGTGATCTCGTCTTCGGTCTCCCTCCAGATGCGCCTTCATCGCCTGAGGAGTACGTCCAGGATCTCCAGGCCCGGTTGGAGGACGTTCATCACTTCGCACGGGAGCGAATCAACATCGCGACGGAGAAAATGAAAACCCGATACGACACAAGGTCCACTGGCCATGACTTTCAAGAAGGTGACAAGGTGTGGCTATGGAATCCCATCCGACGTAAAGGTCTATCACCCAAATTCCAGTCGCATTGGGATGGACCCTACACAGTCCTTCACCGGCTGAACGACGTCGTAGTGAGGATCCAAAAGTCATCACATTCAAAACCTAGGGTTGTACATTATGATCGGCTAGCCCCATACTATGGCCATGGTTCGTAAAATAAATCTAAAGCTACCATGGTAATTTGTTTGTAAATTTTGTAAATAACTTTTGCCTTTAATTGTCTGTAATATTACTTCATCAATGTTATTATTTCTTTCATGTTCTCATTGTTATTGTTTATCATGTTTATGATTGGTCATCATGTAATGTGTGCACCTGTAAATTTTCCCTTGCTTCCTTTCTGGGGATTGTACTGCCCGGGACGTGCAGTACTTGGGAAGGGGGCAATGTTACAAATCTTGTAAATAGTTGTTGTTTTTCCTGCCTTGCATCATTTTCATTAGTTTTGGTCTTATCTGACGTCATGTTGCAAAAGTATCTGAAGATATTACTTTTATCACTCGTATACCGGCCCTGAAACACTTTGTAGTTTTTACACTTGCCCTAACTTTGATAAGCGTGAAGACATTTTCGCGTGGTTTTTCTTTTTATCACTAGAATGTGTGAATGGATTGTTCAAGTTATGAATGAAACAAAATATTCCGGGTTTTTCTAGAATATTGTGGACATTTCTTTCGGTGTATAAATAGCTGGCCTTGAACACAAGTCAGTCAGTTCTTTTCAGGTGTTGATTTCTGAGAGTGCTCGTTTTTATTCGCTTTGGGCGAATGTTGTTTTTGCTTTTGTAATTTCTTAATTACTGTTCACGTTAGATATGTGGTGCTGATTTACTGTTGAGAGTACAGTGTACTGTTTGCTGCCTAATTGCTGGATGTTTAGCAATTGTTTCCTGCTCTTATTGTAAATAGTGTACATACTTGTAAATAAATTTATAGTTACTTCCTCAAGATTGGAATGCTCATTTGAAGAAAGTTGAAGGTGCTACGGACTCGTTACAATATATTAAATACTAGCTGACCCGGCCACGCGTTGCTGTGGCTAAGGTATGATTTAGTTAAAAATTTTATATACTGAGCGAACTACCGTACTACCTACGGTTATAAATGTGCAAATTGTCGTCCAAGAATACATTTGTATTTACTAAGGAAAACAAATAAAAAAATAAAAAATAAGCTATAATAGTAATAATTTAAAAACTTATGAATGCAGAGAGGTACGTTTAGAAAAAACAATTCTGAGCAAAATCCTTCCAAATTTTAATATTACACAGGTAAAAGTTCACAAATTACAGTAAAACCTTTTTTAATTACAATACAATTGACGGAATTGAAATACAAAATCACAAAAAAATGAATATTGTATAACTTAAAAACCCGAAAAGGTACGATGTTCACGAAACAGTCAAATTTTGAATCGCAAACTATGAGGTGTATATTTATGTTGCAAAGCAATGTGACGGTAAAAATTGTGTGTATAGAAATAATTTTAATCTTCGCACCATAAAACAGTACATTTTCCCTCCTAAGAATTTGTTTTTTGAATAGTAAATACCAAATGTATTGTTGAACGATAATTTGCAAATTTATTGCTGCAGATGGATACGCTTAGCAAATACAGTTCTGAACTAAATCACTAAAAATTTAAATATTACATAGGTAAAAGATCACATAATGCAGTGAGCCTTTCTTTGTCTAAATACACCTGACATAAAAATCACAAAACAATATGAATATTTTATAACTCAAAGCTCGAAAACGGTATGATATTTTTCACTAAAATAATTTTCCTAAAAAATATTTGTACCTAAACATGAGTGAAAAATATTTTTAAAACATACAAAATAGCATATGTTAAGTTTATTAAGTAAAGGAGAAGTAAGCAAATAAATACTTTTCCGAATATTGATTTAATAATACTTACACGCACAATTCAAATTAAGAGAAGCGGGACGAATATGCCAGAAACCGATTCGACACCCTTGATCGTTACCACTATTGCTTTTTGCTTCCGAAGCAACTGACAACCCAGCAGCAGATTTTATCTTATAGAAGCCAAGAATACAGAAAAGCTGGTAGCTAAATAGATAATTTGCAATAAAAAATATATTGCGGTCCTAAATTGAAATAAAAACTACCCTATCATTTAAGTTGGACCAAACTGAAATTGCGTGAAAAATTTGGTTAAAATCGGCTCAGTAGCTGAGGAGTCCATCGGCCACAAACACAGGTACACGTAATTTTTACATATTAAGACAATAGCAATTAAAGTTTTCTAGAGATAAAAAAGTTTACTGCCTCAGAATACTGTTTTGTTGAAAACAACGAAACTCCAAGAAGTTCCTTTCTCAGCAGAAAGCTTTGTTCAAAAGTACCATTTTGCATAGTATTCGCGTAAGTATAAACTCTCTGCAGCACAAACCATTATATTCACATGGTCTTAATAAAAAAAAGTTGCTGTTGTTGACAAAAAAAAGGGGGGGGGTGAGATTAAGATGAGTCTGGAATGTGTATGACTCAGCTTTCCTATTAGTACTAAAGTAGTGCTCTGTTTTCGTGAATGTTCTATGAATACTTTCGTGCATCTAACTAGATTTATGTCACGAAAATAATTTAATTTAAGGTTGAGCTCTGTTTGTCGTTGTTAATTTAACAAGAGCCCTTTTGGTTTTGTAATAGATAGGATCAACGAAAACGGGTAAAAAGCGAAGTTTTTACTGCTCGCGCGATCTCGACTTATTACAAAATGAAGGGTCCGTTTCTACCTCTAGTTCAGCTGTCATCTCCCAGTGATCAAGTTACGAGTATTACATGGCTTATATTTTCTTCTTTTTTGTCGTATATTTTTTAATTAATATAAGGATTAAAGACATAAAACAGAAATTTCCTTTAATGCTTGTACAACATACAAGAACAAATCAGAAAAATAGCAATTCGTGCCTGGTTATTATTTTTTAAGGTTTACGTCAACTAGAGGAGCTACTAACCAATTCAATCGCCCCCTCCCCCGGTTTACAGTTCGGATATTTTAATGTATTTTCTGTTTAGCTCCTTGAAAAACATCTACTACCATATCTCTGTTGATTTTCCCCGGGGAACAAAAACTATCGTAGAGCTATAAATATCTAGGAATTGGAAACTGGCTTATAATTCCTATTAAATTCGTTAACTGTTTCATCAGCATTGCTAAGCATAATTAATTGTTTACGATACTACTCCCAGAATTTAGAAAAATAGTTGCTACTTGAAATTTTGAAATATTACGAAACTTAGAGCATTCGAGAATCATTTTAGTTTTTAGTGTGGCCCTTAGGGTGGTTCAAAAAAATTATTTTTTTGCTACCAAGGCTCACCCTATTTTTTTTTTTTTTTTTTACATTTATATACAAAATCACTCTCCTAAAATTTCAGCATTCTACTCTTAATGGAAGATGGTGCTCAAACACCCTTCATTTTTATGCTTTTTCGTAATTTTATACAATTTCCGAGATTTTCAGACGAAAGAGACCATTTTCTTACAAAAGAATTTTTTTCAGTTATTCTGATTTTCAAATACATAAATATTAGTTAAAACAATTGGAAAAATTATTAATCGTTTGAACCTAGCAACACAATTTTGGTACAATCACTTATTTGATAGAACATGACATACAAGGTAGATTGAAGTACTACTGGCGTACATGCTGAAACTTTTAAACATGCCAAAATAGAATTGTGGAGGAACTGCGAAAAATAGGTTTTAAAAGTAGTGGGAAGCAGAGAAAAAAAATACAGGATTTAAAGTTTTAAACTTATAGTGCTAACAATGGCACGAAGACAAAAAGAGAAGGAATTAAATTATAAAATTTAATTGCACGAAAACTATTGTAGCTAGCCAGCCGTCATCATGGCGTGGAACTCATCTGTAGTTTAGGCAAAGATATTTGTTTGATGCTTGCTTGGCCATCATGTTCCTCAGGGGTTTTACTCTTTAATAACTTTAAAGCAAAGAATGTTCGACAAAGAATAAAAAAAAAAAAAAAAAAAAAGAAATATTGTGCATAGATCTAAGAAAACACTTTAACAAGTTTGAAAATTCAACTGTAAACTTTTTATAAATCTACAATTACTCTTGCTGATTATGAAGAGATAATTGAGTTACTATTAGCCATTTTGGGAACCTGTCTGAGAAAATTCATCGGCGAATGAGAAGTGCTTGGTGAATGACTAATCTCTAATATGCCATCAAACTAGTTATATTCCTAGATAAGAAAGAGATTTTTCATTTAATCAGGGGAGAGTTGACCTATATACAATTTTTAGTTTCAATGATTTGTTGTACAGTAAAACATTGAGTGATAGAACATTAAAACAGATGCTCCACCTAATACAGTAGAGTCTCGAAAATCCGAGGTAATTGGGGCTCATGCCACCTCGGATTACTGAAAACTCGGATTATCCGGAAAAAATTCTTAACAGCAGAAACGTAACACTTTTCGATCAGCATTAGTGAGATAAACTTTATTTCAAGTCGTTTTACATGCAAAGTTATTATTTCCAAAGCATATCTTAATGTATCTCTAGTAGATAAAGAATATTTCGTGACACTTGATGAATGTCTTTGACACCAACCTCTCAATACATTTTTTACTACTTTATTGTGAGTACAAAAGAAAATTTTCCAATAGCAAAAGGTTCTTATTTTCAGATTTTAATGCAAATTATCTTTTTAGCTATTGAAGATAGACCTTAACCCTTCACTGCACGATTTTTTATATTTTCATGAAAAAAATTATATGTTACCTTTAAATAGCCCCGAGTTCAGGAAAAATGAAAAAAAAAATTAATCTTAAAAATTTGCACCAAAAATGATGTTTTAATTGTTTGTTCTATATATGGCACAAAGCACATAGCATATGCTTTGTATACCGATAAGCGTAATAATCTACAATGTGTTTTGTGCCATAAGTGGTATAAACAAATTGTCCACTAAGTGTATGTAAGCAATTTTAGAACAAAGGAAATAATGACTAAGCACACTTCTAACGGAAATGCAGACACTCTTTCTTTCAAAAGCAAGAACTGTAATACCTAGACTAGTGCAACTAACTAGTGCATAAAAAACCACACTAAACTGTTATAGCAATGTTCCAGAAGGGGCACAAAGCTCAGTTTAACTGCATTTAAAAACCATAGGAATATATGAGGGTTTATTTGGTTTGTGCCAGATCTGGCACACCGTGCAGTGAAGGGTTAAAATGTCAATAAAAGAGCCTCGGATTAAGCGGAACCTCGGACTTTTGAGACTCGGATTTTCGAGACTCTACTGTATTAAAACTCCTGGAAGAAGCTTGGAAAAAAATATAATAAAATATGAACGGCCTGAAAATTGGAATAGCAATTAGAACTTTTAACAAAGCACTCGTGGCAACTTTCTGAAGAATTACTTACTTTGATTTATAGTTTATCAGATAAATAAATTATAACAGGAATAAAGATGCAAAATATAAAAAGTGTAGTATAGAACAATTGGGTTTTTTTCAAACATTTATTATGAAAAAAAATATTGAAAAAAATTTTGGAAGTGGAAGTCATAGAAGGGAGTCTAATACTTTTGTTTTGCACCAAAAAATAAGTGGAAAAATTTTGAAGCTGGAAAAAAAAAAAAATTAGTTGTTGAGGACACATTAAATATTTTAGAGAGGGGAAGGGGAATGAGTCTCCTAACTTGCAACAAGTGTTTATGATTTTGAACTTTTCACCTCTCTAGCCCTATAAAAGAATTTTAATAGTAAATATAATGCTTCCTTTTTCTCCAAATAATGGGTATGAAATTGTCGAAATCTGAAGAAAATAAGAGGGGAGGGAAGCGCAGTTTTCGAAAAATGGGGAGCGATGGAGGAAAGCGGTTGCCATATTTAGATTCAGTGGATCATTTTGCATAAGAATCAGCAAGAATGATGTCAAAAATATGCTGCATTTTTTTTTTACCGCGCTACCGAAAAACACTTGAAATTGACAAAAACTTGAGAACTATTTGAGCTTTGAGCACCGTCTTTTTATTTAAGTAGGAGGTTGAAATTTTGGTAGTATATTAGGGTGGATAAGGGTAAAAAATGATCCACAGCCGTGACCTTTAGGACAAAAACTTTTTGTCACCATAGGTTTGTGAACCACCCTAGTAGCCCTCGTATAAAAAAATGTTGGACATCGCTGCATTAGACTCTTTTAAGCCTGAAAATATCTTTTTCTTTTATTTTTCCGTTACTAATACTAGCTTTACCTTTCTTTATTCGTGACACTTTGTAAAAAATAAAAAAAGAGCTAAATTAAATTTTTCAGAGAATATACTCTTAATTTGACTGCAAGAAAAAATGTTTCTAAAATATATATGTACTTCATAATTCACAGTGTAACTTACCTTCTTTCGACATTGAAACAATTTTTCTCCGGCGAAGAAAAGAAGTTTATTAGCCTCCTTAAACATAAAATATATACGCTTTCCTTACACATGTTCGCATAAGAATATTTCGTGAAAGTGCTAAAACACATTTTAATTCCAGTTTCATTAGGAAATACAGCGCCAAAAAATGTTCAAAACAAAAAATAGAACAGCGAACTTTTTACTCTAAATTTAATCTTTAATAAGGTGAGTTAATTTGCTTTCGACCGTTTTTCCTCATAAAAATAAGACGCATAATTTAATAATTTATGAAACACGGAAGAAGAAAAAGTAGTTGCCGAAGATGTGGATAGAGATTAGATAAAACATGACAAAACTAGCCATCGGCTTATTATGTTATAAATTAGGTGTATGCATTTTTTTAAACCTTCTTCCCAAAGAATGGAATTAGCTTTTAGGAAATTGCTTGATGGCATTTTTTGTCCTTATGTGCTTTTATGTTAAGCTACATTCAAGAGCATACTTTTACCACTTATGTTTTTTATGGTGATAATGGCACAAATTTCATTAATTGTCTTAGTGTTTAAAAATTTATAAACTTACACACAGTGTTAATCAGTTGAGCATCATCTTTGGATTTTAGTGAATATAATTTACGCAGTAAAAAGCAAAAGAAATATTTTCCTTGAAAAAAGAATTTTCATAGCATTTTTTTTTTACGATGAAAACTAGCCCAATTTAATTTATAAAAACCTAAATTGCACTTTTAACCTTTTGTTTTTCTTTTAGTATTTCAAAATATTTTGTTTTGATATTATTTTGCGACATGTGCAATAGATTATTAGTTTAGTCAGTTCCCTGTTCAAATTAACATTTCACCATCAATTATCAACATTTCTTCCCACTTTTCATATAAAATTTGTATTTTCAATAACATTTTTTTTTCTGTGTAGATTAAAAATATATATATATCAGCTATAATGAAAATTGATCAGAAAAAGCTTTGTGCCGAACTATATTTGAAGTTAAAACAACGTAAATAAAGCACAAATAAGGTAGAAAGGCTTTCTACCTTATTTGTGCTTTATTTACGTTGATTTTTAACTTCAAATTTATATCAGCTATGTTTACCATGAAAAGTGTGCTGTATGAATTATAAAGAACTGTTTATGAGCTGTATGAATTGCTCCTCCATATGAAAAAAAAAGAGCATGTTGAATCTTCAAAGGCATTTACTAAAGTTCTTTAGTTGCATCATTTTCAAGCAGTTTGCTGCTAATCCTTAAGTCCAGGTGTTGCTACGTTTCATTCAATTGTAAAATAGTTAACGAAGTAAGGAATGTTTTTGTTTACACCTGACCTGTAATTTAGGTTCCTTACATTAAATAGGCCACTATTCGTTCAAATCTATCCTAGTCCGCCTAACTATTACTAGCACTCACTAAACATTAAATTAATCTATGCATATATCGCTTGAAAGCATTTAAACTAACAACGTTGCTTTGAAAAGAAAACTTGTTTTGGCAATGCTTGATTTTAGCAAAACTCGTGTATTTTGTTTTCAATTAATTTTGAAATAAAATTGCTCAAAGATGAATTCCAGCAACCTTGAAGTAGACTGTTAAAGTAAAGACGACGTATAGGAAGATTTGTTTCTGAAAAATAACTGAACTAACATCGACGCCAAATCTATCGAAGCAACCAGAAATAGTGTCTTCTTGAAAAGTTTTTATTAGACGCAGTGTCCTCAATGACAATAAACTTGTAAATCAGTGATTACTTGACCTAGCTTAGTTCGTTGACAGTATAAATGGTTTACCCGCCCTTAAATCCTAAAATGCATTAAGCATAAAGTAATACACCAGCTACGACAGAACGAATAACTGACAGGAACGTTTACGATCATCGTTTTGCGAAAATAGACATATTATGCTCATGACGCTGACTGAACGCAGTGCCGGTCACAACCATATAACATAGAATTTAATCTACAGCTAAATAAGCCTTCATAGTTTGCTCAAGACTATGATTCATCAAGATAATGGACAATCACACGATTTACGCGTTTTCAAAGATTTATTCATTGAATATTATACATTGCATTTTTACGTTGGGCATTCTTTAGATCAAGGGTCTCCAAACTATGGCCCACGAGCATATAAAATCTACCCTTAGGCTGCCGGCCAGTTTTTAGATATTTACAGCAGCTAAGTCATAGCTACTAGGTATCTCTACTGTGAATATTTCTTGTTTTTAATATATTTTGCGAGTGTAATTGGACATATTGTAGGATAAATGCGATAAAATATTCAATGACATCAAGTACTCCGGCTACTGTACTTGGTCTTAATTTAGCGCTTAATTCGTTTTTATAGGTTTTTTGTGATTTCTTTCATTGGAAGTTAAACGTAATAAAACCCATAATTTGCACTTTATCGGTTTTAAAATGAATAATTGTGAACACTTTGTCTTCCACTGCAGGTTAACGTCGGCGTTTCATTTAGTGCTCTCTAACACTCTAAGAGCACAATGGAAAAGTTTTCTTTTAATCGACAAGAAAGCCTACAAAAACGCTTTATCCCTAATTGACTTTCTTTTCAAAAACAAGCAGCTTTTTTTTTTCCAGAATTACCATAGAGCTTGGACTTTTCTTACCACCTAGTTCCCATTCGTTTGTTCCCTTGTTTGTTTTCGTTTTTATTTTATGTCAATTTATGTATCCAAGACTATTCAAAAATTATGTAACCTAGTTCATGTGATTAGTTTATGTATATTTTATTTTTTTAATTTTAAATAAACACGTACGTCATACAGGGCACACTAAACCGAGAAGATCTTGCAATCATTCGGGCCCCGAATGATGGCGCTTACACCTTCAAAAGAAAACCACAGCGGCAACATCCATTGAGCCATAAAGCCTAATTACTCAAATGATATAAAAGAAAAAAAAACATTGATGTCAAAGCAAGTTTTTCATAAAAATACACTTTTATGCACAAGAAATTCCCACTAGCAAACACTGACTTAAAGTAGATTATGTCTCTATTTTCATTCCTCCAATAGAAAAGCGCAAGACTATCGTAGCACATTTATTGAGCTTAGTTACACAAGTAGTGCAAAAATGGGGAAAATCCATTGACCTTCAAGCATTTTTTCATAAAAATATTCTTATTGAACAGTTTTATGAAAAGAATGTGCATGAAAAGTATATACATTTGTTTGTGGTTTTATCCAAGTCTTTCCTGATCGTATAGAAATGAAGCCAGTTGACAACGCACAGCATATTCTCAATTTGGATAAAATACTTAATAAATAATTTATCAGTCTTTGCAATCTTGAAAAGTTGTTGGACGTGTAGGTGTTGATAAAAGTCCTATATTAAGTTGATGCAAACAACTAATAATTCAACATTTTCAACACATATTTACACAATGAGGAACATAAAGCAGGAATCCCTCAGACACAGCTCATTAGTTGGACAATGTCAAAAGCTACAAAAACGCAATCAAGAGACGAAAGAGATTGGCCGCGATAAAACAGTCATTATGAAGCACTAACAACCTCATTAAGGGCACATTACTTTCACCACTAATTAGGCACCCACAAGCGAGAGTTTATCAACAATAAAATTCAGATTAATTATGCGTTCACCCTAGAAGTGAGATAAAAATGGAGGTGTACTTAAGGACACACACTGTTGAGAGAATGTTCATAATTAATTTTATGGGTATTTTTCGCTTGCACTAGCTTTACACATGACTGAGTATGAATAAAATTACAGCTTTTGTTCGTTATTATGGATATTATTTTTAGTTTGCTAAGAGATTAGAGTTTTTTTCAGAAATTTCGATGATACATAAAAATTTCTAATTTTTAGTGTTGATCTGTAAATGAATGTTATTAAATTCGTTCATTATCATCTGAAATGAATTTCAGAGAACTTTTATGTTAAGCATTTAATGCATATTTTTACTGACCATGACTGACTTCATTTAACCACAATGTGTAATCAAAACTTGACATTTAAAAAATTCCTTAAATGTGTTATCTCTTTAAAGAGCCATATGTCGTGAATATTTAGAAATTGTGATTAATTCTTACTTAATGCTATGATCCACTTTAAGCTACGATTCCTTACTTAAAAGAATAAAAGTAAACAGTTTGGAAAGAAAAGTCGAACTTTGTTTCATAACATGTAGCATTTCTTTTAAAACTCAGATTAGGAAGGTAGGAGAACTAACAGGTTAAAGCAGGCCATCAATCCGACACTTCATCAAAAGGTATTTAAAAAATTGCAAGGTAAATGACTAGTTATCGTCATGGTTAAAGTGTTTTTTAAATTTGGACTATATCAATTATTTTCAGGAAATACACAAAAGAAAGAAGTATTTAACAATATTGAAACACTTATTTTTCTTATAATAAAATCAAACTTCAAGTATCTCGACTTACCAATTCGAGCAATATTTAAATTGAAAAGTTGATCATTGACAAATCGCTTTTGAAAGGTTCACCTGAAAAACAACAAAAAGGAGAAAACATAAACCACATAAAACTCTTATATTTCTGCAATTTTTTATCATTTGCCAAATTTAACTCCTATTTTATCTACAAAATATTTATGACCATATGTGCTCACAACTAAAAATACTTATTTTTACTAGATTAGTATGAATGCATTAGCTTGAAAAGATCTGACACATCCTAATTAATGTCAAAAATATGCTTAAATGATAGGAGAAGCTAAGAAATAGGTAAGGAGCAATAAAATTGAGATATGATACAGTAATGGGAGGTTTTTATGGAAAAATTACCCCTCAAAATTTTAAACCGTAAAGAAAATTAAGTATTGGTGACTGAGAAGCAGTAAAAAAAGTAAAGAAATCACATTTGCTGATAAAAACTTATGTATGGAAAAATGTGTTGGTGTTGTTCTTGAAAAATATTATTTTAAAAATCCACTTATAGTGTTTATGGAGTACTATCAATGGATTCTCCATCATCTCCATTCACCCCCATTTCATTTCATTTCATTTCACACTCCAGGGTCCCCCGTACCTACCACAGCTTCGTGGTTTAACCGGGATAGGGCCCTGAAGAGCGCTCTGTTCTTAATTTTGAACCAGAACCTAGGGTCGAGCAAACCCTAGGCCCAGCACCCCCAGAGGTATCGTTTCACTAGGAGGACTTTGTGACCACGCAATTTTTAACGCTTCCCAGCCACCATTAATTAAGACGGTGGATCTTTGATCGGCTGGGATCGAACCCGGGTCCCTCCGGACACGAGTCCGATGCCTTTCCGACGGCCCTCCATTCACCCCCATCAGTTTACCATTTATCTAATTTTCTCTCAAAAAACTACAAGACAACATTCAAATGTGCTCTAAAACATAAGTATATCAAAAGGAGCAGATTGCGAACTGTTGATGTTGTTACCTTCGATGAAATTTTTACTGGGCATTTTTGTAAATGAAAATGTAGGTAAATAATTTTTGCATCGCATTTTTAAAATCAGTTTAAATGTAGTTAAATGAATACTCATCAGTTTCAGCTTGAGAAAATAAAGAAATGAACGCAAATTATTCTTTAGTCAATTTTTAAAATGCCGTATTATTTTGAGTGTTTAGGTTGTTATCCATAGGTTAAACATAATCATACTTTTTAATATTTTTTGTGCGTATCAATTCGAACAAAAGTTTTTCTTAATGCTTAAATTTGTATTTTTATTTTTCTTTTAGCTACTTGGGGACGCGTATTTTTTCTAAATCAGAGGACAAGTAGCCACATTTGAATTAAAAAAGCAAGCCCTAAAAAAATTAGTAAGCACATTATGGGGGGGGGGGGGTGTTATAAGTATTAGTCTATGTACCCATAAGTGCATAACAGATCCTCCTCCTTGCACGCTTAGTTTCAACCCATTTTGCCCGTCCTAATCGGGTATTTTGTGTGCTGGCATTATATTTCTAACAGACATTTAAGCACATTTATACACTTTCGTATGTTTTTTTAAAGAAGAACGATGCCCTTTAAGCGGCGGTTAACATTGTTTTGATCATCAATCGTTATTACAATTGAAGTTTTAGAATGAAACTGATAACATTTATTCCAACATATAGATTTTTTAATTTATTCATACTACCATAGCTACAAATAACAAAGTTAAGTAATGAAAATCAGTTTTAAAAATAAGTAGAAAATAAATATATAAATAAAACTATACGTAAATACATATTAAAAAATGATTTAGATGTAACAAATAAAGGTTTTTTCTCTGGGAGAGAGGAGGATGTACGCGAAATTGGTTATCTTAAAAGGGAAGGGATACAAGTGGGGGCCTGAACATTGAGAACATCCATTCTAAATTTAAAGCTATCCTAAAGTATCTGATCGTACGTAAGTTTTTCATTTTTCAAAACAACAAATTCTATTTAAAACTAAAACCCTTCTTTTAAAAACCGTCCCTTTTTTTGCTGAAATCTAGCCTTGGATTAAAAACGTACGTTATTTATCTGTCAAAAGCAATTGATAGAATTATGCATTTTCTCGTTTTTTATAGAATAGTAAGGACTATGTTCTGTCTTTCATTTTTTCTGAAAAAAATTACTAACCAATTAACAGAAAGAACAATATTTTTGTTAGAAATACCATCCATAAAGCATTAAATTCTGAACACATAGAGCAATTTACGATCACCACAACATGATTTATTTTACTCTAAGATCCTTATTTTGAGGCTCTTTTTCTGAAGTCCATTCAGCCATCATGAAAACCCATTTTTCCGCTAAGTAGCTTTTTATCTCGCAATAACGCATTTATGTTGAGGTTATAGTTCAGTTCCTTACAAAGCTCAATAATTTTTGAGAGAAGGAGGAAATATCCGCTTTGTGGTAAGATGGAGGAAATTGCCACAATTTCCGTCTTGGAAATAAGGAAATTTCTTTCCACACTCACTGTTGGCCAAAGGAGTCATTTGTCTTTCCACCTAGTTTGGAACGTGCTTAAATAACTATAAGTTTTAGAGTTACAAATGCATTCTTTTTTGCATTCAGATTAAATTTAATTTATAGTTTAGGTGCAACTATAAAAAATATTTTGCTAACATGTAGTCTTTTGAGAATAATTTTGTTCAAAAATTATTGAATGAATGAATGAAAACAATAAATGAAAACAAACACCTTTGAATGAAAACAATAATTTACATTAAATAGAGTCGATTCCAATTAAATATATATTTTCGTAAAATGTGTTTAAAAAATAATAATAGCAAACCTAAAATATTCCAAAGGTGTGAATAATGCAGTAAATACATTAAATATAATACAGTAAAATGAAAAAAAGAGAAAAATATGATAAGAAAAATGATGGATGCTGAAGCTTGTATATGGCTTGAGTGTCATATAAAAAGAACAACGGGATGTAGTACGGGATGTTTAGGAAGTTTTGCACAGATAATGAAAAATAATTACAAAGAACTGCTTCATATTTGAACATATTTATTTATTTCTTTTTTTCATGTCGCCAGAAGTATTTTTTCACATCGTTTACACACTTCCATGTGTATTTTTTGTAGTTCTGAAAAGATTTAGGTAATATTCAACTTTGCGTCTGACATTAACGTGGCCAGAATTTACTTTCAAGGGATTAGGGTTCGGTCACAACAACTTTTACAAGTGTCATATTGGAGTGAGTTGGCAATAAGTGTTTAAACCAAGGATTCTCAGGATTGAGCTTCAAAACCACCCTAGCTTCAAAACCACCCTAGCCATGCCTTGACGCTGAGATTCTCAATGGCCAGCATATTTGTTATAACGCAAGATATTGCATTCATTATAGTAGAAGACCGTTTAGAGACAGGTTTTCTCGGTACAAAGATTAGGTCAGTTTTTGAAACTAATATTTAGAATACATCTAGATATATTTTCACTTCAGAATAAGTTTTAATTACAGTGAGTGTAAAAGCACTAATTGTGAAATATATATTGCATACATTGTCATTCGAAAATAAATGTTTCACAATCAAAAGGGAGGGCACTAATCCTGAACCTGTGCCAGATTTATGGTTTGCATAACAGCTGCATTTTCAAGAGTGATCTGGTATTTTCTTTCTTTTTACTGTGAGTACTTTCATTTGAAGGCTTTGAAATAAGATGGAAAGATGAGAAAAGCTGAATCTTAATTTAACTTACCACTTTATTTCTGAAAAGTTATGTGGCTTATAGAGAACTGAGTTATATACGTCGGCGTTTAAAGGTTTATTGTATTTCTTTTAACTCGTCGATATTTCAGCCAGTGTGCAAATAGCTTGTAATTGAAAAAATCTTTAAAAGAATATATTGAGTATTTTCTTTTATTGACGTCGTTTTAGCTTTTCACTGCGCCACTTGCATCTTTTAAGCTATATTGTAATAATGCGGGAAAATTGATGAAATATGGATCAAAACGAAAAAAAAAACGAATTATGTATACGTCTTACAATGTTGTTTGAAATATATTTTCTTTATTAATGAAAGACTTTAATAACACCTTTTAAATTAATCTACACGCACATTTAATTCATTTTATTTTAATTGAAGATGAACGATGATTATAATTGTAGACAAGAACTTAAAAAAGTAAAAATTAATAATGAGTTTTGTTAACGAGAATGAAAGCACCTTCAATTTGCCTTGCATGTAGCTAACTAGCAAAGCATAAATATGACTGAGCTCCAAACTATGCTGCCATTTAGTGTTTATCCTCATAAAACTTTTTATATGAAAAGTATAATGTATGTCGGTCTTTTGTCATGTTCAAACTCCCCGCATTGCCCCCGTATTGCCTTTAAAAACGAATTGATAAAATAAGGGTTAATAGCAAGAAGTATATTTAACTGGCTACATAGTAGAAAGAAAAAAAAAATCTAATTTTAATCCTCTGATGTTCGTATAAGCAAAACACATTTTCGTAACAAAAGCATCATAAAGTAAATCACAATTTTACATCTTCTGCGTTAGCGAAGCAGATGATAAAAATTTCATTACAATCGTAAAACTAGGGAAAATCTACAAAAGCGTTTCCAAATCCATTCAATTCTCGCAGTAATTGCTTTCTTTTTATTCCCTGAACTTATTCAAGAATGTATTCAATCGCACAATTGCTCTTCATTGCTCCATTTGTATTCAAGAAGGGGGAATGTGACTAGTTAATGGGGGAAAAAATTATTTTTATGTCCAAAGTGAGTTTTTGTACTAATGTTGGAGGTTTTCTAAGCTTTTTTTTCTTTTTAAATTTCATTTACGTTCCGATTGTGGATTTATTTTATCCCGTCTGTTTAATGCAAATGTTTTGCATTTGCTTCTTGTTTTTACTTCTAAACAAAGATTATGTATTTTAAGATAATTGGGTATCATTAAAATAATTTAATGATAAACGTTAGATTATACATACAGATTTGAAAAAAAAAAACTGCATCATATGCAAACATTTTTAATTTAAGAATTTTTTTGAGAAATTAGAGAACAGTTGTTTTAAAAGTATTATCACATAAGAGGTATGTTTCAGCTGACATTTTCCATTAAACAAGAAAACCACTTGCGTTTAGAGGATCAGCAACAAATTGAAGAAATCAGAAATTGATTCTGATCATCCCTAAATCTAAGTATTTGGGGAAAGCCTGGAAATTTTAAAAATTAGTTTCATAACTATGCAGAATAATTTTGTAGATATTCGTGTAAATATGACTTATATTCCCAAAAATATAAGCATTTCTTTTGAAATTATAATTTCTTTCGCATGTTTTTGTCACATACATACGAACGCTCGTATGCAGAACATAGCAGAGTTTTCCGTCAAACCTTACCAAACTTTCAGAAAACTTGACAGCATGAAAGAGAGTCGTTATATACTGAAATTTGAAGTTATAGTATTGAAAATTTGCTGAGTAATAAATATTTTAAAACAATTAATTTCTCACTGCTCACACGTGAAGTCGGCATTTATTTTTCCAATGGTTGGTTCAATGTTAATTTCTATGAGAGAAAAATGCTCCAACATGACGCATTTACAGGCACATCTATAAGACGACACCCGCTTGCTATTTTCGTCCACTTTTTGCTACTGATACTCTTTCATACTGGCCATTTCTGAGAATTTTACGGTTTTAGGGTCAGCTAATTCAGTCTTTTCCAAAAAGAGCTTTTTTAGAATTTGTACCTAGAAGAGTCAGCTACCACACTCTGCTTTTGGTCAAGGCCCATGACTAGAGAGGGTTTGGAAAATGTATTCAAGGCAAGCCGCGAGCATAAATTTATATAAATGTCAAAATTTGAATGATATTGAAAAAAAGTGCAAGAGCTCCGCTTCCATAAGCTCCTATGCAAATTAAGTACTGGTTATAATTATCATGGTATTAAATGTTAGATATGAAACGTAAACAGATTATTGACTACAATAAGTTATTGATGTAATTTCTTTACAGCTGCTCTAACTGTTTTGTTTTCCTTTTAGAACCTCAAGAATCAAATCATGACAACAAATCTTTGGGTGGAACAGGTAATATATATGCCCCTTATTCTATTTTAATTAAACAACTCACGTATAATATTTCCCTGAATATGGTTTTGTTTACATATAATGTCAATTCCTTATTCTATTTTAATTAAACAACTCACGTATAATATTTCCCTAAATGTGGTTTTGTTTACATATAATGTCAATTGAGTGAAGTTTTAAACTAAAGTGAAGTTTCGAAAGCATAGCAATAAGCAATCACTTTTGTTCCAGTAGTATACGCGGGTCATTCACATGTTAGTTGAAAATTTTTGTTTTATGAACGCTTTGCTTCCTCAAAAACTTCATGATGACGCAAAAACAGTTTAGCTTATTGTTTTTATTAATTTTAGGGATTCTTTGGAAAGCTAGGTAAAAGAAAATTTTTTAACCTCTGCTACCAGAAGAAATATTGCAATAAAATAAAGAAGAATAACGGAAAAACATCTACTCACTAATTTTAATGAATTCTATACTTTGCGAGATTTATACTGCATGACAAAGAAAAGTAAAACATACATAAACACTGTATTGAATTTGTAACATACAGGTGATTATTAAGTCTTACACTGAAAAATAAAATTAAGTTTAAAAAAAAAAACTTATTAAGATTTATACATAATCTGCTTTTTATTTTGTTCCATTTTTGATCAAGTTTAACCCCCATTGGTACAATATAGTTTTAAAAAATGTAGGCTGGCACTACATCGAAAGCTGAAAATGGCGTCAACGAAAGAAAGGAATTTTATTTTATTAATGCAGTATTTTGCCAATGGCTAAGTGCTTGCACACTGGTCCCAAGTTTTGAAATAACAAAGAAAAAAAATAGTAATACCGATATCATGGAGTTTCATTGGCTATGCTAGTTAATTCCTCTAGTCAAGGGTGCGGCTATCTGAGCCCTCCTTAACCCTTGGTCTTAACAACTATTACCATACCCAATATGGCAGTTTATATCCATGTATGAGTTGTCCTGACTAAACCCTCCTCCCATGGGATAAATTCTGGCCAGGCACAAAACTGAAAATCGTCTGTATCTTCTGGGCCATTACAGCCTTACGTGTGTGACTTTTTGACACCATTTTTTTGCAAATAACAATAAAAACCAGGACGATATTTTTTATATATTTCTTAGTGGTTGCTGTTGGAGTAACAGAAGATATGCAAAAGTTGTAATGCGGCGTTATTTTTTTCATAGGACAATTTTGAATTTTTTAATAAAATTTTAAATACAGCCTTACGTGTGTGACTCGGAAAATCTGAAAATAAGCTATACCTCATATTATTTTGTAATTTCCTGTGAAGTTTTAAAAGATAAATGAACGGTGATTTTTGTGCATGTGTCTAAGTATACTAAGTAAGTATTCCACATATTTTTTTTTTCTAAACTTCGTAGAGTAGCAGTAAAAAATTTTTAATTTGCCTTACGTGTGTGACACTAGAGCCTTACGTGTGTGACCGCGTGCAGCATGTCTTCATTTTGAAGTCAATTCAACTTCCACAACTGATAATTATAGCTATCAGCAATATATATGTGTCTGTATGCCTTTACCCCCCCCATCCCCCGCCCCCCCCCCCTCTTCTAATATTTTTTGAGTGAGCAGTCCGATTTGAACAAACTTTTTTTTGTTCGAAAGATCTCGGCGAAGAGACCTCATTCTCATATTTGACTTTTAGATTTGAACAATTTTTCGTTCAACTTTGAACCGTTCAAACAACCTGTCCCCTGTTAACAACTTTTCAGTAAACAGTCCGATTTGAACATTTTTTTTTTCTGTTCTAATAATCTCGGCGAGGATAAATAATTCTCACATTTAATATTTTGGTTTGAGCACTTTTTTGTTCAACTTTGAACCGCTCAAACAACTGGTTCCTCGCTAATTACTTTTGAGTTAAACAGTCAGATTTGAACAAACTTTTTTTGTTAGAAAGATCTCGGCGACGACAATGCATTCTCATGTTTGACTTTTCGAATTGCCCCCCCCACCCCACCCCCACGTACCCATTATCTTTCGGATGAATATTTTACCAAATTTGAAATTTGAAATCGGCAAACGGGAAAGTAGGCTCGTTCAGTTCCGGACGGAACCACTTGTTTAATATTTGATTTTTTGTCCTAAACGAAAGATCTGATTTTGTTGGACAACGCCACTAGTAAATAATTAAATTGCAAAGATGTGTTCACAAAATAAAGAATGAAGACGAAATTAATTATCATTTGTATACGAATTATATATAGGTTATTTTAAAATTTATTTATATAACATGTTACATGTAATCAGATGAGATTAACAAAAAATTTTAAATTAAAAGAATCGGTTCCTGGGAAAGTTTCTCAAACAAAGACCTGACTCTTAACCCTTCACTGCAGGATTTTTTATATTTTGATGAAAAAAGTCATATGTTACCTTTTAATAACTCTGAGTTCAGGAAAAATTAAGAAAAAAATTTATCTTAAAAATGTGCACCAAAAATGATGTTTTAATTGTGTGTTCTACATATGTCACAAAGCACATAGCATATGCTTTGTATACCGATAAGTGTAATAATCTACAATGTGTTTTGTGCCGTAAGTGGTACAAACAAATTTGCCACTAAGTGTATTTAAACATTTTTAGAACAAAGGAAATAATGACTAAACGCACTTCTAACGGAAATGCAGACACTCTTTTTTTCAAAAGCAAGAACTGTAACACCTAGACTAGTGCAACTAACTAGTGCATAAACATCACACTAAACTGTTATAGCAATGTTCCAGAAGGGGCGTAAAACTCAGTTTAACTGCATTTAAAAAGTCATTGAATATATGAGGGTTTATTTGGTTTGTGCCAGATCTGGCACACCGTGCAGTGAAGGGTTAAGGTAAACAATTCAAAAAGCCTTGCGTGTGTGACAGCTTTTAAAGAGCCTCGTTGAAACGTTTCTGCCGAATGGATGAAGATGTAAGTCAGGTTACAGGTGTTATGTATCAAGTTAATGTATGATATGAGATAGTTTTCTTTTAGTCCCCTAATTAGACCTAGGGGGGAAACTTTTCTTTCTTTTGTCTTACGTGTGTGACCAAAAAAAAGTAACCTGCATATTTTGAGGGGTTAAAAACTTATTAAACACTTTATTACAAAAAATATGAGATATAATCATACTAAAGGATCTGAGTTCATGATATTTGATAGTTTTTCCAGAAAAAAATTGATTATTAGGTGAAAAAAATTCTCTTACATTTTTTCACTAACAATGCATTTTTTTTTTTTTTTGAATTTGTCTCAATGTTATTAAACAAGGCTAAAATATGAGAAAAGAAAAATTTTATCTTAAAATTGATGCTGGAATCGAAAAGAGTAGATATTTTTTTGTCAAAAAATGAGGTTTATTTTTGTATTATGGGGGGAAAAAAATTTGGTGTGTTAGGGCAACTTTTCGTGGAATTGCCCTTCTCAATTCCTCGAAAGAGAGCTGTGTAAACATTATGGAGGAAAAAAAAAACATTTTTTAAGACAAGGATTTATGTAAAAGAGAATTGTGTTTAAATCTGAAATAGTATTATGATTTTTTTATTTGTGTAAGACTTCACAAACACCTTATTTATGTCAACATCCACATGTGGACTGTATTATGCAAGAATGGGTAAACCTACTAAGCAGTCGTTTTGAGTAAATTGAGCTCAAAGTTCCTAGTTTCCTGGTCATTTTCTTCAATGGGTAGCATGGTGAAACATAAATTTGCTTAAATAATTTTTGCATACCTTGTTATGTCAGTTTATCTACCAGCCTATGTGAATACTTTTTTTTTTTTTTGTCGGTACTGTCCATATGTATAAAAGATGTAGACTGTTCCATATTAATAGTTTTCTTTAAAATAATAAACTGCTTTAAATGTTAAAATTGCTAACTTGTAAGAATCTTACTCCTGAAACAATAGAAGGAGTGATTCAGCTGATGCTTTTGCTGTTACGATGTTTTTACTATTTTTAGTTGGCTATTTTTGGGGCTCATCATACGCAGTGAAAAATGTTAACTTTTACTAGTTTTGTCGCATTTAGCAAGCTATCTGAAATGTGCTCAAGACTTTTCTCTTGATTTGTATGCTATCTATTATTGACCTTAGATGTACATTACAGTTCATGCGTTCCAATGACGGTAAATAAATAAATTCCAACTAGAGGCAGCAGAGATTGTGCCTCCTTCTTGAAAAGGAGCAAATCTATACTCTTATGTATTTTCTACTAGAAATTAGGGTGATGATTTAGAAGTTGTCGAACTTTTTATTGCCATCTTTACTCCAAGAAATAGCCTTTTTATCCAGTTTTGAAAGATTTTGTGGGAAAAAAATATTTTGTAGCCTGGCCATATGCGTAAAAGATGTTAACAGGTTGTTTAGCGTTCGAAAGTTCCCTCGTTTATTGTATGAATCTATTACTGAAAAATATGTGTGTAGCATTTCACATATTCCATCGAGTGAAACAAAGAAAATCCTGCTAGATCTAGTAGCTTTTCTAGCTCCTTTTTTTAAACAGGAACAAATCTACACAATTTAGTAAATTTTATTTGATTCCTATTTGTAAGAGGAAGTGTTCTACACACACTGTTAAAACAAGGTATTTAAAAATGAGGCAAAACGTCTTGTTTTCAAGAACATCACTGACCCAAAATGGCTCCAGAACCAATTGTCTTGGAATTAGAAACCAGGGTGTCTTGTTTTTGAAACACACAGCGTTCTCAAAAGTAAAACCTATGTTCTTGTTTTTGAGACGGAAATATGTTTGAATATAACACGAAATGTACTCATATTCGAGACAATCCTATTCTTAATTTTTGAGACGGCTGCACTCTTGGAAATGATAC
>JAXGGA010000296.1:0-260529 GCA_038373865.1 Uloborus plumipes
AGGGATAAAAATCCCAAAAATACAAGAAAAACACAAAAATACAAAAGTGTACTCAAATGCGAACCAGGGATCTGGTCTTCCCCCTGATGACGTGCCAGTCCTTGGTTCGCCTTTTCATCCTTACCTTTTGTATTTCTGAATATATATATATATATATATATATTATCTTATATATATATATATTATATATATTATATATATATATATATATTATTATGGGCAATTATCATGTTACACTCGTCATTTTTCACACGAAATCTGTCCGAGCATGGTTTTTTGAAATGCTCGTATAATTATAACACTATTGCTCAGAAAATGAATCTATTACTTTGATTTGAAAGAGGGTCAATTGAAGTTTGTGTTTTTCTGATAAATCATGATAGGCCTAATTATACTAGGCGGGGGTAAGTCCCCCGCCTAGTATAATTAGGCAGGGGACTGTGCCAGGTGACCGTGTTTTTGCTCTTTGTTGGGTAATATCTGCAAAACTATTAGAACATAATTTGTTACGAGACTACCTATAAATTTAGGCACAAATCGTGGACATAATAACTAATATGTTTTATCATTAAATTAATTGACATTAATAAAATCACTTCCCAGAGGACTGTTTTCGCAACGACCCTGATGCATATTTTCATCACAAATGTGGCTCTCAAACTAAGCAAAATAGCGTTTCAACACCGTTCTCAGCGATTTCGGCAAATTCACACTGATTACTTTAAACTTCATGCCAAAAAGAATTTGCAAAAGTTATAAATTTTTCGTGTTACTGCTTTGAATTCGTTGCAGGGGACTGCTTGAAAAAACTCCGGACCGAATTTACATGACAATTTTAAGTTTTAGAAATACGTAATTATACCTCATTTCATAAGAAAAATATAGCTTCATTATTCTATTTTTAGATATTAATTGCCAAATTTATGTAGTGTTAATAGGTTTTTTGAAATACTATCTTTAACAGTTAGACTATGGGATTGGGACAGCTAGGGGACTGTGTTTTTGGCGCTTGGATAATTTCTAGAAAAAAAATATTAAATTGTTATCACTCCAAATACAATTGGGCCACAACGTATTAATGCTTTACTTGTATTAAGAGCGATAATTAGTATATTACACTGTATTATTTTTAAAATACTCAGTCCGGACAGCGAATTACCAGTTTACAGAGAATCCCCCATATATCTTTTATCTCTGCTCATTTTATCATACACCTTGTTTTTCATTAACTAATCGTCATGTTTTCAATCATTTTAAATTTCTCTCACCTCCTGTGCTGTTTTTTTTTTTTTTTTTTTTTTTTTTTTTTTTGCAGCAGCAGCAGCAGCAGTTAGTGCCATTTGTGTAGTTTGTTTAAAGTATCTTAGTGGAAAGAGAAATATGACTGATGTTACATATTTTAAACTACTTTTAAATATTTCAGTGAAAAATATTCAAGATATCTATTAAAATAAAGATAATGTGACACGTTATAATCTTGGGTTTAGTTTTGTTTAAGCAAAACAAACTTTTATGCAATTTTGTGACTGACATTACATCAATGTGAGAACTAATTTATAACAATAGTTTACAAAATAATTATAACAATTCAATCCATGTTTGTTGACTTAATCTCTTCATTCATAAACTAAAGTTTCAATAAAAAAACAAAAATGTAGACAGATCAGTTAATTTCATCAGTAAAAAAACGGATGAACTTTCAGTAGCTCTTATACAAGAAAACGTGTGCACAAGATGGTGTTGTCAAAACTTCCCTATAAAACTTACAAAAAATAAGTTTTTAAACTTTTTAGCGTAATTTTATGAAAATTCATTCTTTTCTACTCATACTACATTCATTCTTTTTATGATATAAAAAAAAATATTGGTGCAGTGAAATTTTATTTTTGGTTTGATGTCTCCAGTTTTGTGGAGTTGCCCTTAACTACAGCGGGGAAGAGGGGGGCAATTAACTTAATTAAAACAGCAAAAAAGCGCAATTCACGAAAAAAACCCCCATGAAAATATGATCTATTTATACCGTGGTTAGGTTCATTTAACAATCAAAACAACGCCACCAACTGAAAGCATGAACTGGTATAGAATTTAACCAATCTTTCAAATAGTGATGTTTTGAAAAAAACTAAGAAAACCGGATTGGTTAAGGGCTCTTTGATCATTTTTGGTTTGCAGTTATCTTTTGCCGAATAAAATTATCGCAAAACGCAAATTATCAAAAAGCACTTAATCAAAAGTTAGAAGATTTATTACGTTTAAACTAAGAGTTTGCGTCTCAAAATGCAAAAAAAAGGCCCACGTAAATGCGAAACTATCTTTTTAAAACAAAAAAAAATATTTCGAATCAAGAGTTTGAGCTGCTCTTAAAACATTAAAATATCTCGTGGAAAATAAAATTTATTCATGTTAAATGAACTATCAAAAAGCTAAGTACCAAATGAAAGCATTTTCACAATAACTTATTTAATGAGATATTTTTTCAAATCGATCACGTAGTAAAGTGCTTGCCTTAAATGTCATCGTGCTTCATACATTAATGCGTCATAATGTTAAAGAATTTCATAAATAATTTGTTTGATAATGTCATAAACCAAGTTTGATATTGTGTTAAAACTTTAAAGAATGGTTATTTATAGTCCTGGAGTCACGTCTTTGCTTGGAAAAGGAAACGTGTTAACTTGCAAAGAATAAAAGTTCGGAATATTTTCTTAGCGTTTCTTTATTTTTATGAAAACGTATGCATTTATTACGAGTTTTTTCGCAATACATTTAGTCTGTCTTGTTTTCAAATAATGAAGAGGCTTTTAAATAAAATGCACAGTTAAATAAGGTATTATGAGTGAAAAAAAGTGTTTTTTACATTTCTTCAAGCTTTTTTTAACGTTTTTTTTTTTTTTTTGCAGAGATTGAAAGTTTGGAATATGCTTGATCATTTTTTCACTTATGTGAGCCCGATATATTTGCTATTAGTTGTGTAGTAATACGTTCAATCGTCAAACAATAAATCTGTGTTTGAATAATATAATGCTGTAGAAAATGTAACAAGTATGACAAACATCAATCTAATTCTCATAAGGAAGTTTCTTTAATTTTTTGACAATGTGAAACAATACGCCAGTCCTTTCATTCATGTAAGTTAACATTAGAATCATGTAAAAAGCACTGCACAGAGTTAAACTCTATATGCGATATTTTTGTATGTTTTAAATTATGTTTTTTTTTTTAGTCCGACATTGTAAAGTCAATGGGTTTGAATGTACGTATTGAATCTCTACATTTGTTTTTAGTTCGCATTCTGTCGTATTTTTTGATGCAAGCATCAGTAAGTATATTAACGCTCTCTTTAACAGCAACAATTACGAACACAATGTTAAGCTTATTTGAAAACCCCATTTTGAGTCAGCAAAAATACATACACACACAAATTTAATCCGGCATAAACAAGTACCGAAATTCCTTTTCACGCAAAAACTCTAGTTTTCTAATTCAGTCAAGTTAATACTGATTAAGTCTGGTAATTGGTAAACCCATAGTCATTGTAAACGCGGTATATATATATATAAAACCTCACAATCTCAAGATAACATTTTGAGTTCGGATCAATCATTTCAAAAATTCATGGTTAACCCGTTACAACCCAAATCATTTTAAAATGAACATTTATGAAAAATCTTTTTAAATTACATTTTATACTTTATAAAGAGTAAAGATAAAGTTTTACTCACTTACAGTATTTTGTAGTTGAAATAATTGATAATCTATAAATAGATAGCTGGATGTTTCGGGTAGTAAAAAAGTAAGTTACTTTTCTCTAATCTTATCATTAAAGACACCGATTTTGTGAATTAAAAATAAAGTTTTATTAAGATTAAAACCAGCTAAAGAAAAGTATAATATATTTTTTTATAAAAATTCCGTTGTTCCCAGAATTGAAAACTGCACTACCAACTTTAGACGTTACCTACTTGACTGACCGGGAAAAGAAAGACTCAACAGTTTTTTAGGGTGTAGCCACGTGTGTAAGGAAACCAGCCAATAAGAATAAGAAATGATAAAAAGGTATAGTTTTCAGTGAGGGGTCTGAAAAGAGGTGATCTTTAAATAGATCACTGGGTGGTAACGTGTTAAGAAATTCTAGAGACGAATGTTTCTTCTATGCTGTAATGGGGGGACATGAGAGTAGCAGTAACAAATAAAACTCATCGCTGTTGATAATTAGAGGAAATTACGAGCATTTTTTTTTTTTTTTGTTCAAGTGTTTGTAAATACATTTCACTGATGAGATTAAGAGTTATAACAGACCTTCTAATATCTAATATCTAATAAAAATCTAAGAAAACTTTAATTGTTTTGAGCTTCATTTTATCTGGCATTGTTTCAAAGATTTTGGTTAGACGCTGCACTCATGAATTATGAATGAAAGATTTGCTTTAATAAACACTGTCAAAGCAAAATAAATAACTTTACAAAGATGTCGATGCGTTTATTAAAATCACAGTGAATTTATGTTTATTATTTGAAATTGCATATCTCTTTGTTGAATTTAAAAACTTGTCGATATTAAAAAGCTTTAGAGAAATGTCCTTACTGAAATCTATTTTCCACACAATTATTTATTTTGGTTTTTATCAGAGAAATACCAATTCTCATAGATTCAGTTTTCAAATTTCTTCAAAGCAAAGAATGCTTTGAATTTTAACTTCTTTTCGTAGCTCTTAAATGTCTTTTAAATCAATTATTTAAGAGGATTGTAAGGCATAAATTTTTGCTAAAACCTTTTAAGCTATGCGTTATCTGACCCATTATTCATACTGAACCACAATGTGAACCAAATCTTTTGACAGTTTTTTAAAAGCACAATCATTTCGTTTAAGTAAACGGTTTTTTATTTGTGTGTAAATGTAAAGAAATTATGTTAAAAAGAATAATTTTTCATCCCACGAATAAAGATTTTAATCCCATAATTCAATTGTATAGCTAAAATCTGTTTTATTAAGAATCTACATGGTATTGTTTAATTTTAAACGGAAGCTGGATGGTGGTAAATCTTTGTTATCAACTACTATAATTTGCTTTTTATAAAACAACGTAATTGCACATTTCTATTTAGATTATTAATTTCCAAATTCTAGCAAATACAGCTATTAAACGCCGTGACCACTATGTGATTTAGTAGCTTATCCTAATACGACTAAAACAAATTGGTACCTTCAGATTAATTTTTTTCATAAAAATTGCAAAAGTAATGCAATTTTAAATCAACAATGCCTAGTTTTGCCTTTAAAAATATTTATTTAAAATGATTTGTCTAGTCGAAACAAGATTTAAAACTAAAATTTGCATACCATCTTCTTGATCAGACTTGCAGTTTCCTAACCAAAGTCTGGATAAATGTTCAAACCCAGCAAACATTTACAACACTGCTTCTAGCAGATTCCGAATCTTCTGCCTCGCCATTTAGGTTATAATATTTAGAATCAAAATAGTCCCACGCCAGCGAATCACTGCCGGCTTCGAAATTTTGATTTGTAGCTCCCGAATGGGAAGTGCTTGGTCTCAAATACGGAGAAGAATCCCTTCTCGCAGTTTTAAACACATGTCCAGCAAAAGTTACAAGCTTTTTGGGAGGTTTGTAGATGACTTCTCCCTCCGGTTCCACAGGAAATAATACATCATAAAGTCCTGCGGACGATTCAGAAGAAGCCACTGGTCGATTTACCACAAAACTGCCGTTCCTCAAGTTCGACAAAGGGATGTCTTGTCTGTTAGAACTCAGTTCTGCATTCTCGTCGTCGACAGTAGGGAATGGGTTGCTAACTCCACCACATGATGAAATTCCGTCCAAATTTTGTGATTCAGTTTGTCCAAGCAATCTGATAGACGTGTTCGGAGTTACAGTACTTCGTTGCACTCCTTGCATTTTGGAATTCAAACATTTGCGTCGCACCAAATAGAAAATAATGATTATGAGGATCAACAACACAAGAGTAACGAAAACAACCAACAGTATAATGCAACAATTAACAGTCATAAAGTTAAAGTTTCTCAAATTGTCTATAATATGGTGAACAATAACATGAGTAGAATTTTCTGACATTATGGAATAAGAATTTCATTTCTTTGCTTGAAATCACTTGAACATTCAAAATTAAAGTTCTTACATTTCGATGCGATTGCTGTCATCCAAAACAAATCCATGACTAAGAATTTTAATGATTAAACGTTGCATATCGTAAAGCTACACTCAGTCACTCAGTGCCAGCAACGTTCTTCCGTGAAAATAATTTTCAACGAAAAGATAAAACGAACAATATTCCTAATTTTTTCTGTCATTTTAATAAATATAGAGCATTTAAAGCAACAATGAAATTTATAGCAAATTATAAACAAATATACTTGTGTTTTTCTGTAACTTTGAGTTCCGCTGCTCAATGTTACTAGTTTACAAACAGCTGTCACCAGTTTGAAAAATACTAACTTTAATGTAGTTGTTGTTCTAATTCTTGGGGGTCACGTGGGCCTAGAGGTAGAGTATTCTCCTCGTAGGCAATTGGTGTTGCGGGTTCGACTCCCGCGATGTCCATCGTTGTTATTTCAATCTCTCTGTGCCGTAAATCTGTCCTGTGTTTGTCAAGAGGCAAAGCGCATAGTACGCAGTCCTCATGCATGTCGAAGCTACTGACTTCTGTACTTAAAAAAAATTCTACTTATTCGTTTGTAAATAATGTTCATTTCATTTTAATGTAAAATATTAACATGTTTCTCTAAGATCGGAAATTTTAGGTCGAATTTGCTCTACCTTCTTTATAATTATAGAAAAGGTTTTAATTGTATAATATTTAATGTGAAACATTCTTTCACCTTTTTCTATAATTTTGTGGCTACATTTTGAGTTTTGTTTCCATTCCAGCATTAATTTTGAGGAATTGTTGATTTTACATTTAATGCTTTTTTTTTTTTTTTGTGTGTTTTTAAACTCGCTGCGCACTTATGAGGAGGCATGGGATCACCATAGACGTAGTATTAGCTAGATACACAACGAAAAACCAGCTCCAGGGGCAAACGAGAAAAAACTACTTTAAAAGGGAAATCCCGAGAGAAAGTTAAATAACAAATGGTTTAGTATAAAAATTTTAAAACAAACTGCAAATTTAAATCGACAAGAGCGGGATGTCTTTCTTTTGTATGAAACAAGCAATTTTTGCCCGTTTACTTTCGAGATTCGACAGTCCTCCTGTGTACAATGTCGGCCAGTGGTTGCTGATATGGAGCTTTGTATCCAGTTATACTACATGAATGGCGATTACGCACTTTGTCCACTTAATATGCTATTCTTCTTCCATTCTTTCCTTTGACATTGTGGAGTGTAAGAGGGCCACGTGGGCCTAGAGGTAGAGTACTCTCCTCGTAAGCAAGTGGTCTCGGGTTCGGATGTTATTTCATCTTCTCTGTTCCGTAAATCTGTCCTGTGTTTGTCAGGAGGCAAAGCGCATAGTACGCAGTCCTCATGTATGTTGAAGCTGATGGCTTCTGAAAAAAAAAAAAAAATATATATATATATATATATATATATATATATATATATAAATAATTGTGGAGTGTATTTAAACCCGAACGATCGACCTGTTACAAACTTTTCAGGCACATTTAGCAGCGCGGGGAGTGCCCTATATGGTTCTTTGGGTTTTACATACGCCTTTAAAAGAATAAGTTCAAAATACAGTGTCTCCGGTCGTGCCATTAAGTAGCTTTTTCTTTTCAAAAAGCTGCTCAATACAAAGGGGTTTTCCCCCGTAGAGCTAGTACACAACTAGATTGCTTGCTTCTTTACCCTCATGGCGAGAACCGGATACAGACACTTAACCAAAAATGATATGTGTCTGTATTAACACACATCGTCAATGTTATGTGTCTGTATTAATAACTATGTAAGGAGGGGAAGGGGAAGCTACCTTTTTCTCTCGGTGCTCCAACTTTTACTTCTTCAACTTAGGTCCCCTTAAAACGTAAAAATGCTCATTTTCAAAGCATGAAAAAGAGATATCAGAGCACCTTAGATTCAAAGGAGAAATTTGTAAGAGTCTGCGAGAATCAAAAATTAATCCGAATGGAGCTCAAAAGCTAAATTTTAACAAAAAATTTTTAAATGACGATTTTGTGAAAAATATTGTTTGAATTTTTATTTTAGGTTCTTAATGCAAATTTTTCAAAAAATTCATTCTGTACATTTCTGCTTATTTTTATGAAGCTTCTACTTAAACCTTTTATGCATCGACGGGACTCAGAAGTTCTGTTTATATTAATGTAATATTATGAATACTAAATGGCTGGTATCATGCTGAAACTTTTAAGTACCACTCCTTGTACTTGTCTGAGAAGGCGGCAACTGGTATCTCCGATCGGAAACAGTTTCGCCTAGGGGCCCTAAGGCGTAGGGGGCCTCAGACCCTACTGATTAAAATTTTTTTTATACTCGGTATATATTTTGTTTGATGTATTTTCAACTAAAAAAAAGCCAAAAATATGTATAAAAATTCATTGCTAAATTAATTTGGGGCATAAAGGGTTAAGCTTATAATTTTGCATGACACTTAACTGCGAAAAAAAAAACTAACTTGAAAGCCCCACAAACCACCACAAATCTGAGAAAAACTGCCGCCCACATCACTCGAGCTTCGAAAATTTTAGAAAATTCTCAGCATCTTCAAAACTCATGCCCGTATCGATCCATCCCGCAGCGTCCAAGGCCATTTGTGGTGCTAACGATCTGAGAAGCCCTATGCTGCAGCAGGTACTGCAGGTCGGAGTCGATGCCAACGAAAGTAAATAAAAAACAAAGTATAATTCTGCCTTTGCGTGGGAGCCGAAGAAATTAGCCACAAGCGCTTGTCTGATGTAATCGTGCTAACGCATGGTTAAAAGGAAGAACCGGAGGTTGTTCTAATGATTTTTAAAAATTGATTTTGAGTTTTAATTTTTCGAGGAAAAAAAATCTTATAGTTGAAAGCTATTTAATGGTTTACTCGTATGCTTAATTTTTTTGATTGAGTTAGCGTTTTTAATGATTTTTGTGCGGTCTTTTCTTTAAAATGAAAACCGGTGAATTGAATAAGTAGTTAATGTACTTTTTTGAAATAGCATGCTGAGATAAATATTTTACATTTATCGTTGACAAACTTTGGAATATTGGAATTGATGTTTTAGATTTCAATTTGTGAACGCAATTGAATTTGATGCGCTTAATATTGTTATGCTGCGAAATATTTACACAAACTGTTAGCTATAGCGAACTTTGGTATACCTTCGGTCAATCTGGAATGGTTTCTTCAAATACGGATTTTGTGAAATTTAGGAAGTTGTGCGTCTTTTCTATCACCAATTTTATTTTTTAAGTGAACAATAGTCTAGGCTATAATTTTTTTCAAATATTGATTTCATTGATAAAAAAATCCTTTTCAAAATGAAAGTGGTCCGTTTCCGCTTCAAGGCCCTCTCTCCGTGGTCCATCTTCAGTTAAAATGCAGGCCTCAGTTACTTTGAACTCTACAGTCAACAAATATAAGGCGAGTCTATTTTTTATAATAGTAGAGAGAGAGAGAGAGAGGGTTGAACCGTTGAATGTCTACTCCGTAAACATTTTGTCCGGGATTTCAAAAGTTTTTTTTTTTTTGAAATTACAGACTGAATAATAGTTTTAGAGTCATTACTTCATTTCATGTTTGTTCTGTAAGTGCAACTTTCCTTTGAATACAAGCGAATTTTTTGAAGGCTTATTAGTCTATTTTGTTACACGAAGCGGTCAAAATATTTAAACTCGCTTCAGCAATTACTTCTTTACAAACTATTGATAGTTCATTTTTCACAAATAAATGGAGAATTAATTTAAGAATATGGGAGTTATTATTACAATTTATAAAATGCAAGTGTCGGACATGATTTGCACCATTTTTGCGAGAACGATTGGTAAATGCGTTCGTTCACATGACTTTTGTCTAGTAATATCTTTCATGCTAAATGAAGGTCGTGCGACATACGGGTAGAGAGACATTTTGTCTCAATAAAATGAAGCATGGTGGTCAACAGAATATAATGTATCATGATATCTTCTGAATATTTATTAACTAAAGAGCAATGGTTAATTTCTAGTACGGTTAGTTTACTGTTGAGATGCGTTTGAGTCGAGCTCGGATCTGGGGGAAGGTTATGAGGTCACGACCCTTTTAATACTATTGAAAAAGGCATAACCGCGTCTTGAGGTCTTCAACTTGGAGAAATTAATGAAATAGAGCCTCAGATTTGTGTTGAAGTTGAAGACAAATTCGTCAAGTAGTAAATCGGCTAAAAAGGGTCTGAAACAGAAATAAATATAATATATCATATTTATTTTTAGAACTAATTTTGCAGCAGATTTAAATGTTCAGTAATTCATCACTTTTTTAACACGGCCTGATGACAGTAATGTTTCTGTCTTTTACAAAATATCATTCTTCTGTGTTATTACGTGACATAAGCATTAATCATCTTCAAGTAAAAACATTGAGGTATACCTTTTCGTTCAAATCGATTTTGCATGCTAAATTTTCCCCCTCATTTCCATTTCGAACCGGCTTCGCATTCAAGAGGCATTTTTTTAGTCAATGTTGTTAATTCTTATTCAATATTTTGATATTCTAATTCAATGTTTTAATTTTTCTAACTATAAATCAGAATGGTAAAAAAGAAAAGGTCTTCTATTAGAAATTTTCCTTTTTTAAAATAAAAAGTGACATATATTTAACCGATACTTAATTCTCTTGGATAAGAATAATTTCACACTGATGACTGCCAGGATATAATTTCCCTTCCATTGCCAAAACTTAATGCGTCAAAATACTAAATGAAGTTTTAAAAACTGCGTTTTCAAATCTTCCGTTTGTGGCAAATCAGTTTGTAAGGATAGTAAACAAAATAATTTCCTCCTTCCATTTTGTGTAGATCTTAAAGCAGTCGTTCCCAACCTTTTAGAGCCCTTCTCCCCCTCTAGAAGTTGACTGACACCTATTGCCCCCTCCCCTTTCTTCTCGAAAAAAGAAAAAAGAAAGAAAGAAACATGAGTTAGAGTAGAGCGGTTGAGTAAAATCCTTTTTTAAAATAATTTTGATTGCCTAATTTTAGTTTGAGGTAAAATGTACGTAATAAAGCAATTTTGTTCAATTATTCTTAAATTAAATATCCTAAAAATATGTATGACACTGGCATTTGAAATTTAAAAATAAATAAATAAATGAATAAATGAAAATTTGAAAGAAATACTTTCTTAAGGTGCAACTCTGGTGAGCAGGGGAAAAAACCGTGATTCCTTGTTTACAGTTTTAATTTCGATATTTGCTAGTTTTTTAGTATTTTTTTTTTTTTTTAGCCTTTAAATACTCATTCCCCACCCCCCCCCTATCGCCCCTCAAGAATTTATTTCTCCTTTGAGAATCCAAAAGCCTCTTTGAGGGTGATCGCTCCAGGTTGGGAACTACTACCTTATTGTCTTTCAAATTCTGTTCATATATGTAATTTAATGATACGATCACAGAGCTCTTTAAGATAATCGAGCCTTTCTTCTTTCCAGTAACCACACCGGCTTTAATCGGAATATGCTTGGGCAGCGCACTGTTCCTTGTAACCCTAGCAGCAGTCACCTGCTTCTGCTACAGGCGCAGATCTTCAGCAACTGCTTCCCAGAAGCTAACTTCAGTGCTGAAGAAAAACCACCACCCGGATAAACCACTCGTTCTGAGGAAGCCGAGCGCCGTAAAGAGCCCCAGCAGCGGATCTGTAGGCGGAGGACTGAAGAAGAACACCAGTCCGACGCTGCAGAAAGTGTCACCACCAGGGAGCACCAGGACATCGCCCAACGGAGGCGGACACAAGTCCCCGACCAGCGCCGAGAAATGCATCGTGAGTCTGACACATTCTTCTTCTAACCACTCTTCGCGACAGAACTCACCAAATATCGAGGACAAGAGCTACATAGATAGCGAGAACGAAAAGTTAAAGAACCACCTGAAAAGAGAGGACGTTGAAGACAACAAGGAGAAGGAAGTACTTGTCGAGAAACTGTGTAAGCTGGGACAGCTGCATTTTAGGTAAGTGATTTGTCAAAATACCGCCTGTTTCCAGTTTCCAAATTCTTAATTAAGTAACATAAACTTGACGTTTAAGAAAAAAAATACTTTCCTACTGAAATTTTTATGTTTTTAGGATTTTAGAACTAGCATAAATTTTAAACATCTTGAAATCGGAGTGTTTTGAAAATATTTAGAAATTATTTCATGTATTTGATTTTTTATAACGCCTGATTGCTTAACCATTGAATTCAAACAATTCTACGAAATAAAGTATAAACCCCAATTTAAACAAACTAGAAAATTTCTTTCTAAATATGCATGACATTTTGTCTGTTATAAGGTGAGGAAAATAGATGAAAAATACAATCTTAATTCGCTCATATTTTTTTAGCAACTTCTTTTGTTGACCTAGTGTGAGCACTACAATATAGCATCCATGCTTTCATTTACCACCATTGAAGCGAGGATGCCAGTAGCACATAGAATTTTAATACCCAGTTTGAAACCGGATGATGGGCGTCTGGGCTCTCAAAAGGTGAAATATTATTAGGAATTCGCTGTTATAAATACTGTTTGATTATTATAGTCACTCCGATCAATGTACCGCCTCATCAACTCCAAATTTCTTTAACTACCATACATTTCTTGCAAAAATGTTTTGTGCAGGAAGTAAAAAATATATAGTGTCGTGTGTGTGTGTGGTATTCATCTCTATGTACCATCAGTCAATGGCACCAGCGTGAGAAATAATTTCTGAGAACTTTTCCCCTTTTCATTTATTTTTCCTCTTCATATTAATTTTATTTACTCCGTGTTTCGTGCATTATTAGTTTGTCTTGATGTGTTTATAGCAATATAGTTAAAATTCCAACCAGCTGCTCCTCATAAAAGTCCAATGTTTCGACTTTTCAAAATGATGTTATATAAAAGAGAAAATTGTAATTTAATTTAGTTACCTTTTTTTTTTCAAATATTCACAATTGACTGAAATTTTGTTACGGTATAAACTGAATTGTATATTTACAGTCAACTCGCGATAACTCGAAGTCCCAAGGGCTTCTAAAATCCTCGAGTTGTGGGAAGTTTCTACAGCATGTTCAAGGTGCTATGACCCTTCTAGGTAAAGACATATTCAAATTATAAGGCTTCGAGTTATCGCGAGTTAACTGTATTTGATGATCATTGTAACATTAAATCGTCTGTTAATGCACATGATTAAATGACATTGCATTTCGAAACCATTCAACTTTGGCAAGTAACTAAAAATCCATTTCCAGGCTAAAATATAATGCAGAAAAGCTCTCTCTTCAAGTGACCATCGTGCGCTGCTGTGACTTACCAGCGAAAGACAGCAACAACGGCTCTTCAGACCCTTACGTGAAACTGCAGCTACTTCCAGAGAAGCAGCACAAAGTGAAGACCAGGGTTCTTCGCAAAACACTGGATCCTGTGTACGACGAAGATTTCACGTTCTACGGCATCAATCCCAACCAGCTGCAAGCCACGACATTGCACTTCGTAGTCCTTAGCTTCGACAGGTATTCGAGAGACGACGTCATTGGAGAAGTCATATGCCCTCTGTCTAGCGTGGACTTAGAAGAGTTGGCAAAGCAGTTGGAACTGGCCAAAGAAATCACCCCAAGAAATCTCAAAGTAAGAAAACCTTTGATATAGTAATTTTTGCAGTAATTCAAAGCGAACTCATCCAAAAAACTAAGCAAATAGCAAATCATAAAGCTCGTTAATGTGAATCCATAGTTTAAAATGCAAGTATAATTCTGCCATTCGAGAATTCAAGGGGCAAGTGAATAAAGATGATAAGTGGCATTTTTTTGATTTTCTAGAAAAAGCTTTCAAAAAAAATGTTGTGTGTTTTTTTTTAATGGATTTTTTTCAACGAGTAAAACGGGATCATATTCTTAGTTGATAACCATTTCTGTGACTAAGAGGACATGATATTGATGGACTTATTACCTTCATCCATAGTAAAAAGTAAGTTTCAAAAATTGTCACATATCACCTTTATTCACTTGCCCCTTTAATTAAAAAAAGGGGGGAGGGTAGAAAGCATACAAAGAGTTATCCGAAACTGCAAACTAAAAAATTATTACTGTTCGTGTTGCGCTTGAGATGAGAAAGATTAACAAATTACGCATTCTGAGCAATTTCGGGCAAAGTCAAAGACGGGTTAAGCTGAACTAATTGATGTCTTGTATTTTAAGTTGATAGTTTAATTTACATTCTTGTAAAATTTGTCATACAGAGGTCTTTCAGATCGTTCGTTCCGAACATAAATTCAAGCACCGTTTCGAAAAACAGTAAAACCTCTCTAAGCGGCCACCTCTTCGATCCGTGAGATTTTAGCCGTTTAGGGCTTAAAGGATTTTTATTAATGTTGCGAGATAATTTCTATGAGACTGCATATATAAGAAAGTCTAACACATATTTTTGTATTTTAGATGAAGCTTGATACTTTTTTAAACGGAAAATGGTATTTTATTTGATGTTTCATTTTATTGACCTCCCGTGACCTTCCATCGGTGAGCCCCTGCTCTCAGGCGGCAATGTAATTGAAGGGGCAAGTGGATAAAAGTGATATGTGACAATTTTCGAAACTTACTTTTTACTATGAATGAAGGTTTGATAAGTATATCAGTATCATATCCCCTTAGTCACAGAAATGATTGGTAACGAAAAATATGACCCCGTTTTACCCGTTGAGAAAAATCCATTAAAAAAATAACACAACATTTTTTTTTTTTTTTGAAAGCTTTTTCTAGAAATTTAACAAGCTGTCACATGTCACCCTTATCCACTTGTTACTTCAATTGTCTTACTATTCCGACGCTAGTTCGTGCTAGAAGGGTTCGGAAATGCTGTATTAACTCTCTCTCCAACTTATCACTCTCCTGTTGGAACAGAAGCTTCATTGAGAAGCTTGAGATCTATAAAAACACTTTTTGAGAAAATTGCAATTCCAGATCATTGACCAATCAATGAATAAACGTGAATAAAAATTTTACTTCAAAATTATCGCAATCCATTAGCAACAAATAAGCCTCCCCATAGCTAATCTTGAGCTGAAAGGCTGAAGATTAAAAGCAGGAAGATAACTTTTTGTTTTGAAAAATTGAAATGATGAGCCCATATACAGCGGCCGTTCAGAGGGGTTGGATGTCCTCTGCTAGGGGGAATTTTAACATTAAGTCTACGCGGTAAAAAATCCATAAATAAAAAGCAAATCCAAAATCGTGGTTTATGTGCTACAATAAATTAGCCATTAAGAGAGGTGGCCGCTCCAAGAGGTTTTAATATTTGTCGAGCAAAACAAGTTCTTCTGATCGCAAAGAGATAGATCAAATCTGGTACTTCTACCGAATTCTTTTTGGTATAAATAGATTTTTTTTCTGCTTTATTTAACGATCACGGAGTTATCTAAAAGCTTTAATTGAATTCAAAACCAACGAAGCCATTTTAGTGCTCTAAAATTGCTTTTAAAAAATGCAAGATATTCCATCATTTCGTCTTGGTTTTTTTGACTTCATCAAAAGCTTATAATGCCAAAGAGCTAACATTAATGGCTCATGAAGCGCTTATAATAAAATGTTTACAAAGATAAATCTAAAGTTTTGTTTCTAAATACTCAAAAATAAACTTTTACTCTGATTTAGAATCGAAAATAATTGCTTCTAGATGTTCAAAAGAAATACACGTCACTAAGTTCACAACCTATATTTATTTTCCTAAATATATATTGCCAACGAAACAGAAAAGAACAATCTTGAAACTCTTCTGTCTACGTATACCACGAGATCAGATTGGTTTTCGCACAAGAGGATCAACTAACGATCGTTACGCGGTGATTAATCATCACTTGGTAACTATGGCACCAGCTAAAATGTCAGAAAGATGATAAAGCAGCTTCAAAGCACAACTTCGAAGTCTACGATTTCGCTTTTCTACACTTAATTTATTATGCCACAAGACTTCCTTACTTCTCTTTAGAAGAAAGATGAATTTATTTAAACATGTTCAACGTTATTTCGGGGAAATTTTAAATTATACAGTATTTTCGGCAGTTCTCCAGAAAAGCGCAATTTCTTGTCTCATGCTCATCATAGCAACATTGGAAACATTATTTTTATTATTATTATCATTACTTATTTATTTATTTATTTATTACCTTCTAAAATGACAAGCTATCAGGCATTTAACAGAACAAAAAAAAAAAAAAACATTTATGCTTAGACTTAATATAATACTGAAATGTTATAACCAGCAACTGCCCCTAATCAGAATTTCTGTCTTTAATAGTCTTCCTAGACAGAAGTAAAATACTTCTAAAATAAAATTTTACAATGCTTCAAATCCTAATTTGGAATCAAGTTTTTTCTTCTTCATTTTAGTTTGATTGCATAAATTAATTTGCTTCTTGCACAGTTAAAAACTTGCCCCAGCATTTTTCATCATTACCATGCAACAAGTTTTACAGGCTTTCATGAGAACTACAGTCCTGGACAAAAACATAGGGCCAGGAAAAGAATAGCAGAAATATTAAAGCAAAGCAGTGCAAATGGCTGTGGTATAAAAATGTCTGAAAACAAGGATCATTTTTTATTTAAATTACGGGAAAATGCATTGAACAAATAAGTATATTATTATAAATACTATGTTAAACTCGTATAATAATAATTATTTATTATAGTTATTAACTTAACAACATGTCTTTGTGTTGAACATAAAGAAGATGCTAGATAAAATCATAGGGCCACATTAGCTCATAATAGAAATAAAGTTGATAGCCAGCGAAATTGCTAAGACTTTAATCAAAATTGAAGTTGTAGACTCAAATAACGTCATTAAAACGTCTTTTGAACATTTTCAGAAGAATGTTGTATGAATGCATTCAGTTCAACCTTATTCTCGCAACATTCCCCATTTACGTAAATATCACTTACAAAAATGCCCCATAAGTTCTCATTTGAATGAAAGACAAAACTTTTAGCAAACCTGCTCAAAATCATTTTATTTTCATTTTTAGCTTATGTTTTTATATAATTTTGTCCAGCATCTTTTTTATGTCTCAACGCAAATACATATTATGGTAATAATACTTAATTGTTCAGTGCTTTTTTCCGTAGTTTTTATTTAAATACTAGCAAAAATACCCGGCTTTGCCTGGGTCAGTAATACTATTGAGAAACAATTTATACTCACCTTCGCTTTTTTCCCCTGAACTGAACGAACTCAAAACACACCGCACTGCTTTAACGATTTTTAAAATGTCGCCTAATTTGCGGTAACTGTTTTGTTATACCTAGGATAATTTTGCTCCCCTCCCTACTTTATGAAAATACAATAAGTATTATTATGTCACTAATTTTTGTCACAGAGAAATAGTCATCAAATGCTGAGATACTATTGCTGACCATAAATTGACGTTAAAAGTTTTTGTCCTTATTGATTTCGAAATTAATAGGGAACGTTTGACAATTTTTTGTGCAAAAGCGGATATTAATGGTAATTTTAGTCTTGTTTAAAGGTTTTATTAATTCAGTATGCGGATTACTTTACGTTTTGACATAATGTTAAAAAGGTTTTTAATGGATACACACGGAATCGGCCAACAAAAGAAAATAAACTTAACTTTTCAAATGTGGGAGTATTATATCGATGATTAAGATTCTGCTGCAATCGATAAATATCAGACAATCATTTTATTTTGGTTACGTCGTGTAAGAAGTAAAGTATTATTAGGTAGTCTTTGGCACAAAAACTGGTGTCAGTTGAAAAAATCGCCGGGAATCTCAATTATTAAAATCTTCTTGCAACAAATTTGGCAAAATTCCTGTTCATTTGGATACTAAGCAACTGCTCAATTGTAAGTACCCCGAGAAAGTGTCCAATCAACGCAAAAAGATTTAAGAAATGCCGTTAAGTTGTATTTAGAGCTCCATCAAATTGGAAAATAATGAACCTAATCCATTTATTAGATGCCAGTCTCTTAAAGCGATTACGTTACTGATACTCTAAAACACATATTTACAAAACTCGCGAAAATAATTGATACAGTGAACAATCTACTAATAAAGGAATACAATTTATCCTACAAAATAATATTTGCACGTTTCAAAGCACAATAAAAAACACATTGCTTAAGGATAAATATTCTATTTACAACTAAGATTACAGTTGTTACAAAATGTTTTAAAATACAAATCATGGTAAAAGCTCGTTAGAAAGCGGGCGCGCGAGCGTTTCCAATGTAAAAGCCTCGATTTTAACCATGAAGTTGAAAAAAAAAATACTTTTTGATTTGACTTGAGAAAAGATTTGAAAATTTAATGCGAAAAGTAGAAATGATACACGCAATTCTAGCTATCGACAGGAAGTTGAGATGATGCACTAAATACTGAATTAGTTAGTTGGAAGCCTTCGCGGATTTATACGAAAAATGTACCTTAAATTGGAATGAAAAACGCGCTACCAATCGAACTTTTTCGAATATCGTCATAAACTATAGCCTATGTGTTATTCTGATGTATAAGCTACATTATGGTAAAGGTTTCATTAAAATCCATTCAGTAGTTTTTGCGTGAAAGAGGAACAAACGTACATCCAGACATCGATCCATCCATCCATTCATACAAACTTTCGCATATACAATAGTATTAAGATGCCGTAAAATGGGGTGTGTAGGAACAGCGGGGTCAATAGGAACAAAACTTCCCGACCGTACAGAGAAATTCTTCATAAATATACTATTGGGTATTTTTCGTCATGATTTTTTTTGTAGAAAGTTAAGATCATAGGAAGTAGGAAAAAATTACTTTTGTCAACCTGGCAACGTTACTGACTTATAAGGAAGGCTGCACGTGGAACGCTAGAAAACATCATGTTTACATAGACTGCAAAACTTCATATGCAAGGACAAACCTTCTTATATTTAAAACATAAGAGTGGTATGTTTCAATTATACACGTACCTGAACAACAGAATATCGCATTAGAATTTACATTTTTTATAAATTGTGTCATAAAAATGAAAAATTCTGAAAAATGCCATAGGAAAAAAAATTTGCGGGATTAATCGGAACACTTTGTTCTGTTGTTCCAATTCAAACTAATTTGAAAAAAACTTTGAAAAACCAAGATTCTAACCCCAATTTTTCTAATCAAGTCAAAGACAAGGATGTATTACTGTTTATCCCTTCTCTTAAGCAACTATATCTTAGAATGACAAAAAGTTGCAGATTTCAAAAGATTTTTTCCCCAGGATACTTCTTTTTACTTAAAATACTAAGGGGAAAGTCATATAGACTTATGTAGTAAAAGTCCAGTACACAGACAGTGATGAATAAGAGAAAAAATCTTTCAGGACAATCCCCGAAACATATAGATTTTAAGAAACTAAAGAAAAGGCAGATTTCATCCCAGGAGATGTTATGAAAAAACTTAAGTCAAGTCACAATTGCTAGTTTTAAGGACAAGTACATATTTGTGTGAGTGACTTCCATTCATGTTACATTTTTGTATTTCAATTCAAAAGCATTTCTTAAAATTACTTTTCATTTTTCATAAGTTCAGAATTATTTTGAATTTTGACAAATTATAAACGTTTACTGGTATTGAAATTATATTTTTATTTGACAGTAATTTTCTGCTCTTATTCTCCCCCATCAATATCAGTCATGTTTGTGAGACCTATTACAGGTTAAATTGAAAAAACTAAAAATTTTAACATGTGTTCCGATTGACCCCTACCAGCGGGGTGATTCGGAACACCCATAATTTCCTATATATTTTAATAATAACTGTTCAAAATGTTTTGTCGTTGCTTGGAATATCAAAAGTAAAGCAAGACCGAAGTTTTTACCCAAAAAATCAAATTAAAAAAAAAAAATCTTTTAACTGCTTTTTTACAATCAAAGCTGAAAAGTGTTCCGATTCACCCCATTTTACGGTATATAACTTTTAAAGAAGGTACCGAAAAATGGGGTGAATCGGAACACTTTTCAGCTCTGATTGTAAAAAAAAGCAGTTAAAAGATTTTTTTTTTTTTTTTTTTTTTTTCAATTTGATTTTCCGGGTAAAAACTACGGTCTTGCTTTACTTTTGATATTCCAAGCAAACACAAAACATTTTGAACAGTTATTATTAAAATACATAGAAAATTATGGGTGTTCCGAATCACCCCGCTGATAGGGGTCAATCGGAACACATGTTAAAGTTTTTATTTTTTTCCATGAAATCTGTAATAGGTCTCACAAACATGAGTAATATTGATGGGGAAGAACAAGAACAGATAATTACTGTCAAATAAAAGTATAATTTCAATACCAGTAAACGTTTATAATTTGTCAAAATTCAAAATAATTTTGAACTTATGAAAAATGAAAAGTAATTTTAAGAAATGCTTTTGAATTGAAATACAAAGATTTAACACGAATGGAAGTCACTCATGTCCACAAATATGTACTTGTCCTTAAAACTAGCACTTGTGACTTGGCTTAAGTTTTTTCATAGCATCTTCTGGGATGATCTCTGCCTTTTCTTTAGTTTCTTAAAATCTCTGGGTTTCGGGGATTGTCCTGAAAGATTTTTTTCGCTTATTTATCACTGTCTGTGTGCTTGCCTTTTGCTGTATAAAGTCTATATAACTTTCCCCCTCGTATTTTAAATAAAAATAAGTCTCCTGGAGAAAAAAATCTTATGAAATCTGCAACTTTTTGTCATTCTAAGGTCTAGTTGCTCACGAGAAGGGATAAACAGTAATAAATCCTTGTCCTTGTCTTGATTAGAGGAATTGGGGTTAGAATCTTGATTTTTCAAACAGTTTCCTTCAAATAAGTTTGAATTGGAATAACAGAATAAAGTGTTCCGATTCACCCCGCAATTTTTTTTCCTATGGCATTTTTCAGAATTCTTCATTTTTATGACACAATTTATAAAAAATGTAAATTCTAATGTGGTATTCTGTTGTTCAGATACATGTATAATTGAAGCATACCACTCTTAGGTTTAAAATATAAGAAGGTTTGTTCTTGCATATGAAGTTTTGCAGTCTATGAAAATGTGATGTTTTCTAGCATTCCACGTATATCCCTCCTTAGAAGCCAGTAGCGTTGCCAGATTGACAAAACTATTTTTTTCCTACTTCCTATGATCTTACTTTTCTAAAAAAAAAAATAATGGCGAAAAATACCCAATAGTATATTTATGAAGAATTTCTTTGTACGGTCTGGAAGTTTTGTTCCGATTGACCCCGTTGTTCCTATACACCCCATTTTACGGTAGCCATATTTATGTCTTGTCAGATAACATACGTTGAAATGTCATTACCACCCAATATAAAATTTATAAACATGTGGACATTAAAGATAGACTGAGAATATTATTTTTAGTATTTTAGATGATTGATCTTTGAAAGTCAGTTTTTAAAATTATGGATGTTTTGCTCCTTAAGGCACTGTCCCCAAAGCATGTCCCACATTGAGGGGAAGAGTGTTTGTGAAATTGTGAGTTTGTGACAAGGGGAAGAAAGGGGTAACAAGAAGAGGGACATCATAAGAATACGTTTACGGAAAATAGCGCGACACTCGACAAAAGGGTGAAGTGTAACACTTTGTGACAGAGAGGGGGAAAGGGGGGGTGGTCGAAAATGTTGAAAAAAGTGTGGCATCATTTATAGGTAACCCCTAAATTTAACCGAAATACACTTGAAAAACTTAGAGATGAGTATTTGAAAATGTTTTCAATACTTTGCCTTTTTAGTTCGATTTTAGATATTAAGTCTAATGAAGTATTAATTAATCAATTGACTCATGATCCAAAACAAAGGAAACCAAGAAAAAAATTGCTTTCATGACTTTTGTCAAATTTAGACCGTCAAAATTTAAAATCAATGATGTTGTTACGACAACATTTGCAGTTTAACAAAATTACAAACCTTGCTTTTCTGAAAAATGCCAAATTGCAACCTTTGAAAAGTTGAAAAGCAGACAACTTTTGAGTGTGAAGTTACAGTTCTTTAGAGAATTGCCCATGCACCTTATGTAGTCGGTTTTTGTGGCAAACCTTGCCATTCCTGATTATCGCACGATCCCAGGTGTCCGTGGACTTGGGCACTAGAATTTTAGAGACACCAAAACAACATACATTTCTTTATATTCATTTTTACACTACATTTTATTCTTAGAACTTCTCACATTATAAGAATTTTAGTCTGAATATTAGTAGGATTACTGTACATACAATAGTACTGTCCGTCCGTGAAAGCCGCGTCTAGCACCCCGGAAACATTCCACTTAAAAAAAATAATAGGTTGTGAGTGGGAACTTTCCGGAGTTTTCAATTTAAAACTTGCATTTGCTCTATCCTTTCGACACATTCAACTAAACTACGAACTACGTATTTGAAATTAGCATCGGTTTACGTTGTTTGACACGGCTCAAAATACTTCTTATCATTTCTCCTCTTATTGTTATCTTACTTATCACCCCTATTTTGCTGAGATCAAAGACCTGACACATGCGTAAATACGCGGAAGGTTTTACCTAAGAAAATCAAGCAGTATATTAGGGTGGTTCACAAACCTATGGTTAAAAAAAAAATTGTCCTAGAGGTCACGGCGGTGGCTCATTTTTTTACCCTTATCCACTCTAATATACTGCCAAAATTTCAACCTCCTACTTAAATAAAAAGACGGTGCTCAAAGCTCAAACAGTTCTCCAGTTTTTGTCAATTACAAACGTTTTTCGGTTGAGCGGCAAAAAAAAAATCCGGGTGTTTGCTATCATTTTTGCTGATTCTTATGTTCAATGATCCCTTGAATCCTAATATAGCCACCCTTTCCCTCCATTGCCTCCCACTTTTCGAAAATAGCGCACCCCTCCCCTCCTATTTTCATCAGATTTCGACAATTTCATAGATATTATTTGTAGGAGAAGGAAGAAGTATATTTACCATTAACAAATTCTTCTAAAGGGCTAGAGAGGTGAAAAGTTCAAAATCATAAACACTTTTCGCAAGTTAGGAGACTCATGGGGGTATCCCCCCCTCCCCCACCTTTGTAAAATATTTAACATATCATCAACAACTCATTTTTTCCAGCTACAAAATTTTACACTTATTTTTTGGTGCAACACAATAATATTGGACTGCTTCTATGACTCTCACGTCCAAAAAAATTTTCAAGCTGTAAAATTTCTTCTAAAATCTTGGAAACATCGCATTTTACATATAAGTCGCACCGCAGATTTAACTCAGTAAAGAACCTTTCCGTATTATTTATATTCATTCCAGTTATGTTCGAGTGATTATCGTGAAGGGTGAAAGGAGATCATGTTTGGATTTAGTGGGGCATATTACATAAGAAACAGCAAAAATAGTGTCAGATACATTTGAAGTTCATTTTGTGCCAAGCAGAGTTGTTATACTGAAATTTGCTAGAAATTTTTAAATAAAGCCAAAATATTTAAACTTATTTCTATGCAATTCAACTTTCTATGTATATTATTACATAGATTTTTTTGAGAGAGAAAGACTTTTAATATCGAATATTTTATTATCTCAGCAAGGATAAGTACTCAATTTTCTTCAACAGCAGGTAAAAGAAACTGCTTATTGTCTTCATTATTGAAAAAAAATTCTGTTAAATTCTTGAATTATTTGAACATTTTCCTCAGCAACGTTATTTACCATTATTAATTTTATTTTTTTTCTTTTAATTCTATGATTGATTTACACACTGGCAATTAAACACTGTGTGGCAATTTTGTGGAAATTACACACTGCGCCTAGCTAAGTGGTGCTAGCAATTATATTTGCATTTGTTGGAGCGTAGGACGAAGAATCTTAGAAAATAATCTCTAATATTCATGTTTGAAAAAAATCCAATTGTTCTGTACTACACTTGTTATGTTTCACATCTTTACTCTTATAATAACTTGCTTTTCTTTGAGCTAGAATTTGATACAAAAAACTAAGTCAAGCTAATTAATTCACCAGAAAGGTGTCACGAGCACTTTAATAAAACTGTCCTAGTTGTTATTTCAATTTCCAGGTCGTTCATATCTTATAAGGTTTTATCCAAGTTCAGATATTCCTAGAAGTTTTAATAGCAAATGGAGCATCTATTAATGTTCAATCTATTTGTTGTACTGTACAGAAATGCGCTGAAACTGTAGAAAGTGTTGTACCTAGGTTATTTCTCTCATGATTAAATGAAAAAACTCATTCTTATATAGGAACATAAGTATTTTGAGGCCTATAAGAGACTGGATTTTCTCAGATAGGCTCCCTATTTGACTAATAATAACTCAATTATATCTTTATAATCAGCAAGAGTGATCATAGATTTATCTATAGATTTATAAAAAGCTTACAGTTGAAGCTTCAAACTTGTTAAAGTATTTTTTAAGCTCTGTGTGCAACATTCTGCTTTTTTTTTTTTTTTTTTTTTGTTTAATTCTTTGCTAAACATTTTTTCGCTTTAAAGTTATTAAAAAGAATAGAACATGCGAGGAATATGGTGGCCAAAGTAAGCTCGAAGTAAATATCTTTGCCTAAATTTCAGATTAGTCCTATGCCGACTAGTTACAATTGTTTATTTTGTGCAATTAGTTTTTATAATTTAATTCATTCTTCTTGTGATACTGTTAGCACTATTAGTTTAAAACTTTAAAGCTTGAAATTTTTTTCTCTGCATCCCACTACTTTAAAAACATAAAAAACATTTTGCACAGTTCTTCCACAACTCTATTTTGGCAAGCGTAAGTTTTGAAAATCATAGCACAACATGTAGACAAGTAGTACTGCAATTTACATTGTATGCTGCGATCTACTAAATAATTAATTGTATCAAAGGTGTTGCAATATAGATTCAAGCGATTAAGAAATTTTCCAATTGTTTAAACTAATATTTATGCGTTGGAAAATGAGAATAATTGAAAAAAAAATCTATTCCAAGAAAATGGTCTCTTTAGTCTGAAAAACTTAAAAATTGTGAAAATTACGAAAAAGCGGAAAAATGAAGGGTGTTTGAGCACCATCTTCCATTAGGAGCAGGCAGCTGAAATTTTAGGGGAGTGATCCCATACATAAATGTAAAAAAAGTAGGGTGCGCCTTGGTCCGTAGCAGAAAAAAAAATTTTTTTGAACCACCCTACAGTATATTATCCGGCTATAAATATTGCAGGGGTGCAAGTGACCAAATGTGGTTTGGGAGCATCTTCGGGAGCAGGGAAAATACTATTTGGGAGCGGCAGAATTGTGTTTAAGAGCAGGCTCGAATAAAATACTGTGACTGTGATAAACACATACATTTATAGTAATTTAAATCTGTACCTTAATGCAAGAACAACCAATGTCAAACATTTGATGTGTTTAGTTTTTTTATCGTGATGGGGACAGAAATGTATCCTCTGTCATATACAACAACAACCAATGTTTTAAAACAAACCGTCTTAGCAGTGGAGCGAAACTAAGACACCAAATCAAACACATTCCTATGGAGACTCAAATCTTTTTACCCGAATATCTCAATTCGACGAATTTTGACATTGGTTGTTTTGCATACTCAAAACGCAATGCAAGGAATCTAATAAAACTCAGTATACAAAATGGACGTCGACGGAAAAGTTCTGATTTGTTTTTGACCTCAGTTTCTTCTAAGAGTCAGTTGCGCTCTTTGATTACGCAAACAAGAGCATTTCTCGCTAAGCACGACCATGCACAAGCTCAAAAAACTTTCAATGATTAAAAAAAAAAAAAAAAGTCATTTGTATGTAGAAGGAATCCAATTGTATGTTAAACAGTATCCCCAGTATTGATTGACATTTTAACTTGCGCCCTTTTTTGAATTCGCGCATGCTTCAGGTCTCTGCCGATTTTAGCAAAACAGCGGTAATAGTATTTGGGGAGATAACGTTGGAGGGGGGGGGGTGTTTTGCTTTGTTTTATTTTTCATTGCATTAATTTATTGGATGTGTTGATTCCTGTTGATGTTTTTTTTCTTCTTTTTTCTTCTCCTCCTTATCTTATCAAGGAAAATAAAATATCATTGGAATAAACAGAAATGCTGCTATGAACAATTGACTTAATCAAGCCCTTAGTAAAATAGAATCGTTCTATGGTGCTGCTAGTCGCGGCCTTCGAGGTCCGACAGTAATAATGCGGCATTTCTTTTTTTTTTCTTTTGCCCTTTTGCGCGAATCTCGTCAACGAGGTGGAAAAGATTTTTAAATTTAAGGTTAGTTTTCTGTACTTGAACTAAAAATAGAAGAAATTAAACAGAAATTACTATGCAAATGTCCCCCCTACAGGAAATAGTGCTAATTAGTTTTCAGCGTTAATCTCTGGAAGTAGAAAGCTCTAAAAACTAAGGAAAGAATATGGTTTCGAGATGGCCATAAAAATTAGTTGTCTTCGTATGCATATTAACGGGGTTTAAATTTCAAGTGTTAATTGATTTTTGAATCCCGCTAACATTTCTGGATTGACTTCCTTTTATGCGGAAAATCGAAAGACTCATCGTTTTGAAGTATCATTTCTCTATTTAAATTCAATCTGCACTGAAAGAGAAGTCAATACTAGGGATGCACCGATTAATCGACAGTACCGATTAATCGGTGGAAAAAAATATTTTTTAAATATTTTTTTAAACTATCCCTTCACTAAGAAAATTTTCTGAGCAATTCTATTAACAGTAATAATACTACTCAAAGTTGATATAGTTTTAACAATTATTTTTCCTATTTTGAATAAATATACATAGAAAATGTTGCAACATTTTTCATGTGTCGATATTTTTCTCTTTCTATTAACATTGGGCTGTTAGATAACCTCTAATTTTCACAAAGAATAAGTCTTCAATTAAATGGCTACTATTAATTGAGAAATTTAAACTAAAAGCACTCCTAAATTAGAATGCTCACCAGTTTCCCCTAATTTCTTGTTTTTAACTTTCATGTCTAGTTAACATAATTAATGATGTGTTAATGAAATATTATTGGCAATAATATGAAAATTGGTTCAAAGAAATTGGATGAAAATTTTTTAAAGGAAATTAGGAAAATGGAAAAAAAAATCTTCTCTCAGAAATAAATTACTATTTCTAAAATTGAAATTGTAAAATAAAGAAAGAAAAAAATCTGGTATGGACCCCACACTACTTCCTTTTACGTATAAATTTCTTAGTAGTTGCCTTAAGTGTTAAAAACAGTGCTTAGAGTGCGCAAAGTAACAATTCAAATATTTACACCCCTAATCTGCCACGAAACAATGCAAAAAAAAGTTTTGCAATGGTTAATTTTCTAAATATTACCGATTTTAACATCATTCAGTGAATTTTTTGCAAAATATCGCCAAGTTGAACCCAAATTCAAAAAATAATTTTTTTTCGCCAAATTTGTCGCTAACTTGGCGATATGTCGCCAAGTTGGTATCAAACACTTGGCAACCAAAAGCTTGGTGACATATCGCCAAGTGGTCGCGCCAATTCATAAAACTTCAGTCTGCATTGAAATTAACACTGATTTACCCCAAAAAAGGGGAAAAACACCCCCTTGGGAACATTCGAATGCAGCCACAAGGGGAGGTGCACAACTAGACCATCCTCAGAACCTAGATACCAAACTAGAAGTTTCTACGGCATATAGTAGTTTTTGAGTTATGCGACACACATACATACATGCGCACGTACATACGTACATACAGACGTCACGAGAAAACTCGTCGTAATTAACTCGGGAGTGGTTAAAAAGAATTTTTCGGCTGTTTATATGTAGGTAGGTACATATGCACGTGCTGACAGGTCGAAAAAACTACTGAACATTCATTCGGGGGTGAGCAAAATCAAAATTTAGACCCAAATTTGAGTGGATTTTTTTCGCGATCACAATACTTCCTAAAAGGAAGTAAAAACGATGATAGTGAAATTGGTAGTAGTATTACTTACAATCAACTTTGTCATTAATCGGCTGATTATTAACAGCCGATTAATCGGTAATCGGACAATTTGCTTAGCGGGGCATCCATAGTCTATTCTCTGAAAAGTTATTCTTATGATGCACGCAATCAGTGGCGAAGGAACTTTGTAAAAACAGGGGAAGTCCGGTGCGGCGCTATGTTAGATATTGGCACTTCCTTGGGGGGGGGGGGGGATACACTTTTTCACTCTTTACGCACAAGCTTAACTATAAAGCCATTAATTTTCGAATTGATATTTTTGTGAATAAAAGTAATTTAAAAGCATTACTAACATCTCTTTTGTCAGAAAGACGACAAGTTTAAGGACACTTTTACATTTTTAATATGAACTTAGTTTTAGATGCAATATTTGTTCAGAAATAGAAAGTCTCAAACTTCTCTCCGGAGAAAAATGTCCCCTAAGTGGTAATTTTGAAACAATGACTAGAAGATTTTTGGTGACTTAAGACGATAGACATTTTTTGAAAAAGAAGTTTTAAAAGCGAATTGTAGTCCATCTTTGGTCACATTAGGGGCAGTAACTGGGGTATCAAAATCCTCCCGGGTAATTTTTCTAAATTGTAGGTTTGAAAACATAATTTTGGACGATTTTTGATAATGTTGAGAATATGTGAAGTTCCTGAGGAAGAAACAATTCTTAAAAAATGCGTTTGTTCCATTTAAATTGCACAATACTGTAGATCACATTTTTGAAAACAGGTTTGAGGTAAAAAGTGTGCTACAAAAAACGTAGTAAGAAAATTTTCCACGGGAGCTGAGCCGGTATGAAATATTCCAGGGGGAGCTCGAGCTCCCCCGGTTCCTCCGCCCCTGCATGCAACACACCGCCAACTCAGTTATTCCATCCAAGCACTGCAGTTTAGTGCTTGTTAGCATTCATCAACCTGGAATAGGAAGTAACCGAGCTGGAGACAGATATCCTCTTGTAGAAGCTATGAGTTCCAAAAAACTTGTGGATAATGTAAAATTAGAACACCCACCGAGAGACCGTGCAATGGTACGGTACGACTCGTAAACTTAAGGCGGTAGCTCGGGTATATAGCACTTAGTTTCTATTAGAAGATATTTGCCTCCAGCTGTGTTACTTGCTATTCGAGGCTGATGAGTGCTAACAGGCACAAAACTGCAGCCCTTGGATTTAATAACCGAGGAGTTGGCAGTGTATTGCATGCATTCCTGCCTTAGCCCGGGCTTAGGGGCAGTAACTTACTGCTATACTTTTATGATATCTTTATCTTTAAAAAAAAAGGGGAAATAAATAAGGTGCCAAATTGAATAAATGAAATGTTTTTTGTTTTATCTACGTATGTTTTTACACTCGTGTGCCTACGGTTTTGTTCTTGTTTGTACCTGAAAAAGTATGCAGTGGAATAAAAAAACTCTAGAATAATTAAATACTTTTTTAAGAGATAAGTCAAGCGAAATTGAAAATAAATCCGCATCGTTACCTTTCTAAAGATGTTTTGAATTAAAGGAGCAAAAAAGGTTGAATGATTTTCGTTAATATGACTTGAGAAGATATTCTTTTCAGAAAAACTGGTAGCTGTGTGGTTTACACAAAACTCGTTATCTCTGGGATAAAAACAAAATTTCAATTTTCTAATTACGTGAAATAAAAAGTGACTGAAAGCTAGATCTTTTTTTCTATCTTCAGTTTTTCAAGTAAACTTTTTTTTTTGTTGAATAAAAAAATCTCCATTCTCTGAAAGAAGCAATAAAAATATTTTCGTTCTTTTCAATTTCTAAATGCAATGAAAAACCGAAAAAATTATATAAATAAAGCTGAGTAATTTTTTTAATTTACTCTGTGGAGTCGATTAAAAATAGTCTTACGTTACTATTAGCTAGAGTTTTATTTTTACTGTTACTCTCACTAATAAATAAAACGGTATATAAACTCAATGAAGGTTACAATAGGTACAGGTATTAATGTTTTTTTTTCTTTATTATAAATATCAATTTAATTCAAGTATATTCTCGTCAGTTTCATATTAAAAATGTGGAAGTGGTTATAACTATAGTTCGCCATCTCTCGATTGTTAAACCAGTTCGTCATACTGTGTTAGAGACAATGATGGCCAATTTAAATGCAACTTTACAAAAAACCATCAATTTCGTGGCGTTGAAATGGAAGAATGAAAAAACCACAAGGACAAGACCCCCCCCCCCTTTAAAACTAAAAAATATTACACTTTTCATTTAAATGAGGATTTTTATAATAAGTAGTGTGGTATTTGTCTGAATTATGTATTTCGATATGCACACAGTGGCGCACCTACGGGGGGAGCTAAGCCCCTCCCAGAAGCATAAAGATGAACCCCCGTGATAAAACCAAACTGCTTGAAATGCGTTTCTTGGACTTAACTTTTAAAAATTTGCCGATATATAGCCACCCACACCCCTACTTAATTTAACCAAACTTGTCTACAGTTTCTTCTTTAGGACTTCAAATTCGAAAACTTTCCAAAGGAGTGTCACTTAGTCTCTCTAAAGGAAACAATCTTGGGTGCGCATTTTTGGATTGACTGGATCAATTTTAATTCAGTATCAGATATGTAGTGGTTCGATTGATCAGTGCATAACTATTAATAAGGATTTGTTTTTATTATTTCGGATCCTGTTTCACCAATTTGTAATCTCGTCTTCAGTACGTTGTGTGCATATTTGTTTATGACATCATTCGTTTCTTTCAGATTCGCTACCAAGGCAGGGGCGAGCTTCTAGTATCTCTGTGCTATCAACCAGCAGCTAACAGGCTCACAGTTGTAGTTTTGAAAGCTCGCAACCTACCAAAGATGGACTTCGCTGGCCTATGTGGTGAGTACAAAAACTTCAAATTAACTACTTATTTTACGTTTCACTGGGCTTTAAAGAAGAAGTTATATATAAGTAGAGAGACACACTAACGCTTTATTTCAGACAATAATTATATGGGAATTACATAAAAGAATGAGTTGTTAACTCGAAGAGATGGGTCAGGCGATCAATTTATTTTTTAAACACAGAATGTTAAACATACTATTTGTTCAATACCAAAATAGTTGACATTTCTTCTTTCCGTCATCTATTTCATCCATAGAAAGTTCACTTTTCACGAAATTGATCTCTATTACGGCCTTTAATATTCGTATATTTCACGCTTCCAAAATGAACTTCACTCCTTTAAATAATGTCAAGGAGCATTATCATGCCTTGAAAAAAATCCTATCATGTCTGCTTCTAGCAGAAACACATAGTTTGGGTTTAAAACTATGCTTCACAACAAGTGGATTTAAATTATGTTATTTTTTCTTTTTCTTTTTGCAAACGAATTAGTTATGGTAGACCGACCAGTAAATGAAGATTTAAAGAATTTTCAATTTTAAAAATTCATAGCATCGTTAAAAATTGTAGCATCTGACATGTGACAGTAACAACGCTTCAGATGGTAACGTAATATTTATAAAAAAAAGAAAAAGGGAGAGCTTTTACAGTTCTGCATTAGGTTTTATGGGGGGTTAAAACGAAAAAAGTGCCCAAACCCAGTGAATGAACACCCGTTCCAGTAGAAAAGGCCCTACACACGCTCTGGAAAACCAAAGGACTTCCTTCAGGAAAACCTCAAAGAGTCCTTTGGGGGAAACCTCATATGAGGAGCGTCTAGAGATCCGCGGAACTATCTGAACAAAATTCACCATTCACACATAGAGGATTTCCTCAAGGATCTCCTTCCGATTTTCCGTTGCACGTGGATGGCCCTTTATGCAGTTGAATGAAATAAAATCTCCGATTGTGGACGATTTCATAATTAGTTCTCCTTTTGTAATAATTTCAGATCCGTATGTGAAGATATATCTTCTGTACAACAACCAAAGGATTGCAAAGAAGAAGACCCATGTAAAGAAACGCACTACTAACCCAGTCTTCAATGAATCTTTTGTGTTTGAGGTCCCGTACAATGAGGGTCTGGAGAATATTAGCCTGGAGTTCCTGGTTCTGGACTGGGATCGAGTTACTAAAAACGAAGTCATTGGAAGGCTCGAGTTGGGCCCAAAGACCGGCGGGCCCGCACAGCAGCATTGGCACGAAGTGTGCAATGCCCCGCGTCGCCAGATAGCAGAGTGGCACAAGCTGAAAGAATGAATTCAAACAGATTGTATATGTGTATATATGTAAGATGTAAGTGGTGCACTTTTGGCCTTACTCCTTTTGGATGATTTTTTTTTTCGAACGGCTTTAGGTTGTGTAACGAAAATGATTTTTTGGATCGTTTAAGAATTTTACAATTGGTTAGACTTTCAGCAAAAGTTAAAACATGTAATGGAATTGCCAAGAGGGTTACTAAAAAAATTGAACTTTTGAACTTCTCATTGAGTTTGCAAGCATGAAAGAGAATGAACTATTCATAAGTAATATTTACTTTTGATTAGGAGTAAAAAAATAATAATAATTTATGATTAGAGATTTAGAGCTTAATACAACAGCCCTATCTGAATTTTATTTCTCGTATAACTTTCAGCAGACATTTGCTAAAAAGTGTAGAAGAGAAGCATTATACGTATATTGGTACATATAATACATAATATGCTTTTTTTTTTGAAAAAAATGTAGAGAAATAGGAAAAGTTCAAAAAATATATGTGGGAAAAAAGGCAACAGTTTCCAGCTAACAGTGCACCAAATACATTGCAATAATGAACAGGTATAAACTTCCTGAAATGTTGTTTGTCTGTTTTCATTCCTTGGTGGCCTCTACAACATAAGCTTAAAACACATATTTTTCTTTCGCCTGTTCTATGTGTGTTTTCCTCCCTTAAAACTATATTTACAGAACGACAGGCTTACAGTTCTCCCTGAAATTCAAAAGTGTAAAACAGTTTGTATATATATTTAACCACGTTTGGAAAATGCAAAACCTTTATTTTGAAAATAATTCAGGTACTTAACATATACTAGAAGAAATGTGTTTATTTGTAAATGGTAACTGATGGTATCACTGTAAAAATAAGTGTTAATGTGTTTTTCTTGATACTAACAGGCAAATAGAACAACTCATGAGGCTGTATTGTACTTACTCATCAGAAATTCCATTTCGGCAAGAAAACGAATGCAAGTTACATACACAAGAAAAGAAAGAAAAATCATTCTTAACAGTATTTTATAAGGATGCAAATTGAAACTTTTATAATAGCACACACACAAACCAGAGGAATCTGGTAATGGCCTACGTTCTAACAGGGAAAAATCAAGATTTATCTAAAGAAAATAATGTAAATTGATTGAACATCAGCATTATAGTTGAGCAAGATTTAAATGCAATTAGATTGATATACTTACTTGTTACATTGAACAATAATAGAACATTTTTAAAATAGCAATATTATTATTTGCATTTAGCTTGGGAATAAAACTTAAAATATTTTTTATACATAAAAGAAAATAAGTTTTTCTAGTATTGTACCTCTTGCATGAAAAAAAATGTATTGTATCTCTTGAAAAAAGGAAGGGTTGGTTAAATGATGTTTAAAAGATGGGTATTTTGAAACGGCTTAGTTTGAAAGAATATTAAAAAGAACAAATTATAAAAAATGAAGAATATAATAAAATATAATTTGATGCATGTTTTATTTTATTGATTACGCTATTTCCTAAAAGTTGATGCATATTAAAAAAGGGTTTTTGAATAAAAAAAATATTAATGTATTACAAAATTGAAAATATGAGGTGAAATTGCCTTCAGTCATTTCAGACTGTAATCTGGACTAACCAATCAGTTATATCCTTTATCTTTGCATAAAAATTTTGGTCATTCACTATTTAAAACTAATAATCAGCTTCTAACCATTTTTACAATGTATCTGTAAGGTGGGTATTATTTCTCACTATCAAATTCATTAACCATTGCAAGGAAAAGTCTTAGCAATTTACTATTTAAAGAAACAGGCGATTAGCTATTAATAAACACATTTCATTTTATAAGTGTTTTTGCCAAGTACTTTTTTAAACAAGACTTTTTGCAGCAAAAGTGTAACATTTAAGAAGATTGCCGAATTCAAGCTGTTTTAATCTCAAGTATTATGAAAAGTTGGTCTAAAGTTGAATTTATGAATTAGTGACATTGAATTTTCTCAGTGTAAAAAAGTCTTGAAAGCTTATTGCAAAGCACAGAATGGTGTTGAAATAGTCAAGATAATATTATATTCTAAAACTTTGTTCATATAGTTTTGATAAATAAATTATTTTTTTCACAATAATGTATCCAAACATTGTTTACCGAGATCATTAATGATTTTTTTCGTTAACAGTTGAATTGGCTTAGCGCTGTATAAATAACTATAATGTTATTGAAATTTGATATTTAAAGTTTTCAAAAGCAATAAAAAGTTGGAAAAAAAAAAAACTGAAAATTTTCTGATCTATTTTCACTGTACATTTTTAAAGCAAATAAAAGGTTACATTAAAATTTGATTGAAAAATTTATATAAGTTTTGATTTTTGGCAGTAAATACAAAGGTTATATCTTGAATGTTAAAAGCGTTTTTGATATTATGTAAATAGGTTTATCATTGGTTATAAAATTTGAAATCACTCACCACCTTCTGTTCCGAAACAAAAATGCAATGTTGAAGTTATTTGTCTGAAACTGTGTTTAAGGGCTGAGTGCTGGTTAAATAAATTTTGATCTTGTTACATAAAAGCAGTGAAATACATGGAAAAAAAGTTAGGCAAAGATAATACTTGTAATTCAATGGAAATAAAAAGGAATTTGTGATGAAATAGCTTGAGTGCACTAATTATTTCGATATAATTCTGCTTATCAACAGTAGTTTTTATAAGGTGCTACATGTAACCCCTCCCCCCCCCCCGACCCACACACACAAAAGTAAACTATTAAAAGTCTTTATTTAACAAATGACATTACAAAACATACTAAAATATTTTACATAAATGATATATATATATACAAACATTTATATATTGAAACAACAAAGATACTATGTTCCGTATTTTTTGAAAATATTTGAGGGAGAGGGTATAATAAGCTGTAAGTAAAATAACAATACTATCAAAATTTGAATGCTTAAAGCAAACTTCCATTATAAATCTTTAGAAATAAATACAACAAAAATGTAATTTCTACTATTTCATTTCAAATCCATTACTTCTCTATGAAATAAATGTCACAATACATTTGTCCTCTTTTTTGAAATTTCATGTATGGCATTTATCGAATTTATTTATGATCTATTAAAAAAATATATTATTTCAACAAAGTTGATAAAGTTATATTTTTGTTAAAATATTATATTGAATACATCTTTATAATTTTCAGCAAAATGAACTTCAAGACCATCGGTAATAAATTTCGGCAAATCAGCAAAATCTTTTTTGTTTTCTGCAGGCATGATTAAGCATGTTACTCCAACTCTTTTTGCCTAAAATTTGAGGAACATAAATAGTTAGATTTAACATCAATGTTTTTCAAAAACTTTTTGTAGTGTTATTTTTTGAGATAAATACCAATCAAAGAGTGAATACTACTTAAATTAACTCTAGTAAGTAGGAATACACCGATTAATCGGTAATCAGCCACTTTGCCAATTATTAATAATCGACCACATTGCCAATTATAATTAATCGGCAAAATCGGGACAATTAATCGGCCAAAAAATATTTTTCATTTACTATTCTTCAAATAAAACCAAATATGATGAATACCTTTATTAATAGTAATTATTATCTTCACAGCTGGTATAATTTTTTTAAAACTAATTCTCCTACTTTGAATAAATATACATAGACAATGTTGCAACATTTTTCATGTGGCAATAGTTTTCTCCTTAGCACAGTGCTTTTAGATAACTGCTAATTTTCAAAGATTAAAAGTAGTGAATTAAATTGCTACTAATTATTAAAAAATATGAATTAAAAGTACTCCTAAATTAGAGTGCTCACCTCAGACTTCCCCCTCCCCTATAGAATTTTTATGTCCTGTATTATTTTATGTTACATAACAAACAATGTGTTAATAATATGTTAATATTTGTTCTAAGAAATTACATAAAATATTAAAATTATTTTGTGAAAACTAGGAAAACGGAAAAAAAATCTCTCAGAAAAATATTACTTACTATTTCTAAACTTGGATTTGTATAAGAGAGAAAAAACAGTGATGGTAAAATTGGTAGTAGAGAAACAATCGTCCTTATCATTAATCGGCTCAGCTGATTAATCAGTCGATTATCTACAACCAATTAATCGGTAATCAGCCAATTTGCTTATCGGTGCATCCCTAATTGTAAGCCTTCATTAATTCAGAACTTATTAAACTGGACTTTGCATAATCGGAATATCTATTTAGATGTTCATTCTGGGTTAATAAAAGGCGAACTAGCGTTTTAACGTATTGTTGTAAAGTATTTCTATAAATTTCTCCTGCGCATATGTTTCATATTTTTTTTCTCTAAAATTCAAAAATACAATTTTGGCTGCGTGCTCAGTATTTTTTTTTACATAGCTTGGCTCAATTTAGTGACTGTTTTGTTTAATCCATACTTTCATTGATCGGATGCTGTAGATCAGATCCCTATTTAGTCTTGATTATTGGGAGGTTCTACTACATCCCTTTTTCAGTGTGATTTTAGATTCTCCCAAACTTTTAGAACTTTTTCGCTTGTTAAAAACATTCATCATTTTCTCATAATTTGGTACCTAAGTGACTGCCAGTGGCGTAGCCAGACATTTTCTTTGGAGGGAGGTTATGGTTAGTTTTAATCCTTTTCTATGGTCAAAAAAATGGGGGAATTTCTGAGTTTTGGGGGAGCGGGGAAGGGGGGGATGTAGTTCTAATTACCCCTTGGATATGCCTTTGGTAACTGAAGTACTTCCTCTTTTCCCAAGAGGACTCTGATTTGCTTCAGCGTATAAAATTATATAGCACTTAATTGCTATAAAAGCATGTGTTTAAAGATTGTATTGACTAATTTAAAGTAACATCCATTAAGCAACTATCTCCCTAGACTCATTTTCACAAGAACCAGAAGTGGGTGCATTAGAGCGATTTCACTGAACATGCAAGGCCTGCCACAACTATAAACCACAGCAATTAAGAGTTGTGAGAAATTCAATTGGAAAGGAAAATATTTTATTACAAAATGATTATTTGATACGAAATTTCATTTTAAAAGAATGAAAATGTAAACAAATAGATACTGACATATTTTTTCAAAAAAGATATGTGAACAAGTAATTCGCTTACCGCAATAGATTTTTCTTTAATCCCACCAACAGGTAAAACTTTGCCTGTCAGTGAAATTTCACCAGTCATTGCAGTGTTCTGTTTAATAGGTTTCTTTAATGCCAATGACAACAGTGCACTAACCATTGTGCATCCAGCACTAGGGCCATCTTTAGGAACAGCACCCTACAAACACATTAGTAGAAAAAAACATTTTACTACAATACTTTAAACAATTAGTTGTTGACTATAAGCCAGGGTAAGCAGAACTACAGTCGATGTACTAACAGCCCAGTTATGCCATCCAGAGACAGCAGTTTTGTTCTTATTATGAACAGTCTAGAATCGACAATAACCTTTCTACAAGTTGAACCATACAATTGCTGCAATGTCTTGCTGGTGTATCAAATTTATTTTAGCTGTCAGTTTGTTGCAAATCTCAGTTTCAATGACATGACTTCTGCCTCCAGCTTGATACTTGTCTATATTCCAGGCTAATGAGTTCATAATAAGGACAAAACAACAGTATCTAGATGGTAAACCGGGCTGTCGATATATTGCATGCAATAAATCAAGCATTCAAAAGAATTACATAAGAATGGAAATGAAAGTGAGAAGTTTATTTTCAAAAATTGCATTGTTTGGTCAAAAAAAAAATGATATTTTATGTTTCTGAATGAAGATGAATGAACGGATTGTGCTTTGCACACAATAAGTACAGAAATTAGATCAGTAGAAGCTTTTCCCATGATTCCAACATTGGGGAAAACATTAGGAAAAGTAAATGACTTACTTCAGGCACATGAAGATGCAAATGAGCTCGTTGAAGAAAATTGTTTTCAGGATCATGTTCCAATAAAAATGACTTCGCAAAAGAGTAGGCAATATTCGCACTTTCTTTCATCACATCTCCCAAGTGCCCAGTTAACTGCAGAGAGCCTTCAAATTTCTTTTCCTCAGACATGGGCTTGCACTGAGTTGTTTCAATGTACAATGTTGAACCACCTTAAATCATTTAATATTAAAATAAAATCAACTAATTCTTACAACTCTAAAAAAAATTGAAGGCCATGCAGCAAAAAGAAGGTAGCTTCAATTTAAGTGTTTTCAAATGGTCTGCATAAGAGCTTAAATCCACTTTTTGTTTTTTATATTTTAAAACCCCCCTTGCAGATTTCTTAGTACAGTTACACAAGAAGAGTCATAATTTTTTTTAAAAGTAATTTGTTAAAATTTATAATTTGTAGCTACCTATTTTTCTTCAGCAAGCCCCTCAATTTTCAAAATTGTTACATTTTAAAACAAATAACTAATATTATCATTAATATTATTTTCACTGAAAATTTCTAGATAACAGAATGAACCCGTTGTTATAATGTTAGGAAATAAACAAATTATTTAAATATTAATTAACATTAGCTGATTTAAGGCAGCATGGGTTAAAATTCCTCTAAATGCCTCCTCAAAATAATTGAAATATTTTCATAACATAAAAGATTGAAATCTTGAATAAGACATGAAATTTTCGGACAAAGTACCTGTTTCATGTTGGCATGTTTGCAAAATATATGCTTTGGTAGAAATCATGGTGACTGAAGATCAAGAGGGAAAGAGGAAAAATGAATACACAGCGATCAAAAATAAAAGAAAAAGCAGAATCTTTTTAAACTGAAAGAATTACAGGAGCGGTGCCTGAAAAAGGCAAAACAGGAGGATTTTAGTACGCAAATACAAAAACCCAGTATTCTGGTAAAAGTCAGACAAATCTCACCCCTGTACAACATATCACATGTTTTCTAGAAAAGTATGTTTCTACTTTTCTCTTTTCTTTCTTTTTTTTCTCCAGCAAAATGCAATGAATGCTTAAGCTGAATAATTATCTTTGTATTGGCTAAATACATAGGTTGAGTACAAATTTAATATGAAAATTATTTGCAGGTGTTTAAGAGTTACATCATTACATATTATTTTATTGAAAGTACACAAACAATAAATAGGAGTCTATAACGGCACATCTTAAAATAAACAAATTATCCAGCGTATGAAAAATACTTATTCAAGTATAGTAATTTAATCCACGATTTCTAATTTCATTTGGAATTAGGATGATTAGTCAATGTGAATAAGAGTTATATTTGGTAGCTCCCTCAAATGAAATGTCACCAGAATAAGAAAATCTAGATTAAATTCATCAGATTCATAAGAGTAGTTCATAAAAAATTGTTACAATTAGCTAAAAGTTTCATGACATCGATTTCACACTAATAATATATTTCAGAGAATGAATAAAACTCATACCCATTGCAGTCCATGCAAGACCCATTACAACTCCAGGAGGAGTAATTTCATATAGACGGTCATGTGTGAAAACTGGTTTGCCTACAAAATCTTGGAGATTATCATCACTAATTTGAACATTCGATACCTCTTCTTTCACAATTCTGAAAGCTGTCTTTCTTAAAATCTAAGAGGAAAGTCAAAGCAGAAATTATTTTCTAAAGGTTAAATTTATATTTACTATCTTACACTCTCTCAAAGAATTGCACAATTTAAACTGCATTCTCTTTTTGTACAGGCAGCTTGCTAAATTTTATTCCACCAGATAAAATATTATTAAACAGTCTACATGTAACTTAATGATATCAAATGACTGCAATATATGTATTTTTTAATTAATCAATGCAATTATATACATGAAATTTGAGTTTGACACAGTTAAATAATAATGACTTTCAAAGTATAGTGATGACTTCTGTGTTCATGAAGACAGAAATTGAACTACAAAACTGTTAAAACAAAAACAAATAATGATAAATTGATAATATTTAGCACTCATATTAGAAAAAAAGAGCCTTTTCTCAAAATTTAAATGCTAACAATTCTACTTTTGGGGGTACCAAAGCAATATTTATACTTCATAGGTTACACAGCTTTGAAAAAAATAATTGCCTTTCACACCAATTGATAACAGTCAATACTATGCAAAAAAAAAAGTACTTAATTTAGCTCATAGTAAATTCAACAATATTTTATTTCTTTTGTACAACAAATGAGAACTAGAAGGCTGCTTATGCATCATAACAGCTGACTTTAGAATATTTAGTGCTTCTGAATAAAGAAAAATTAAAAAATAAAACATTGCATAAAAGGAGAAATAGTAAGATTTACGGCCCGTAAGAAGCATTTTAAATATGTATTTATGCATGCAGTTGAGTCCCGATAACTCGAAGCTTAACGATAACTCGAAGCTTAACGCTTAAATATTCCTTTATTTCTAAGTGTTCATTGGGTCCTTAGGGTCTTCAAGTTATTGGGACTTGACTGCATATATATATATATATATATATATATATATGTATACAGACACATATATATACATATATATATCATTTAGAAGATAACCTAAGGAAATTTATGTCAATAAATGAAAACGATAACACTAGATTTTAAATCTTGTAATAAATACCTTTTCGATCTGTTTCTGCAGGTTACGGACCCCACTTTCTCTACAATATGATTTGATGAGTTTTTGCAGAACGTCTGCAGAAATTTGTACTTGCTCTGAGGAAACACCGGTAAGCTCTCGAGCTTGAGGAATTAAATATTGCTGCAAAAGAAACCTTTGTCAGAATTGACATCATTGCAACAGCAGCTATTTTTCCTCACTTTTTTAAAGCACATACCGCACACCGAGAATGAAAGGGGCCCTTTTAAAATTGCATTAGCACTAAAGAGTTGCCCCTTTCATTCTTGGTGTGTGATATGTGTACAGTGTACACATATTCAAAAACTCACTTTATAAAATAAAAAATGAAAATATGAGGGACAATGGTACAATAAATAAATAAATAAAATCATTTTTCCTTAATTAAGTGGAGGTCAGTGGATTTCACATTTGTAATCAATATAATATGAATTAAATTAGCTGCCATAAAGAAATTAGAAGTACAGAGTAATAAACCTTTTCCATATTAGAATCAGGGTCGTATGTAAGGAGTGGGTTTTTAGGGTTCATAAAACCTCCGAAATTTTTCAAAACTATGACAAAAAATGACTTTCTATGCACTTTTTTGATGAAAAAATAATTATCTGTCTTATTTTAAATTTTCTTACATTTTTTTCAATTTTATTTGAAAAATGAAACTATCATTATTGAATAATTCCATAAATTGTTTTATCAGCTGTATTTATTTTTATTGTAGTTACTACAAACATTTCTTACAGAACAACACACCTTTTTCTTTCGTAGTTTAAATGTGTTCCTAACAATAACACCAAATTTCTTAAATTTTAAAAGTGCCAAACTCTGTATTTAACATATTTTACAAGTGTCATAAAATAAAAATTTCAGAAGTATTACGTCGAGTGCGAGTGTAGAAGTAAACACATCTATCCTTTGGAGTGATGAAAATACATTGAATACTTAAATGAGGTTAAGTTATGCAGTGTCCAACACATCAGATTTTTTTTATTCATTGAAAAGATGCGTTTTTTTTAACATTTTTCATGTTTATGACCTTTTTGTATCTATTGTAACAAAAAGCAATAGGATATAGATTATGAAATCAAACATAATTGATCATATAGATTTCAAAAGAGATAGATGTGTTTGGTAAAACCCTCTCCAAAACAAAAATCTGGTTACGGCTCTGATTAGAATAGCTACGAAAATATGCAACAAAATAACAAAACAGAAATCCCAAGAAACTTTTAGAACAATTTCAGGAGATAAAAAACTTTTTTATATTTCTAAAACACAAAAATAGTTATTTAGTCATTTATTTACTTTATTACTACTATTAAAATCTGTCCGCGTCTGTCTGTCCGTCTGAAGCTTAAACTCCTCAAAAACCGCTGAGCGTAAAGAATCAAACTAATACCATTCGATTCGAAATTTTCTAAGGAAGACAATAAGACCAACCGAGTAATTGTACGACGTTAATTAGCTGAGATATTAATTAAAACGTTAATTAAATTCTTTGCACTTTTAAAATTCCAAGACATTTATTTCTTTCAGTTGCCATTTCGAATTAAAACGTTAACTAAATTATTGAACTATTTAAAATTCCAACACATTTATTTCCTACCGTTGTCATTTTGAATTGCAATGTTAATTGAATCGTTTATTTCGAAAAGGTAACATCTCTATTTTGATCTCCTCTGTCTCTTTAGAAAATTAAACAGCGCACGGTTATATTTTTGAATGTCATAATCAATGGTTATTTGGTAAATTATTGCAGTAATTGTGTACTTAACTAAAGGCATTTTTTCATTGATTATGACATTCAAAAATATAACCGTGCGCTGTTTAATTTTCTAAAGAGACAGAGGAGATCAAAATAGAGATGTTACCTTTTCGAAATAAACGATTCAATTAAATTATTGAACTATTTAAAATTCCAAGACGTTTATTTCTTTCAGTCGCCATTTTAGATTAAAGCATTAATTAAATTATTGCAAAATTTTAAATTCCAAGACTTTTATTTCTTACCGTTGCCATTTTGAATTAAAACGTTAATTAAATTGTTGAACTATTTAAAATTCCAAGACTTTTATTTCTTACCGTTGCCATTTTGAATTAAAACGTTAATTAAATTATTGAACTATTTAAAATTCCAAGACTTTTATTTCTTTCCGTAGCCATTTTAAAAGAAAGCGTTAATTAAATTGTTGAACTATTTAAAATTCCAAGACTTTTATTTCTTACCGTTGCCATTTTGAATTAAACGTTAATTAAATTGTTGAACTATTTAAAATTCCAAGATATTTCTTTCAGTCGCCATTTTAAATTAAAGAGTTAATTAAATTATTGCACTATTTTAAATTCCAAGACTTTTATTTTTTACCGTTGCCATTTTGATTTAAAACGTTAATTAAATTATTGAACTATTTAAAATTCCAAGACTTTTATTTCTTTCCGTAGCCATTTTAAATTAAAGCGTTAATTAAATTATTGAACAATTTAAAATTCCAAGACATTTATTTCTTACCGTTGCCATTTTAAATTAAAACGTTGATTAAATTAGTGAACTTTTTAAAATTAAAGAGTTATTTCTTTCCATTGTCATTTTTAATACGTGTTACAACAAAGTTCTAACAATTGTTTTTATTCTAATTATTAATGAGTATATTTTTTCTCTGGTATACCATTTTGAAAATGTGTTTTTAAATAAAATTGCAATTGCTGTTTTTAGAAGGGATTTTTTTTGGCTGCGATCCAAATATCAAAAGAACTTTTTCGTTTAGAATTTTGCAATTAATTTTACAGGAAGAAAGCAGTTTGGAAACAATTGTTTTTGGTAAGGAATTTTATTTGTTATTTAGGGAGAGTGCTAAGTACGCGCTACTTGACATCGTCTTTTTTTTTTTTTTTTTGAGAAGCATGTGCAAATAATTCGATTGATTCTTTGATGCAGGAAAGCTTTTTAGCGAGCCGCTTTAGCGGGGAGTAATTTGTTGGAACTTTCCTTGGTACTTTAAAGGAGAGCCGCCTTGGCGGCGAGTAAACTGTTCAAACTTTCCTCATTACTTTAAAGGCGTACCGCCTTGGTGGCAAGTAGTTTGTTGAAAGTGTCCTCGCTACTCTAAAGGCGAGCCGCCTTGACGGCGAGTAGGTTACCTGAACTTTCCTCGCTACCTTAAAGGCGAGCCGCCTTGGTGGCGAGTAGTTTTCTCAAACTGCCTTCACTTCATTACAGCCCGTGCAACGCCGGGCCACGCAGCTAGTTATTATTAATTTTTGAACTGCTTTTCACATCACTTCTTATTTCAAACAAATGCCTTTATTTAATCAAATTTCTAAACATATATTTATTAATCCTTTTTTTAAGTAAATATTTTTCTCATGCCAGCAATGTTATTTCTAATATTCTTCATGAGTGTTATCCCCTTTGAGATGTTGAACAATCTCACATCTTTGTTCTACATCTCAAAGGGGATAAAATTCACAGGAAATTTAAGCTGCAGTTTCCTGAAGAGTTTATCTGCTTTAAATCTATAAATTTTTCTACACTCATCTTATCACAAAAATAACTGATTCGTAGTATTATCAGAAGTATAATTTTTTGTTGACTGGAGAGATTCCCGATTTTTAAGTTTTTCAATGATGCTGTATAATTTTTCATTCAAAGTTCTTCATGGCCACAGAAATTATCAGGGTCAATGACAGGCCATGTCAGCCTAGTCAGGAACTAGGGTCCTGGCCCTTGTACGTGAGGGGGGGGGGTGGCTTGTAACGGCATTGGAGTACCATAACTTATCATATTTATGGCAGGGTTTAAAATAGCGTGCGGGATTGCGCGAAACGCGCACAGAATCGAAAAATCCCGCACAAAAAAAGGCTGTGCCAGATTTTCCCCCCTGGTATTTTCTTCAACAGGACCACGAATTTCAGCCAGGGAATGCGAAGTAAAGAAAAAAAAATCTCGTAGCGTAGAAATTTGGCAGTGCCCACCGAAAACATTCCTTTTCAAGCGATGTCCAGATGCCCAGTCGCATTTTAGCTTTGATCTTCGCGATTACCATTCTTGGCAATAAATCACTCTCTACAATGCTTTCCTGCCAATGAGTGACGTCATGTACCCAACGCCAGCGGAGTTCAAAGTTCACCTACTACTCTCTTGGCGCATTCATTGGCTATTTAACGATCTATGCCCAGAACCCCTCTGCGCATGTGTGGAATGCGCGTAGGCTGTTTGCGTCCGAAAAGAGGTTTTGTTTTGACAATTCAATTCATTCGTGAGGGGATGGCTTTTGTGCGCATTATTTAAAGTTCTTTCTTGGGTCTTTTTTAAGCGATCCAATATTTCTTGTACTTCTTCATTTTTAAATAAATTAAAATTGCAAACAAACTAGTCAAAAATGTCGATCGTTGTTTCCGACAGCGGTAAATTCCGTGATATCCCTAGCTTAGAATAAAATAATTCCGGTATGAATGGTTATCAAAATCAATAAATTTTAAATTTAAATCGCAAGAGGCTGACGTTTTAAATGGAGACTCAATTAAAAAAGGCATTGTGAAAATCAACACTGCTCTTTCATTTAAAATATAAAGTTCAGTGTTCAAATCTGATAAATTTTAGAAGAAAAAAACTATTTTAACAAAATTTTAATTGTTTTTATGATTAGAAGTCCTTTAGCATCTAAAGTTTCTAAAATCTTGAATTAAAAAAAAAAAACAATATTTAAATAAAAAAAAATTCAATAAAGAAAAATATTCTATTAGCTCTTTGATTGTGAATACATTAATCACCATCTTAAATGTTGATTTTTGACGTTTTATTTATAACGCGAAAAGTTCAGCTTTTTTCTTCATCCAGCTGTAGCATGTCACACTTAATGAAAATTTATACTCTCCCTCCCCCCAGACTCAAAAAATCCCCCCTGAAATTGGAAGTAAAGGGGGGAATTCCCCCTCAAAATTGAACCTTATTTCAAACCCTGTATGGGGGAAGGGGGACTCAGTGACCGAGCTGGCGAGGGCCTATCTTGGCTCTTGGCAGCAGGGAAAATTGTTTATGCCGTGATGTTAAACTACATTTTCATTGGTTAAATCAATAAAATATTTATCAATTTCAAACAGGAAGTTTCTTATTATTGCACTTATAAAATAAAATGATTTTACTGTTCTAAGTCAAAAATTATGGAGGTAATTAAAGCAAAAATAAATTTTAAAATAAGTAAAAAAAAAAAATGTGACAATATGTCGTTTGCTGTGTTAATTTAAAAAAACTATTACAAGAATTAAATAAATCTATAACATTAAGATATGTAAACTTGCATTTACGGTCCTTGTTATTTTTAGTAAATGGTTAAATGCAATATTAAATAGTTGTTATTATAAATTTTCATTTCATCATCAGAGCTAAACATTGTACGCATCTTTTATAACAGGCAATTGCATCTTGTTTACAGAAAATGTTCATGTTTTGACATATTAATGAAATAAACACATTCAGAAGCCATGTTAACTATTACAGTACTTTAAAAGAAACAACTTTGACTAGCGAAATTATTTACTTCTGCTATAGCAATTTTTTCTTCAGCTACATAACCAGAAACTTCAATCATTTCCATTCGATCTCTTAAAGGCTCTGGTATAGTATCAGTAACGTTGGCAGTGCAGATAAAAAGGACCTAGAAGCAAAAACTGAATTTAATGGAGCTCTACTGTTGTAAGTAATTTAAATAAGGAGGAAGTTATTTGTCTCAGAAAATGGATACAGTTTAACAAAAGTTATAAACATTGCAATTTACTCATAAATGCAGATTTTTTTAAAAGTGTTAAAATAAGTCATGTGCTGAATCGCCAATACTGTAGGTCTGCAGACACAGATCATTTGTGTCTATATCCATGGATAGACCTCAACTTTTTTACAAATTTTAATCTCAATCTAAGGGTAAAATTTGTGATGCAAGGTACTTCCATCAGGGTAAAGGCACAACTTTAAAAAAAAAAAAAAATCCATCCATAATGAGCACATCATCAAGAAGATGATGTATTTGTAAAAAAAGTTCAAAGAAGAGTAAGAGAGAGTAGGTAGGAATTCGACTTTGGGAGGAATAAGGCAGCAGGAGAAATGAGAGAGCGCTGAATTTATGCCAAAACAAAATGTGAAGAAATATTTCTCGCTTATTTAGTAGACGCAGAAATAGAAGTTTAAAGCTGTCACATCGACTGGATAAGCTAGAACTAATTTTTTGCTTTTTATTTCAGCATAAATGCAGCACTGACCTAATCCTTCTACCTCATCCATAACCAAAGAAATTACACAGCCAGGAGCATTTTCACCAAACAGCTGACATAGAATTTAAGTTTCCTTTTTTTTCAAAGAATAGCAAGAAAAGCGAAAATAAGGAATAATACAATTCCCAAATCAATAAAAAAATTCTATTCAATTACTGAAAAGATACCTTATAATTTTTATATCAGATATAAAAACTAATTAAAATGAAATTTAACACCATTTATCATTAGCTATGTGTAGAATTTCAAATATGTAAAACTATTTAAGAATATAAAAGATTCGTCTAAGATCTGCCAAGCATGATATGGATACATATCTTTATTTAACCTTGGATATCTGTGATACGAATATGAATGACAGCTCAGCACTAGTTAAAAAGATGTACACAATGTTAAAAATAGTATTTGAATTGAAATGCTACAGGTTTTTAATAAGATTATCGACAAAAGAATATTCTACTTTTATTTCAGAATCCATTTGGTTGAGAATTACTGCTGCTTAATATTCTTCAACTTTTTTATTCCTGTGAGTATGAACGAGCTAATTTATTTTGACTTATTATGAACTCGGCAAGGGACACACTTGGGAGAACCAACCTTTTAGGAATCAGAAGGAAACTGTAAGAAAAGGTCAATATAAAAGGATAATAATTTTTTAATGATAGTTATGGGGGGGGGGGGGGAGATATATAGCTCATATTGCACTATTTATATTGTTTGTTGATACAAAATTTTAGCCTTTTTTTTCTTATCTACTGGTCCAGCATCTACATGGTCCAACGAATATTTGATGAAGAATAAGTGATAAGTACTCCTTCTTGGTAACATACGGCACTATTTATTTGATATTTTGGAGGTTTGAAAGAGAAAAAAAGCAGCATTTTACAGAAATAACTTCTTGAACTTATGAACATTTTGGGATCATTTGTTTAAACTTGTTTTATAAATTCATTTATAAATAGCATTTGTGTACGATGATTTTATTCTAAACTAAAAATATCAAAACTAACTTGACATTAAAAAAGCTAATTAGCCATAAGCCATTAAAATATTCTTAAAATAATTTGTCCAATGAATACAAGTGTAAGAGTGCAATTAATACATAATGAAGCATAGAATCCTCATTTTAAAATAAACTTAAAATGCTACTTGACATTACTGAGTACCTTTGATAAATCAACAGACACATCTAAATAGTGATCCAAAAAATTTGCATTTTGCTCAGGATCTAATACTTCTAACAAAGCTGAGGACGGATCTCCTTGATAACCACGACCAATCTTGTCAACCTATAATATGGTAAAAAAGGACAGTTACAACAAAGGACAGTTGAAAGTATGACAACTTGAAATTTTGTATTTTTGGGGGAATCAATGGAAAAAAAAAAAAAAAAGGAAACAAACATCATTTTAAAGTTTGAATTTTAAAAAAAATCCTGTAAAATTTTAATTTGTTTTGCTTCATATTTATTTAAAATTTCCAATCTTATAACAAGCAATCCCTGCGGACAAAAAAAAAAAAAAAACATATACTTCAATATAAGATCATATGTGTTAATTCAAAAGTAAAGATGTAGTGTTTTAAATTTGTCAATAGGTAATAGAGAAATGCAAAATCAAACTCTATAAAAAGCTGTAAATTGATGCAGTTGCCTCAATAACGCTTCATAAAGCATTAAAATGATTATGCTAAAAGAAAAATTTTGCTTTATGTAGTTAAATCTAAATGTAATAAAAATTTCAGTTTTTCTCAACCCTTTCAATACCAACATTTTTTTCTGATTGAAAAATTTCTAGCAATCTGAAGGGATTCCGTGGGGGAGTTATTTGTTATATTTAACAAATATAATTAACAAATATTTAACAAATTATATTTAACAAATATAATATTTAACTTGCTAACCTCATCAATTAAAATAAGTGGATTCTCAGTTTTAGTCTTCTTCAAACATTGAATAATTTTACCAGGCATAGCACCAATATATGTCCTCCTGATGAAAAAAAAAAGTTACACAAAGTTACTATCAGTTTTCAAGAAGAAAATACACTAGAACACATTACATTAATGAATGCAGGAGACAATTATAGAGCTTTCCTGTTTAATATTAGTAATAGAATTACAACATAATTTCTCACCTAATAAATGCACATAAAATTACTTAATTAAATATACAATATGCTTTAGACTAGAATATACTTACTTACATATACAATACTTACATATGACATAAAATTCATATTTACTTAAAAATGGCATAAACTATTTATTTAGAAATGATAAAAATAAATTACATACAAATAAGGTTGTAATTGTAGAGAAAAAATTCAATAAATAATGCATGTTTAATACAATTGATGCTGATTGGTAGCAAAGTGAAAAACATATTTATGTGTATGTAATAAATCTAGCATTCATTACAGATTTATTCTTGACAATTATTTTACAAGACACTGATAGCAAAGTTCTGGTGTTATATTGAAAAAGTACCAAAATTATACATTTTTCTGCAACTATGCTGAAATAGCTAAACAAATATATTTGCTCCAAAAGCAAAATTGCTGAGAACATGGATTAAGTTGACAAAAATTGAATTACTTAATGACAATAACTGCATATTGAACAAAGAGAAAAGAGATGAGCTCTTTATCAGATAATCCTTTTCCAAGTGATTTACCCAGAGCAGTGGGTGTTGGAAAATTTACAACAACAACTGGACATGACTATCTTAGAAAACTGGACTGGTTATAGAATTGGACTGGTAATCCACCAACCTATCTACTGCGTGCAACTAGTTTTGACATGAGTGGTAGTCACTTAAATTCATGTCCTAGTGTTCATGATATTGCAGTTGAAAACACTGCTAATTATTTTAGTTGCTTTTCTGGGTTATGTTGGGTCTCAATTATGCCTAGGTTTGGCATAGGTTTAAACAAAAAATTGTGAAAAAAAAAAAAAAAAATTATAAAACATACACATGAAATATCAATTTGAAAACTTTTAGAAAAATATTAGTTTAAAGTATTTGATTGTATTAAAAAACGTTACCTATGACCCTTTATTTCAGCAACATCTGTCATTCCACCAACACTAAATCTGTAATACTAAAAAAAGTTTCACAATAAGTCAATTAAACCAAGCTAAAACGTCCAAACTAAAAAGCTAATCTCATTAGAAGTACTTACATTTCTACCAAGCGCTTTGGCAATTGATCTAGCAATACTTGTCTTGCCCACACCAGGTGGACCATGAAAGCATAAAATTTTGCCCTGGGTGCTACCTCTGAGTTTGCTAACTGCAATGAATTCCTAAAAAATATTTTTTAAAGCTATTTTCAACCCATTTTTCAAATGCAAAGCTTCAAAATAATAAAAGTAATTATGAAAAGTATTCAAAGTAATAAAATATGTTCTATATTCGTTTTGTAGATGATCACAAATCATGGGAAAGGCTGTTTCATTCAGCATTGTATTAATCAGTACACAATGTCGCTGATTACACACTCTCTTGCTTTTGCTGTTAGTTAGTATATGTAATATATATATACTAACTAACAGCAAAAGAGTTATCAGTTAACTTGGATAATTAAAAGGTATTAAAAAATGAATTACATAATGTGATTAAAAATAACTAAATAATAATAATAACAAAAGGAGGGGAGAGCTTTTTTCCATTTAACATTTTAATTAGCATTAGTGTAAACTGGAAAAGCAGTGTTTTTTGTATAATTTTACAATTAGATATTTTGTTACAACTAAAGAAAGAAGTACCATTCAGAAAGCTGACCCGATGTGACAGCCTTCAGGACAAATACGAACTTTGATTAGTCATCCATTTTTGTCATAAGTCAAGGACAGTACGAGTTCACTGCACTGAACTTCTCTTTTTGTTTGAAATAGATGTCAAAAAAGTATTATTTTCCTAACTCATCTCATTGTTGTAGGAGATAAATTACTTTTCCTAAAAATATCAAAAGTTTCAAACCTCTTCAGGGATTGCAAAAATTCATCATTGAATTTTAAGATTCATAAGTTGTCCTATTAGTTGTCCTTTGAAATATAATAACCCCTTGAATTGTAATATTTATGTATATTAAAGATGTGTTAACAGGTATTCTAATATAACTATGCATATACTCTGAACCAGGGTTGCTAGGAGAAAATGAAAAAAAGAAGTGGCTAATCTGCTTTGTAAAATTAGCCAAAACTAGCCAACCTGCAAAAAAATTACGTTCCCTTCCAGATATATTTGAAATATTCAATTGTCAATAATACTAAATACTTGTAAGACATACTCTGTGTTTTTTATCAGCAAGATTTCTTGACACATGGAATATATCGACAGGCCAGCTATGCCATCTGGAGAATGCAGTTTTGTTCTTATGACGGACTCATCAGTCTGGAATAGACCATAACCAAAGTGAAGGCAGATGTCATCTAAAGATGGAATAACTGGGCTGTCGGTACATTGCACATAATTCTGCTTTAGATCTGGCTTTAGGACTTACTTAACTGGCTTAAACTTACTGTTTAAAATTTATTGATGTTAAATTTGGATGCTTTAAAAAAAAAAAAAAAAAAAGAATATTGCTTAAACACTTGCTTCAACATTCTTTTCAAATCATTTGAACAATAAATTTTAGATCTCGAAGTAGTATTTATGTATGATAAATATTAAACAAAATCTATATCACTTTAACTAATATGTATGATTTTTTTCAAGCCAAGGGTGATCAAAAAAGCCAAAATGGTTAATACTAGCCAAATCTGCTAGCCCTTTTCTGAACTGTTCAACAGCGAGATCAAAGTGTAAGTATACCAGAATTCTCTTTTTGACATCTTCCATTCCATAGTGATCTTGCTCTAACACTTCAGCAGCTCGATCAAGGTCCATATTTTCTTCACTGCTTTTACCCCAAGGTATACTTGTCAACCAATCAAGATAATTCCTCGTAACACTGTAGAGAAAGAATGTAAAAATAAGATATTGCATTGTTAAAGTGAATGAAGAGCTAATGAGCTAGGATTATTGACTTTCAACGCAATATGAGTCATATTTTTAAAAAATTAGAGATGAAGAAACTGGCTAGCATTTGTGCTTTACTGTCTGATTTTTTTGGGTAAAACCTTCCACGTATTTATACATGCGTCAGGTCTCTTCTCTGATCTTACCAAAATAGGGATGATAGGTAAGATAGCAACAAGAGGAAGAATAATAAAAAGCATTTTGAGCCGTATCAAACAACGTAGAACAATGCTAATTTCAAATACATTACATAGCTTAGTTGCATGTGTCGAAAGGATAGTAAATTCAAGTTTTAAATTGAAAACTTTGGAAAGTTCCTACTCATAACCTATCACCCCTTTTTTAAGTGGAATGGTTCGGGAGTGCTAGAAGCGGCTATCATGGATGGACAGTATGTTTTGATGCAATGATGTTAAGACACACAGGGTTTGGTAATTAGCAGTTTTATTTTTAAATAAAATTGAAAGAACCAGAAGAAGAAAGACTTTAAAGGGTAGAAGTTAAATTTATGGATGTCATATCCCCTCTTCACATTAAGAATAAACAATACAGTAGAGAACCAATTATCCGGGATGTTTGGGACCACAGCTATCCCGGATAACTGAATTTCCCGGTTTTCTGAATCGCTACAAAGCGATATTTGCCAATTGTTTATAAAACCTAAGTTACTATAACAAATAGTAATGCATCTTAAAACCTGAAGAGAAAACGATCCAGAAAAGCTTATAGATATTACAATATTAAAAATTTCTGAGCTATATGCCACTTATATAGTATTTATGAAGAAACCGTTCATATTCATTTAGGTATTTCAAAAGAAAAAAATAAAAGCTCTTCAGTTTTTAGAAATTGCCGAAAATGTGTATTTTAAAAAGTGGCGGAAAAATCGACAAAATGTTGCCGGTTTTCTGGTTTCCCGGTATTTTGGTTCCCGTATAAAAGGTTCTGTACTGTATCAGTTCTCTCTAACCTGAATTCTGATGAATGGTTATCTAAGAAGGAGAGCTTGTTTATTTCTTCATCAATAACTTCCATAACAGCTGTGGGAACAGTTAAATCCTGAAAATAATAATTGATTACACTAATGATAACAGTAATTAAAAAAATAAATAAATAAATCTACAATGCTTTAATGTATTTTTTCAATGTACTGTATCATTCAATCTATAATAAATGAACGTACAAGTCATTACAATACATGGAACATATAAGGTACAATATAATGAATAAATAGTAATATAACTCACTTTTAATCTTTCTCGAAATTTTTCTTCTATGGCATCTTTATCATCTTTTTCTAATCCTAACTCTTTCTTAATAGCCTTCAGTTGTTCTTGAAGCATATACTTCCTATGAATGGTTTTCACTTTCTCTTCAACCTAAAATTTGAAAATCATAATTTCTCATCATAGACAAAAATTACCAGCAATACATATTCAATAAAAAATAATTTTACCTCTTTTCCAATTTTTTGTTGTAATTTACTCAATTCCAGTTCCTTTTTAAGTAAAGACAAAGCCAATAATAACCTATTAGGAATCTGAAAGGGAAACATACAACTATTTTAATAAAAGAAATTTCGGCAACAGCAATCATGTGAAGTACAAACATTTACATTATTTTTATGGTAATGCAAGGTATAAAGTCAAATTACCTTAGCAAATAAGGATTTTATTAAAATGAAGGAAATAAGCAATTCAACAGAAAGTAAAATAATATTTGATATTTTCAGGATTTTTTTTTTCTTTGTTAATAGTTACTCTAACAAATTACATGTACTGGAAAATAAATAAATACTAATGAGAATCTATAAATTAATCCTCAGAAAATATTGTACACATAGATCTACAAATTGCTTAGTTGAGGGAATACATAAAAAAAATATTCATCAATAGCAAAATATTTATTTTTGTAATAATATAATAGAATTTAAAGTATCTTGACTTATCAATTCGTGCAATATTGAAATTAAATAATGGATGAGTCACAAATTGTTTTTGAAAAGTTTGCGTGAACAAAAACAACAAAAATAAATAAGTAAACAGAATGATTCTACAGGTGCATTTTTTATTTAACATTTACCAAATTTAACTTATGTTTGGTTATCAATTCTAAGTAATAACTTTGAGTAAGAGTGACCAAAAAACTATTTATGGTCATATTAGCTTATAACTAAACTAATGAGAACAAAATTCTATATTGGTAACCAGAGAAGCATTAAAATAATAAAAGACCTCGAAGATTAAAACTTATGTTTGGAAAGAATATGGTGGGGTTGTTCTTATAAGAACCCATTTTGAGAATCCACCAATTATGTTCCTGGAATATTCATCCCAAACTTGATGATTATAAGATAAACTTGCCCATTACTGGGTGACTGCTCATAACTAGTCATTTACCCTAGTTATAAACGCAGTAAAGCAAGCACACTGCTATGAAAAACTATTGTGAAGTAGCAAAACATATTTAAACTTACATCTGTTTCTTCAATAATCTGTTGTAGTTCATGCGGTTCAGCTCCAGTTAAAGCAGCCCCTGGAATTAAACAAAAAATTTACATTGATTCAGAATTTTTATCCATGAAATATAGTACCCATTGAGATTTTCAGCAAAAAAATAGGATCATTTTCCAGGACATCTACAACTGATTACCGTATTTTTCGCCCTATAAGACGCACTGTTTTTCCCCAAAATCCGGGGGGGGGGGGGGGGTGCCTGCGTCTTATGCCGCAAATACAAAAGCCCACCATTTTCTAGATTTGCCTCCTTTAAAATTGGGTGCGTCTTATAGGGCGAAAAATACAGTACTTGCTTTTTTGCTTGAAAATCCAATAATTTAATATTGATTCTTTTCAGTTTGAAGCCTCTATCAATTACAGGTTTCATTTATGGTTCAATACAATGATTGCCACAGCTTTTTATAGCAATTTTAAGTAAGTTACTTTTTGTGCAGATAAGTCAATCTGTGCCTAGAACCTGCCTAATTCTAGGACACTTAATTACAAGCAGATACTGCAAACACAGTAAACTCTCAATTATCTGAAGCTAGTTATTAAGAAAGTCGAGGGCTCATTAAGCATTAGTGTTTATCAGAGAATTTTTAAAATACTTATCATGTGCATTTTTGAACACTTTTGGGGCTTCTATGATAGTGGGGCCCATCACAATTGGGAAGTGCCTGCGTCTTATCCTGCAAATACAAAAGCCCACCATTTTCTAGATTTGCCTCCTTTAAAATTGGGTGCGTCTTATAGGGCGAAAAATACGGTACTTGCTTTTTTGCTTGAAAATCCAATAATTTAATATTGATTCTTTTCAGTTTGAAGCCTCTATCAATTACAGGTTTTATTTATGGTTCAATACAATGATTGCCACAGCTTTTTATAGCAATTTTAAGTAAGTTACTTTTTGTGCAGATAAGTCAATCTGTGCCTAGAACCTGCCTAATTCTAGGACACTTAATTACAAGCAGATACTGCAAACACAGTAAACTCTCAATTATCTGAAGCTAGTTATTAAGAAAGTCGAGGGCTCATTAAGTATTAGTGTTTATCAGAGAATTTTTAATATACTTATCATATGCATTTTTGAACACTTTTGGGGCTTCTATGATAGTGGGGCCCATCACAATTGGGACATGGTAAATCTGCCACTGATCAGTTCCAATTATTTTGGATATGCCCACATTTAATTAAATATTTATACTGCATGTATATGAGAAAAAGATGACAAGTGAGACAATAAAAGCTTAATGGATGCTGCCTCATGAATACATTGTTTTTTTACATTTATTTATTTATAAAATCATTATCATAAAAGCATTTTATTTCTTTTCAAAATTTTAAACTCAGGCTGCCATCTGTAAACTGAACCATAATTTTAAATGCAAACCTGTGTGAAGTGGTATTTTCAACACACAAATATACTGATTTTCTTATATAAACTAGTAAAATGAGATAAGCATTATCAATTTGAAGATGCCTGTAAGAGATATTTTACTGTAAATATATATGAATTTGTTTTGAGGTTAAAAAATAGACAGCAAAAAAAAAAAAAAACATACATTGTTGTTTGGCACCTAAGATCATATTGGCAGCCATAATACAGTATTAATACCATTTATGCAATTTCTCTTCTAATGTTTGAATTCATTACCTAAATCTGATAAATAAACAGGATTGTCGATGACTCGTTGACCAGCTTGAATCATCTGTTGTACAGACTCCCTGTATAATGGATTCAGGGCTATTATTTCACGAATGGTTTTTACTATTTCCTGAGTTAAAGCCTGAAAAAATCATTAATTAAAAATTCTTAAAGCAGAAAAACAATTGGCAGAAATGTATTAAAAAATTAAGAAAAGAAAATGTGTACATATTTTACCAAACAGTTATTATTTGCATTTCACCACAAAATAAATAAAAATCAAAAGCTACGTTCACTTGATTTTTGTAAATATAATTTTTTAACAATACAGTATGGAAACCCGATTTTACGTTGTCCATTTCGTATGTTTTCTAACTTCCTGTTGGAAAACATACTCCTGTCATTTTCTGTTGGTCTCTGAAAAAGGCTGTACTGATATTGTGTAAAGATTCTGGATTTTATGTTTTTCTTTTTCAGTCTGCTTTATACATTTTCCAACAACAAGTCAAAACCTTTTTTCATCTACAAGAATTAAAAACTTTATTTTAAATATATTTTTTCAAAAGATAAGATTCATGTCATTGCTGTTTAAAACAGTCATGTGTTTTTTTTTTGTTCAGTCTTACGATAGTTAGAGGGGCTCCTTCCAACTGTCTAATCTGAGCTTCCTTCACAACAACTAAGGATGAAAGCTAGTGACTCTCTTGAAAATTTTCCAGAAGTATTGTCTATCACACCATGAGTTCTCTAAATATCTGATATAATACCCACTTCTGATGACAGTAATGAAATGATGAAGATGAGTTTTCCTCACAGCTGATCAAGCAAATCAAATTATAAAACTCTAAAACTTTCGTGAATACTAATTTGCAAAAATTGTTAGTATAGAATGTTTTTTTAAAAGGAAATGTATCTAAAAACAAAAAACAAGTACAGATTACACATTATGCCCACTAGTTCACTGGATAGGTCAATATTAAAATAATATTCCTAGGCTATCAAAACGCAAACAATATTACATTTTATTGCTTGGTACGTTCTTTATCACTGGTCCGACTAGAAACATAAAATCGGGGTCTCATTGAAAATACATTTATTGAATGAATAAAGGAAATTATAAAAAATTATTTTTACGTTTCATCAAAAATTAAAAAGACCTGGATTTAGGGCACAATTAATTACTGATAATCTATTAGAAAACATAAAAAAATATTTTACTTTAATTTCCTCTGTCATTTCATAAGGTTCATGATTTAGATTTTCCACTTCAACCATTAATACATTGGCTGGTGTTGGAGTTTCATTCAAAGGTGGAGGTGGACTTTCATTCGGCAACTCATTTTGGGTGCCATTATTCTTTTTATTTTTCCGTCGACGTCGTCTATGAGAATCCACTTCATCTATAAAATAATAAATACATGGTCTTAAAAGTTTATCTAAATACAATTGTGTTTAGCAACTAATACTTTAAAGAACTTACCTTCAACTATTTGCTTTAAGATTTTGATCCTGTGAAAAAATAAAATTATTAAAACAAAGTTGACACTCATTAAAAATCTTTTAATGACTAGAAAATTCTTCAGTTAGTTAAAAACGTATTACATATTAACTTATCTTGTTATCTATATAACTATCTATCTATATAACTATCTAGATAACTATATATCTATATAACTATAACATGAGCTTAAATCGGTCTTCCACCTAAATGGTGCTCTTAAAAACGGAAGTCGTATCTTTCCTGCCTTAAATCGAGCAGATTTCATCTACTCGGGCTCGGATACCGGAGTTAGAAACAACAACAACAACAAACATATTAACATATTTTGAAACTGGAAAAAGCATGCTTTAGTGGGAGTAAGAATGTTTTCTAATTGAAAACAAGAATGTATTTATTGGAGAGGCTTTTATTTTTAATCAAAATAGTTTCTTTGAACACATATTTTAGTGGTCTAGAATTTGCATTGATTCATTAGCGATCAGAGATTTTATTGAAGTATGGTATTTTGTTACGTATCATACGTGGATTATTTGTTCAGAAAGTTTAAATTAAGGAGGTGCAGATCATACGCTGTCACGGATTGATTATCTGTGCTCAGTGGCGGCTCCAAAGGGGGGCAATGACCTCTTCTGAGAGCCAAGAAACATTTTCAAAAATGAGAGCAAGGCTTGATTTTTAAAAATTCTCTTAATCACATCACTAATTTTGTTATAGGAGAAATTTTAGTAATTTCTATGTTCATCCTATTGAAAAAAATGTTTAGACAGAAGCTTAATTCTACTAACTTTATTTGGTTTCAAAATTAATGTTTCGCTTGAAACAGAGTATAAAAAAATCTGGTATGGACCCCACACTACTTCCTTTTACGTGTAAATTTCTTAGTAGTTGCTTTAAGTGTTAAAAAAAGTGCTTGGAGTGATCAAGGTAACAATTCAAATATTTACTCCCCTAATCTGCCACAAAACAATGCAAAAAATATTTTACAATGGTTAAGTTTCTAAATATTGGTGATTTTAATATCATTCAGTGAATTTTTCGCAAGATATCGCCAATAGCGCCAAGTTGAACCCAAATTCAAAAAATAATTTTTTCGCCAAATTTGTGGACAACTTGGCGATATGTCGCCAAGTTGGCGTCAAACACTTGCCGACCAAAAGCTTGGCGACATATCGCCAAGTGGTCGCGCCAATTCATATCACTTGAGTCTACATTGAAATTAACACTGGTTTACCCCAAAAAAGGGGTAAAACACCCCTTTTGGAACATTCAAATGCAACCACAAGGGGAGGTGCACAACTAGACCATCCTCAGAGCCTACATACCAAGCCAGAAGCTTCTACGGCATATAGTTTTTGAGTTATGCGACACACATACGCACATACATCCGCATATACGTACATACAGACGTCACGAGAAAACTCGTCCTAATTAACTCGGGGGTGGTTGAAAAGGATTTTTCGGCTGCTTATATGTTGGTAGGTACATATGCTCGTGCTGACAGGTCGAAAAAACTACTGAATATTCATTCGGGGGTGAGCAAAATCAAAATTTAGACTCAAATTTGAGTGATTTTTTTTTCGCGATCACAATACTTCCTTTACTACGTAAAAGGAAATAAAAAGTTGCACAATATTTCAGCTTGTAAAGACACTTTTTGTTTCTTTGTTAATTAAGCGAATTTTGTCAATTTCTAAATCTAATTTTTTGCCATTGTGAACACTGTGCGGCCTCGTTTTATTCAAAAGAATTTGATTTTTTAGTGTTAACATAACACCAAATTTTTTTAAATAATTCACATTGCATTTAAAAAAATGGATCGAAATTCGAAAGGACTTTAGGATCATGCTCGTATTGTCATTCACTAACGAAAATATCTAGAGTTTAAGAAGGCTGATTACATGAGAAAAAAAGACCTAAAATATCACTGCAAAATACTTAGTTGAATGTTTAAAACTTTTTACTGGGTTGAAAGGCAGCTGCTTCCACATCAATGATTTAAAAATTGAAGTTTCAGTTTCCAGTCCAATTGAAAATCTAGTTTCTAGGAGTCAATTCCTCAGAATTTGATTGGGTCGTCATCTCGAGGGTTTAAAATTCTTCCATCAGCCTAAGTCACTGATACTACCCTTCTTTGATTTTTCAACAGATGTCAAGACACTGCTTTATCTTTTTTCATGTCCTGGCTCATAAATTAAGATATTTTTTTAGTTTATTAGGCCTAACTTTTTTCTGCTAGAAAATGTTTAAAAACTGCTCAATATATATATATATATATTTTTTTTTTAATTTCTTAAGTTAAGATGAATGACTGGAGTTCCACACAAAGTTTTTTCTTTAAATTGGATGAATGAATACTGTGGATTTGTAGCTTATGAATGTATCATGTCTGTCTATTATAATGAAATCCTTGTACAGGTAAGCCATTCCATTCTGTAGTTAAGAACAGTATTAGTTCAGGCCTGGCCTTATTTGTAGGACATCTTATTAAATTATGAACCATTTCATTTAATTATGAAGAATAATATTTCTAATTAGCAGGGATTTTAATGACCCATCTTAATATGGATGAGCATGGAGCTAAATGCAATATTTTAACTACTTTACAAGATAGAGAGACAACCAAAGCAACTTACCTTCTATATGCCATCACAACCATTCTTAAACTATTCCCCAAGTCTTGCAATTCATGAATTTGCACAAAAGTTCCTATATTGTAAATATCATCTAATTTTTCTACTACTTCCAAATCACTGAAATAACAAATAAAAATGAATTCAGATGAAACTGTACAAATTTATACACAGAAGTTAATAAGGTGGAAAAATATTTACAAGAGTGAAAAATTAAAGATATCCTATCACCAATAAGGCTTGTAGCACAAATTAGGAAATGCTGCCCCAGAAACTGTAAACAGTAGCTCAAAAAGGCCAGTATCGGCTTTATTAGGACTTGAACGTCATTATTAATACATCGATAAATTAAAAGATAGAGAATATGATTCTGTGCTACATATGCTGCACATATGTGAAAGAACTGTACACAAAAACGACCAGGAAATAGAAAACAACTTATCAATGCCTCTAATGTGACTATTGATCTTTCTCCTTTCAATTAAAGTAAATATGGAGTTTTTGACAAAGTTTTTGCATTTATCAAACATGGCTTAATGTGTTATTATACTGACAATAAATAATTTTCAAAGTTTTTTTTACTTTGATAGTAATTTTTGGTGTTTTTTCAGTGTTGACCTTGTTAGGACCCTGTATTCTTAATAAGGCCAATTTGACATTTTTCGTCAAAGTGCTGACTAGCATAATTGAATTAAGTAGTAAGTTACTGCCCTTCAGCCAGCACTAAGAAAGAAATACATGAAAAAGTCGCCAGCTCGACCAGGTCATCCAGATACTGCAGTTTTATCTTTATCAGGAATCGTCATTCTATGGTTGCTCGATGTTGAGCCATTTTTACTTTATAGCTACTAGTTTGTTTGGCACTCTTAGCTTTTATAAAAGGATTTCCGCCTCCAGCTTGATTACTGTCTCAGCCAGATGATTCCTAATGAGGATGAAATTGTAGTATCTGGATGACATGGCCGAACTTGAGGTGTATTTCATGCAACATAATTTAAGCTTAAATTTTTTCATGGAATGATTTTTTAAAAACTGTTATGAGTCATTTGAAGAATATACAAGCATTAGAGTCATTTGAATCAGAAATGAGCGAGATATTTGGCCCTGAACATAAGGTTAGCCTTATTTGTTGTACATACCTTATATTACTGTAAAATCCTGAAAATAACCCCCCCTATTTTCAAAACTAAACTGATAAATTTCAGGTGGGGGGGTTATAATCGAGATTTTTTATACAGTATATTCAGAATGAGAGAAATTTCACTTTTTTCCAAAAAAGGGGAGGGGGGTTATAATCGATGGGGGGGTTACTTTCGGGATTTTACAGTAGTTATATTTTAAGTAGATATATTTCATATTAATATTTCTAGTTTAAAGCAAGTTTCTTTGAATTTAAATAAAAACTTTATGCCAATTACTTATACATTAATAATAATGAAAAGAAAAGTCCCTGGAAGTACGTTTATTCATTAGTTTTCCCAAGTGGTTGTCTGTTTTTAAATTAAAATTTAATACCATTAAAAATGCCAAAAGCTAGCAAACTAAAAAATAAACTATTTGTACCTACATTTTAAGATGCTGTTTCCAAATTTTAAAATGAAGACTAAGAGAAAGATTTTTTCAAAAACATATTCAGTGCATGTTTCTCAAGTATAGGGGCAGAAAAAGGGTAAATATGCACACGCATGCAGCAATGAGTACAAAAAGTATCAACGAGTACAAATTTTATTAATGTTATTACAAACAATACATAATAGAATTTATTAAACCCTGCAAAATTATAGGAGAAAAATTTAAAGTAAAACATGGACTACATTTACCTTTCAAATTTTTTCATGAAAACACCGGCATAGGGTTGATTCAGTTTCACTTTTCTTCTTATTAGATCTACCAGAGTTGGATCTGAAACCTGTAGACAATTTATAAAAGTTTGAAACAAAATTTACATCAGAAAATTCGTCATTAAACATTTTAAAATCCGATATTTTTGATTACTTATGACACTACAAAATATTGAAAAATAATAATTTGGTAAAAACATTCTACATTGATTATTCAAAAATGACAATTCCAAAAATAGATATGGTAAAATAACTTTTCATTTCATTCAATAATAAAAAGTATTGAAATCCATGTTGATATTTTGTCATTGCTGGGTTTTAACTTGTTTATTTCTTCATGATCCATATCTTTCTTAAATACATTGCTTTTTATATACAAATGGGTTTTATCTTAAATTAAATCCTACATAGGATAGCTGAGCGACACTCCTACGTCAAAACGTATTGATTTTATGAGAAAGTTGTAATGACATAAATTGTAGGAAATTTTCTCTACTTTATTTTGTACATTAATGTTTTTATCGTACAATAAGTCAAAAAAGAGATATATTCAAAATACCTCTTTTAAACGCCATTTTTTCAATATGGCGGTGCAAGCGGCAAAGTGGAAATTCGAAACGAGCGTATCAAAATCTACAACACTACAAATTTTCAAAACTCTCGGAAAACTTTCCAGGTAAAACTACCAAATGACTGGACTACATGTGGAATTTCATTGGAGGATCCATAGAGTAAAATATATCTGTCACATTTTACTTTTGTGGCTAAAGTGCTTCATTATTACTTTTGAAACTGAATTCTTCCATTTAAATGTGTGTACGAATGCTTGTCTGAAAAACTCCCTATATATCAATGAAAACTTTACTGCTTAGACAATAACTCCTATGTATTGCATTTGAGTTAACATACTGATTCAGGGGTCAATCAAGAGAGAAATTAGGTCCGTTAAAGGACCCTTCACAAAATTCAAGTCATTCAAAAACGGACCCTTCACAAAATTCAGACACTCAAAAGGGACCCTTCACAAAATTTAGTCACTCAAAAGGGACCCTTCACAAAATTCAGTCACTCAAAAATGAACCTTTCGCAGAAAATTGAGTTTGAAGAATGATCGGGAATATTTCTTGCCGTAACTATTTTTTACAAAATTAAGAATTAGTTTTCACAAAATTCCAAAAACAAGACCTTGGTCAAATATCGTGGATTGACCCCTGTGATTACATTGCAATTTATGCAAATGAATATGAATTACCAACAGGGTTTAATTTGCATGAGTGATCACCTTCTGTAATATTATTTTCAGTAAATGTTAAGAAAATTCAGCTAAATGCATGAATACAAATTCTGAAGTTCCCACGGATCTTTTGTTAAAAATTAAACCCTGATCATCAATAATGTGAACAATAATATTATAAACTGCTGTTACTGAAGTATAGAGATGAATTGGTTTTCTGTGGCATTTTCTCTAAAAGTCAATAAAATTCCTCCATTTATTAGTTTCCCATACAGTTTGGGCTAAGTTTTAACAAAACAACTCAATAAAAATTGAAAATTACAGGTGTATTTACCAACCTCAATTATTTTGATAAATTTTGGAAAGACGGGATTGCGGCTGACGGCTATTACAGGAACTAAAGGAAAGATTTCTGGAACTGTCATGGGAGCGAGTGCTCCTATTTGCTGCGATTTGGGATACGATTGTAAAGCACGATCTGAATCAGATGGGTTATCTGAGTCGCCATCATCACTACTGCTTGAACTTGCTCCATCGTTTTCATCATTTTTTTTCTGTGAACAAAACAAGGCAATTTCATTGCGGTACAAACAATTACTCTCAAAAAAGCGATTTGTCCTCAAATTCAAGGAATTCGCAGCAATAATGGAATATTTTCTCAGATGTTGCAAATTTTGGGCACGGAAAAAAAGTTTAGAATCTACAATTTCAGAGCCTTTGCAAACAATCGTGCGTCTACGTAAATGTGAAAAATGACGAAACATAACTTTGACAGGAGATGGTGATACTACAATTCTCTTAATATACATGGTAGATAGATTATTTACTAGATTTAGTGATGCGGAATGAACACAATTTCTAAGAGGGTATTTTTCAAAGCCAAAGTTCAAAAAAAATTTGCAGGAAAAATGTTTTTTTAGTGAATTTTACAACCGGCATTTAACCACATGGTCGCCATGATGAAAAACCATAACAATAGCAATGTTGCCAAACACAAAAGCTATGTTTAGATCTAATCAAGTTAAATGTCTCATTGCAGATAAACATGTTTCTCCTTGGCAAATTTTCATTTTCTGATCAGAATATTTTCAGGAGTACTACTTATACAGTTGGTGTCTGCCAAGTACACTGTTTATTTCAATTTTAGTTACTCTGCAAATAATATAACGTTACCTGTCGATCAATGCTTTGAATAGTAACGTTTTGCGGGTAGGAATGCAGTTTAAAACTTTTCAATGGAAAATTAGTCGATGAAAATGATCCACAACAAGAGTATTTTCATGTTTCTTCAAATGCATTACCCATTCACAACCGATTTTTAAAAAAGTCTATTTCAGGCTCCCATCAGCCTTCATTCATGTAGGAACCGCGGTCCTCCGTACTACTAGCAGCAGTGAATGGAAAAGTTGATAGTTTTTCATGAAGTAAAATGTAAACCGAATAACGTACGGTGACTGCAGATTAACTTGTGTAATCGTAATAATTGCTAGTTTTAGACAATTCTTTGACACAACATACATGTAAAATGCATTATTGATATGTAAACGTATTCAAAGCTCTGAAAGGGCATTTAAAACCCATGGAAGTGGATTAAATCTTGATATGCAAGACGTGACACGATCATGGCAGATCATACTAAAGAGGATCTAGAAAATCGTTTGCGAAGACATTCTCATAGTACTCCAGGGAGTCAAGAAGATGTACGTGAAGGCAATATGCAAGAAGAATTCGACCCCTTCTTGGGAGAAGGCGATTTTTTTGAAGAGAATGTCAATATTTCCCTTACAGCCCCACCTCAAACACAGTAAGTGTGGATATGTTTAGTCTTTTTACTGTAGTATGCTAATGCATATACTCTGTCTATTCTATGTTGACACTTGTTTCAACTTATTTGTAAATATCAGTTGATAATTAAATCGTTTGGATTATAAATATTATTTTTAATGTTGTTTCCAAATGGTACAAATCGAGAGTGAATTCTGTGCATATAATGTTAACTTGGCATTTAAAGAAATATTTTGGAAATAGATTCTGTATTCATGTGGAAATGAAATTTTGACCAAAAATATTTACAAGGCTAAATTTATTCCAAGCTGTGTACAACTCGGTTGTTTATTTTGTTTTTTAGAGAATATGTGTAAATTGACATAATTAGGTATTTGGGGTTTTAAAAAAAGAAAGAAAAGATCCTACTTTTAAGTCTCTAAAATATGTCTTGACCTTAAATTTGTTTCATGTATAATTCATGACATATGCTTTGTACTTTCATATGTGTCAAAAATACTTCAGTTTTTGAGTTTTGATTAATTTACATATTTTAAGAAGTGTTAAACCTATTTTCATCAACTTAGAAAATTCTATAGAGTTGCTTGCTTTATCTAAGTATGTAAGCAATTTTTAAACCTGCTCTAGCTTGACTTGAAGTATTGGATTGTAATGCGTAGAACTGAACAAAATTTGATATACCTATGTATCTATACGAAAAGATGTGGTTTGTGTTTGAAACCAATCATTTCTAGATAGGGGGGGGGGGTGCAGTTGAACATTTACCTCATTTTGTGCGATTGTCATGTTTCAAGAAAAAGTGCAAGTGTTCTTTGTATCTAATTCGGATGGATACTGATTGTTCAGAAATTAAATAGATTTTTAAATTATATTTAAATTGTCAACAATATGATGGGACATGTCTCATAATTCATAAGACTTTCACCAAAATTAGGATTTTGCTTTGAACTGCTTTTTCATAAATTGAATGAGAAGTATTCTGTTCATCAGGGTTACAGTACTTCATTCATTTACTAAAAAAGTCACTTTGATTTTTGTCATGAGGTTAAAAATCCCCTCCCTCTCCATAGCTTCTGAGTTTTATTGAGTAAATATGGGGTTTTTTTTTCTTTTTATTTATTTATTTATTTTTCTTCTTCCTTTTTTTTTCTTTTTCCATTTTCTTTTTTTTTTTTTTTGGTCTGTTCGGAGTATCACCCCCTACGCAGGTAACACCGGGCTAAGTTTGTATCTGTCTCTACTACTGTTAAACTATTCTTTAGAAGCAGAATGTAAACTAAAGTAAAATTCTTATTAAATTAATAAGAAAATCATACTTATTTTCTTATTTAATCTATTTTGTCTAGTTTAAAGATAACAAAATTTATACTTTCGTATGTCTAATAAATAAGTTTGTGTATAGTGTTTTGAAGTATATTTTGAAAATTAGTTTGAGGAAAATTTATTATCTGTGAACCTGTTGTACTTATTGTTGATATTTTAGACAGAAAATGCTAATCTTTAAATGTATTTTCCTTACTTAGATGGTATCATGGAAGGTTGGATAGATACAGTGCTGAACTTCGCCTGCAAACTGCTAGCAAATTGGGAAGTTATCTTATTCGAGAAAGTGATCGAAAACCAGGATCTTATGTTCTGTCTTATTTAGGGCATACCGGAATAAACCACTTCAGGTGATTAAAGCATAATGTAAAAGTTTGATATTTTAAAATTGTTGTATTTCAGTATATTATGACATGCTGGGGCTCCAAATAGTTTTTACCAGTAATAGTGATAATATCTATATGCGTGATAATGCCATGTAAATTCTAATTACCAGCATTTTTATGCATTTTTTTCCTCTTATAACTATAATTGTTTGCATGGTTTGGATTAAAATTTTTTAATGAGATATTGTCTAAATGTTTTCAAAATGTCTGATTTTAGGCAAAAAAATTGCTCTACGCATATGTGATTATACATAGTTGGCTTTTAAACATATTAATGTGCATTGGATAAGCTGCACTGTTGTACATGCTACAATATTGTACAGTGTTAATTTATTCCATAGTTCTCTTCCATATTTATTATTGCTGATAATAGCTACAGTGTAACTATAAACTAGAGTAGGTTTTAAGCTTTAATACTGTCGTAATCGTGTAACGGATAGACGAATACCCTGCTTATGCGAATAAAATATCTTGGAACTGAATATTTCCCGTGTTGTTAACACAATGTTAAAGATCCCCATTTAATCGAATACCTCGCTTAATCAAATAATATTTCTTGGAACCGACAGTATTTGTTTGAGCGGGGCCGACAGTACATGTAAACTGCAATTTCCTGTTTTAAAGCTTGTGATTTTATTGTTCATTGGAGTTTTGACATCCTCTTCCCTGGTCTCAAAAAACATGGCATTTGCATATTATTAAGAAAAGCATTCATAAAAGGAGTAAGTTGAGAAGGTGAATTTTCAAATATTGGTAGTTCCCCCACAACTCTATGTGTTTTTATGTTTTATGATTAAAAAAAAATTAATTGCAATAAAGCTGTACGACTAAGAAGAAAAATGCTCTTTCATAACATGCGGGGGGGGGGGGGGGGTTGCTCTTTCTTGATGAAAAATTCTTAGCGCTATCTCTGGTTAAAAAAATATGGAAAAAAAATTCTAGTCTTCGCCTCTTAAATGGCGGGGGGGGGGGGGGGTACAATTTTTACCCCAACCAAAACAAGCTTGCTAAATTAATGGTAAGAGAGAGGGGTCGTTGTCTTTCTCCTCATTGTTGTTTTTATACTCAAAATGTTAGAATCACTCTGTTTAATTCATATATATCCCTGAAAACAAAGATGAAATAATTAATCTTAGTAAAAATTATTCTGTTCCAATTTTTAAAAATATTTCTTCACTTTATTTGGAAAAAAAAAACAATTATTGTTCATTAGTTGTTGAAATATTCCCGTGGTTAATTTTCCTTTAGTTCTGAAAGAAATTAAGGTAAGGAAAACAAAAGGAGGCTTTAAAGGGAAAAAAGAAAATGCTGATGCAGCAATCTGTGCACAAAGGATTAACTGTTTCCTTAAATATGCATTAATTTTGAAAAGAAGGCTTATGAAATAAGCATCACTTGATGATATCTTGGAAGTGCATAAGTGGTTTAGACCGAAGGATTTTTTCTTAATTATTGATTTTTATTTACAAAATAATTTTTCTGTTTTATTTTTGTTGACTTAGGAAATTTACACTCTTAGAACTTATAAAACATTTTTAGAACCTTATCTTAGTTAAAATATCATGGAGCACAACTTGCTTATTTTTATAATTGATCTATTCTAAAACACAAGATTGTGTAGTGTTTGATAAGTTTCATTTATATTTTGTTTCTTTTCAAGCACTTCATTATGATTTTTATTATTTTTATTTTTTTTTAGCAGAACTGAAACTTTTCTTATCACATTTTTATTTAGACATAAATCTGCATAACAATGCACTTATTTCATTTTTAACAGAATTACTGCTGTTTGTGGAGATTACTACATTGGAGGAAGGCAATTTGATTCTCTATCAGACCTTATAGGATACTATACAAGTTGGTCAGATCTTTTGAAAAAAGAGAGGCTTGTTTATCCTGTGCCACCACCAGAGGTAATACTTTGATGTACATAGTTTTAAATCTTATAGTGAATGTTAAAATTTTTAATTTTGCTAAAAATATGCTGAAAATTTTTTTAATAAAATAATAGGGCCGTTTAATCATTTTGAAATGGTACAAGAAAGATACCTCTATATCTGTAGAAGTGTTAAAATGCTATGTCTTTGAGACAATTGACATGAAGTACCCGATTTCCAATCAGTTACATGTTTACACTGATGGTCCATTAATGAGGACCATATGATTGCCGGGTCAGAAGTTTTCTTAAACTTATTCTCCTTTTATGCATTTGCAAGGAAATACAGAACATCTTTCGACATGGAGGAAGAGAACATTGAAATTACTCTAAAGCAGTTATTAGTGCATAAAGATAAATTTGCAAGAATAGTTCTGTTCTCCAATTCCCAAGCAACAATCCAGGCCATTAGCTCAGCTAGCTCATCTTCATCAGACAAAATCCACCGATGCTGATGCTACTTGCATAAGTTGGTTCTCATGAAGTGTATGGTTCTTCAGTGGATATTTGGTCACTGCCTCAAAACAGGAGCAGAGAGTCTGATTTCCTTACAAAATAAGCTCAAGATTTGTTCCATTTATGGTGTTCAAAAGTATTACCTCTTTCCATTTTTTAAATGTATTAGATTAAATAATGTTTGAAAATTTAAAATACATCTACTTGACCGCTTGAAAACAAAACCATGGAAAAGTTATGATCTTCTCACCTCTTCCAAAGGTCTATACAGAGCAACTGTTGTATAGTTCAGTCTTTTGACGGGTCACAACAGGTTAACTTGGAGGACATCTCCATTTGGATAGGAATTTTTGACCAACAAAACTGTCCTTTTTGTAGTATGGATAAACCAATAAATCAAGCCCACCTGCATTGTTGGTGGTCACTCCGTGGTTATTCTGAGACAGCGTTATATTGTTGAGCAAGAGAATTTTTAAGGGAATGACTTTGGTTAGTATTTCTGTTTCCTTGTTTTATGTATTGCTTCTTTTAAAATTTTTACTTGTTGCATTTTTACCTTTCTTTTGTGTTATCTTACATTGTGGAATTTTTTTTTTCTGAATCTAAATACAGGGTGTCCACTCCAATCGTGGACCAATAGCTAATTTCTAAACCGTTAGATATAAGCATATAGTTTATTTAGGAAAAAATCTCCAAATTACGAAAGGAATTTTGGGTCTATTCAATGTTTTTCAAAAAATCAAATTTTGAAAGAATTAAGAAATTTAAATTTTTATACAGCTCCCCAGTCCTATCAATCATATTTAGTAAAACATTCTTGACACTGTAACGTTTAAAACTAAAAAAATCACTCTTCTACCACAAAAATTGACCGAGTTATGACGTTTTTAAAAATCAAGATTTTGCATTATTTCATGACGTCATCGAGTCATCGAGGGAGCGATCTCTCGATGACGTCATGAATCAATGCAAAATTTGATTTTTCAAAATGTCATAACTCAGTCAATTTTTGTTGTAGAACAGTGATTTTTTTTTAGTTTTAAACGTTAGAGTGTCAAGAATGTTTTACTAAATATGATTGATTGGACTGGGGGGCTGTATAAAAATTTAAATTTTGTAACTCTTTCAAAATTTGATTTTTTTGAAAATTATTGAATAGACCCAAAATTCCTTTCGTAATTTGGAGATTTTTCCTAAATAAACTATATGCTTATCTCTAACGGTTTAGAAATTAGCTATTGGTTCACAATTGGAGTGGACACCCTGTAATGTTTCATGTACCTGTAACTGAAAGAAGAGCCACACAATGCTGCCACCAAATCAGAATGTTTTTTATTGCCGCACGAAAGATGAAGGTTCGGCTTCATAATCTTATTGTAGATAATGCAAAAGATTCCCTTATTACAATAGCTAATTGCAATAGTTCTTTCTAAAAAAAAAGCACAAATAATTAACACATATATTATATACACTGGCTTCCAAAAGTTAAGGTACAACAAGTTTTCCGAAGCTCACTAAAAAAAATGGCAGTAACAATAAAATTCATAATTTTTCTAAATGATAATAATGAACTAGAAAAAGCAATGGTAAACACTTTTATTTATGAAAAAGAACCAGTGTAATGAGTGAGAGAAAAAATGCAATTAGCAAGCTTTCGTAATTTCATGTACAACTGTGGTTGATTTTCAACTGTTGTTACCAGTTTGGTTGAAAATAGTCAGTAGAGTTTAGTAATGTGTGGGAAAAGTTGTCTTTCTGATTCGGTAAGTGTGTGGGAAGTCAGAATACATTAAAATGGAGTAGTCAGAATCTGCTCATGCTAGATGTCTCGATGTGTCTTGCAGTGAGGTCCATCAACTTTGAGATCAATATCAATCCAAAGATTCTGTGTTCAGAAGACATATTCAAGGGCGACCACAAATTGCAACACCTACAGAAGTCTGTTTTCCGATTCTTCCTGCTTAAAGGAGAAGAACCACTACTTTGCAGCAGCTAGTTGTAAACCTCTTTGTAGCATCAGCTATAAAAATCTGCTACATGCCTGCCTGCACTATAGGGTGTTTATCCTCTTGTTTTGTTTTTTCGTTCCTTTAAGTGAAAACAAATGAAATCTCTTATCGTCAATGTACCAGATGTGCCATCAACCCAACACTGTTAAAAGATGCAGCTATAGATGTGGTGGCACCATGGTTTGGACATGAAATTCATTTCAGGGTCAAACGGACCTGTATGGGCTCCATGAGATGCTTGATCCATGTGTCTACAGATATGCTCGTGTTATTGGTAAAAGTTTCATTATGATGGATGATAATGCACAGCTGTGATTGTTAAGGACTATCTTGAGATGTATTATTCGAAGCAAACAGAATAGTCAGCACAATCTGAACTGAATTTGGTTGAGCAGCTTTCGAACTATCTTGACAGACAGTTTGCTTCTTAAAGTTGTCTTTTAGGGTCGTTATATGAGCTGGAATGAGGCTGATTCCTCGTCTGGTCTTTGCTTCTCGTTTTGGTGTTCGATGTTGCCAATACAATTAAGCTAGAGGTGTACTATTTCCTCATCGAACTAATATGTGCAATGTTTCTATGATAGTTCACAGCATAAAACTAATATGGTGTTTCCTCCGAAAATAGACTTGTCCACCAACAGCGTTTTCAGTTGTAAATTATTTTGCATTAAGCTAATTCAAATTCCTTTATTTGCAGATTATGCACATAAAGCAGATTGTACCTTAATGTTTGGAGAGCAGTGTATACAGGGTGTCCACTCCAATCGTGGACCAATAGCTAATTTCTAAACTGTTAGAGATAAGCATATAGTTTATTTAGGAAAAAATCTCCAAATTATGAAAGGAATTTTGGGTCTACTCAATGTTTTTCAAAAAATCAAATTTTGAAAGGGTTACAAAATTTAAATTTTTATACAGCCCCCCAGTCTTATCAATCATATTTAGTAAAACATTCTTGACACTGTAACGTTTGAAACTAAAAAAAAATCACTCTTCTACGACAAAAATTGACCGAGTTATGACGTTTTGAAAAATCAAGATTTTGAATGATTTCGCATACGGTCCCTTAAGCGATCTCTGGATGACGTCATGAAATAATGCAAAATCTTGATTTTTCAAAATGTCATAACTCAGTCAATTTTTGTGGTAGAACAGTGATTTTTTTTTAGTTTTAAACGTTATAGTGTCAAGAATGTTTTACTAAATATGATTGATAGGACTGGGGGGTTGTATAAAAATTTAACTTCGTAACTTTTTCAAAATTTGATTTTTTGAAAAACATTGAATAGACTCAAAATTCCTTTCATAAATTGGAGATTTTTTCCTAAATAAACTATATGCTTATCTCTAACGGTTTAGAAATTAGCTATTGGTCCACGATTGGAGTGGACACCCTGTATATCTGTGTGTGTATGTATGAGCATGTTCTTTTTTTTCCTTTTTGCAATATTTGAAGCATGTTTTTCCTTCCATTTTAACAGCCTGTCAATGACAAGAAGAGAGTTGTAGCAATTTTGCCCTACAATAAGATGCCAGACACTGATGAAATAAGGTAAAACTTGTTCTTGTATTTTATTTATTAATTTAATATGTATTTTAAACTAAGCATGTAGATTTGAAAGCTGTAGAAGATATATGTATAAGTAAGAAATGACTTTGATGCAGCATCTGCTGTCTTTTAAAGTGTTTTTGTACCCTTTTTAGAACTCCCTTTTGCCTTTCCTTTTTAAAGGATTCTTTTCTGCATTCATCAAGCCCACTATGCTTTTTGGAACTGCCATTTCTAGTGATTCATTTGACTTTCCTTTTTCAAGTTATTGTGTCAGCAATGTCCCCATTACGGATTTTTCCCCGTAGTACAAAATCTTTTTTCTTGTGTTGTCATATTCAGTTTTCTGTTCTTAGAATTCCCTGTAATGTAACAATTTGTGCCTTTTTTAAACATATAAAACATTTTACTTGTTGAATTTGGTGAATTTTCGGAAATTTATGTGTAAGAGTTTTTTCTTTTTTAAATAAATTAATAATTTTGTCTCAGTAATGATTTCAACATGGTAGACTTCATAAATTTGCTCGTTAGTGTTTATTTTTGAAATGTAACTATAGTTCTCTTTTATAGTTTTTTGAAAGGTGATATATTTATTGTGCACAATGATATGGGAGATGGATGGTTGTGGTGTACTTTGCATAGAACTCAAGAAAGTGGTTTGGTGTTTAAAGAACTAGTTGAAGAGTTGGTGAGTGGTATTAATGACTGCAATTTTTGCCACCTAATTTTCCGCTTTTGTTCCCTTTTATATAGCTTAAGAGGGGGGGGGGTGACATGAAAATATTTGATTATAAGATTTTTTTTCCCTTCATCTTGATTGCTACTCTGTATTCAAAATAGGAAGTTAAAGATGTTGAGTGAGCTTTTTTTGTATATATAATTTTTTTTCTTCATAGTGGTCCTAACCTATGTTTGTTTTTTGCCATATAAGTTGATTTTTTTTTTCGCCTTATTTTATTAATCTAAACAAAATTCTGTCCCTTAAGTTGGCTTTATTGACTTAGGCTATTTTCTCAACTGTTTCTTCTCCCAATCGAAAATTTTCCGAAAATGCAATCAATATATTTTTCCTTTTTTTTATGTGTACTTCTTTTTTCATTCTTTTTATAAAAGGAGATTGGGAGGGGATTTTATTAAAAGTTGCATTTACATCTGTATTCTGTAACATATAAATTTTTCTGCGTTTTTTATGTAACTGACTCTCATAGGAATGAACAGTAGTTCACAATTGCATGCTGTCTCTAAGTTTTGTAAAATTCATTTTTATTGGAAAAAATCAAACAATACTTACATCTGGAATATGGTTAAAGATGTTTGGTGTGGATAAATTTCATTGGCACAAACACTTATTACACGCCACAAGTTTTATTATTTTGCTACCAGTGAAGCAATTTCCAGCACTCTTACTACAGCATTTGGTTTCAACTTGCTTTATTAAATATTTCTAAGCAGTGAGACATTTTCAAACTTTCACATTATCTTTCTTGTATAAATGCTTAAAATCTGTGAGTGTGTTGTGAAATCTTAGCTCACAACACATTCCCAGATCCCTCCTCCCCGCACTCTTACTAAGCTAAAAAGTTAGAGAGGAGAAACAAAGATATTTTTTTAAATTTATTTTTGCACTACTTTGTTTTGTCATAGATGTAATTTCCATAATTTAATTTGTTAATGAGTATGGTTTAATCTATATATTAAGAAAACAATAAAGCCTGTCTTTCATGACATTTGCAAAGAGCTTTTATGAATCTTTAATTGAGTAAAAATACTTTAAATTTTTTTTCATTTTATTTTTTGAAACTACCTGAACTGGTTCAGTCCATTATTTATTTTAAGTCTTTTGGGAAAACAAGTTGTGGGCTTTTGCTACCTCCCTCTCTCTTGATGGATCCTAACTTACTGAATTTTTTTTACTGTATGTGTGTGTGCAGTACAATCATCTAAAGTGTAAAAAAGCTAAATGAATCCAATTATTTTTTGGAGTTATTAATTTTAGTTGATATTTTTTGTATTAGGATGATGATGTTGATCCTAATGAGATTTATCCATGGTTTCATGGAACGATTAGTAAAGAAGCCGCCGTGGAAAAGCTTGCAAAGAGTAAGTAATGCAGATTTTATTGCAAAAGAAGTGTTCTGCACTAAATTGCTGCTGTGGGTGCATATTTTTTAGAATTCTTTGACTATTCATTTTAAAACAAAATAAACCCCATAATGAAAAAAAAGCTTTTTGTTTTTGTTTTGGACGGGAGAGGAGAAAATTGGCTACCTTCATTTAGGTTGGAGAAAGCAGCTATGGCTTGAAGTCAGTCATAACTTTTAGATTACTATATATTAAAACTGCAAGGCAATAAATATTTCTTGAAGTATTTTTTTTTTTGCATTGTAATTTAAATCATTTTTAGAATATTGCACTCAAAGTATTGAAGACCAATAACTGGGGCTTGGTGAAAAAAGGGAACGTTAAAAAGGTTTCCACTTTAAGAAAGGTTTCTTTAAAGAAAGGTTTCTTTAAAGAAATTAAAACGCTGATCTCAATCTATTTTCAACGCCTAATAATATATAACAATGTACTGACTTCTGCTGTATATAATTTATATTTCAATGAAATTTCTCTTAATTTAATCTTTTTGCAGTGGGTCCTGGAAGCTTCTTAGTGAGACCTAGCGATAATTCTCCTGGAAATTACTCATTGTTCTTCCACATTAATAACACCATTCAACGATTTAGAATAGAAAAACGTGGAAATCGTTATATTATGGGAGGAAGATGTTTTGACAGGTACGTTATTGATTAGTTGTACAAATTTAAATATATTTTAGATAAAATATATCAATGTGATTAAATGCGCATTTAAATTTTGATCAGTTAATTTGTTTTTATTTTCTAAATATCGTTCTATTTCTTAAGCATTCACAAGTTTTGTTATACATAGACATTGGTTTTGGTTGCTATGATGATAGTCTTTATCATTAGAATTTTATATAACATTTTGAACACATTAAACCCTTTATAATTTTTACCTATTAAATCCTAGGATATTTATGCATTCCATCACAAGCATATGTCCTTGATGGCCTATCCATAAGGGATTTTATTTCATTAAATCTGAGTTTCCGTATTTTTTACATTAGTAACAGCTTTTTGCTTTAACCCTTTGAAGCAGAAATGGGACACCAGTGTCCCAGAGAACGAAACACTGAGTTCCCATGAATATTTTACCTTTTACGAAGAAAGGAACATCGCTGTTCTATGCTGCATTACATAACCAGAAAATTCTTAACATGCTAAGGATAATATTTTCCTCTTATTTTGATTTAAATTAATACAAAATAATTGACAAAGTATGATGAAAACGTTGATAAAAATTCTGCGTTAAAGGGTTAAGGTCCCCCCTTCCCCTTTAAAATATCGTTAAAAGTTAGGTTGTAGAGGAAAATATTTTTAAATTGCTCAAGAGTAAATTGAAGTATTGCCTACGAAAACAAACTGCAAAAAAAAAGTTCACTTTACAAAATAATTTTGTTTAAAAATTAACTTTGTTGATTAATTTAAGTTTATTTTGCAAAGTATGATTTTATGAACTTACCATGGCCATGGCTCACTCTCATAAATGAAAACTATGCATTAGGAGTAAAATTTTCACATTTTAACAATTATATTGTATTTCTTCAAAATTTGAAGACTTTTTAAATCAGATTTTCAATAAAACTGTAATGTTATTGTAGACAGGAGACCTAATACAATATTTGTCAAGAGGTAAACATATCTCAAAATGTCAGTCAAAATAACTCACAAACAAAGCAAGTTACCTGTCTGTTTTTGACAAAAATCTGGTTCTTATTTCTTTTCCCTTTCAAATTATTCAAATTTGTTTTCGTTGTGTTAATTTAAGTTTTTCAAAAATTTATTTCTATAATTCCTTTTAAATTTCTTTAGATAACCCTAAATTTGTAATGATGTGTGTTAACTTTTTCTGCAGTTTGGAAGCTGTTATTAGTAGATATAAAGTGGAGCAAATTGTTGAAGGTCATCATCTTGGGGATCCTGTGTTAAAGGTACATTTTGTACATCTTTAAATGAAATTATTTGATATTTTTGTAAGTTCTTTTGCATTCAGAGCTGGTGTAAAATTAAATCACAGCTCATTTCAAATACTAATTTCAATCATTGATATTATCTTACCCATCTCACACCAGGTTATTCATTGACTAACAGGATTCAAAATTTGCATAAAACATTTAACATGGACACCACATTACTTGCATGTATTAAGAAACATATTTTTTTTTTTCAATTACTGGAAAATGAATTCCTTTAAAATCTGAAAATAGCAATCTTTTGTGATTGTAGAAACTTCTTTAACTACGTAAAATTAAGTAATGACAAAGAAATAAGAAAAAAGGGTGTTACAAAACCTTTTCAAATGGTGCAAAATTTTCACTTAACTGTCTGTGGTGTAATATGAGCTTTGGAGGAGAGACATTGAGACTTGATGTAACCAAAACATTATTTAGTTAAACATATTTACTCTAAATGGAAAGATTTTTTGCATAATTGCATTTTAAGCATTTTGTTGAAGCATGACTTCAGCAAGTGACTTGAGTTTTATATTTAAAGATTATAATTTTTTTCATTTTATTCTTAATTCCTATTTTAATTTTACCCCTTTTTAGGCACCTTATGAGTCAAAAGAACTCAGCAAAGCTGAAGAAATTCAGCAAAAATCACAGGATATTTATGCCACTTTGCGTGAAAGCCGTGAAACTGGCATTGCAAAACGTAACAAGGGAATTCGTATGAAGGGCTATTTGAACAAGAAAAGTAAGTAACCTATTATTTATGTTGGGGAACATTTTATTATTTGTAATAAATGTGATTCATCAGTTGTTTATTTCATAACTTTTAATTCTCAGGTTGTTTTAACCCAGGTCAAGGGAATAGAAAATGGAAAAATCTTTATTTTGTTCTTAGTTCCAAAGAGCAGCAACTTCTATTTTTTGATAATCCTAGGGTAAGAATAATTTCTTACATTATTATGCATTTTTAAAAGTTTTTTTTATACATTTTTTAAATTATTAATACTTTATTGCAAAGTTCAAATACTAATTGTATGTTTCTATGCAGCGTACAAAACCAAAAGGACTCATTGAATTGAATTATACATATTTATATATGGTTCATGACAGTCTCTTTGAAAGGTAATGATAGCAAAATGTATTTTAAATTTCCTATTTTACTCCATTTTCCTTTCTATAATTAATGTTTTTTTTTCTTTGATTGCAGGCCTAATTGTTTTCAATTAGTAGAAAGAGCACTGCCTTGTATAAGCACGGTTTATTACTTGTGTGCCAGTTCCCCTGATTTAACACAAGCAAGTATTTCTTTAGAAAAAAAAATCTTTATAACTTCATTAATTGCATTGTATTTTTTGAGCAAAAGTTGTGTTGAGATTTTCTCCTGCATTTTCATCTTTGAATTTTCTGAGGAAAATATACATATATACAAAGAAAGAAATGCTATTGTGAGAAATTTATAAATCGGTAGCATTTCTCGTTGTTTTTTGAGTTAAATTTGGGCTTTCAAAGTAAATATTTCAATGTCATTAGTTCTAGTTTTTTTTTTTTTTTTAATCCAATTTAAATCACTTGAATATTTAATGTACAAATTAAATGTTCCTCTTCATCCTTCATGTTGTTCACTAAGCACCTTAATTTATGAATTTTTAAATGTCTAAATAATAGAGTAAAATAGGGCTAAAACTAATTTGATGTAATGTAATAGTATTCTTGTATTTCAAATCTATTTTTTGTAGAACAAATTTCTTTATTTGTTTAAATTTTAGGAATGGATACAAGCAATTAAACCATTATGCTCTCCTCAACTTCCACGAGGCAGAGCCCCAAGTCATAATGTAACTGAAGTTCGCAGTTTGCATCTTACATTGCTTGAGGCCCACCGCTTACCTGTCAGACTTGTTCCCCATCCATTCTGTATAATTTCCCTCAACCAAGTGAAAGTATGTCGAACACAAGTCAAGTGTCCTCCTGATCCTATATGGGAGGAAGATTTCATTCTTGAGTAAGTAATGGTCGTTTATAGCTTTTTTTTTTGTTCAATTTTATACTATACAGAACTTTAATCAGGCAAGTTTCTGTCTGCTAAAGCATCATTTTTAGCACTTAGTTCAGTAAAACATCAAGAAAGATCTGCGTGTGAACTACGTGGAAATTTTGAGTGTAAGTCCCTAATTTTTGTATTAATCCGAAGTAATTTAATTTGCTATCTAGCTGCATTTTCGCCATCAGAACCGAAGTTGCAGTTTGTATTCATCACATGAAAACGATGGTTCGGCTCATCACTTGCTCATTGCTTGAGGTTATATTAGTTCCCTGCATTGCTATTTGCATTGTAGTTGCATTACATGATTTTGAGGGTACTTTTAGCAGCTGGTGTCACATGTTTTTACATCAATTTCCTGAAATATTTGGTTTGTTATTTATAAGTTATGCAGAATTATGATGTAAATTAGTTCAACACCTTTTCAAAAAATTTAAATACCTAAAGTGATGTAAACAGACCTTTTATTCTGCCTTGCAAAAATCCTTCAACTTTCAAAATCAGACCCATGAAAGGTTGTCATTCCCCAAGTAAATTTTTCCAAAAACAGAATTTTCAGTTGTCTGGGGCTGAAGAAAATAAGCGAACAAAGCCAAAGGACCTGAGAACTGGTGATACATTTTCTCCAATAACATTTTACTTTTCTAATATGATTCATTATTTTTGCCAAGAAGTATTATGTTCTTCCCATGCTAAAGATTGAGCTTAGGTTATCATGGTGAAAGATATTAGGACAAATCAGTAGATCTCAGGGAATTGTAATTGATATTGACCATACCAAGAAGAGCATTTTTCTTAATACCAAAACTTGGGATGCGGAAAATATTTTTATTTTCAGCATTTTCGCCTATCAGTATGAAAATTTCCCCAAAATTTTAATTCATGTTACAGGCAAAGATAAATTCACTCTGCGTTGCCACTAGATTTGAAAATTACAATGTTGTGAGATTCTTTTTTTTTTTTTTTTTTGTGTGTGTGTGTGAAAATCTCCATGTGTATTTTTTAAAATTTTTTAGTAAGATCTTTCTTTCTTATATAATTTCTCTAAAAATTCAAATGTATAAAATTTCCCCAATCCTGGATAAGATTAACAGATATTCTTCAGCCCTGAGCAAAATATGATAAACTTTTAAGTTAATACATATCACTACCTTTTTGCAACTTACTCAACTCTTTCCATGTATCTCAAGATATCTTTTTTATTGGTTAGAATTTAAGTGTGAACTTATATGCATTCAATTAGTACATTGTGCATTTCTATGATGAACATCAAAAGGCTAACTTATCTTTGTCATTTTCAGAGACATTCCATCTGACATTACATCATTTGCAATCACATTATATAATAAAGGCAAAAGATCTAAAGATACTGAAATAGGTAAGCTGGTTTTTATTTTTTCTGTGATTGTTTACAAAGAAGCATACTCTAAAAGCTGGGGTTTTTTTTAGCTGATGTCACAGTCGAGTTAGAGAACTTAATTAATGGTGAAGAGATTGAAGACTGGTTTCCTCTCGGTGGATTAACTCCTCCTATTAGGGAAGATTGGGGCTCTTTAAGAGTTAGGATTCGATACATTCATGAAGTTATTATGCCATTAGCTGAATACAATGCACTGAAGGAGGTAATTTTTTCCCTTTATTTTTTACTTTCATATGCTTGAAATTGAAATTTGATTAGATTTTAAGAATTTGTTTTGTTTTGTAATTCCTGAAAAATCTTCATACAATTAGTTACAATTGCGATCTTAATGAAAATTAAATTGGGCAATTACTAATTTTTCATAATATTAGACGGGGGGGGGGGGGGGCATATTCATTAGAACGTTTATTTTTCTTATGTTTTAAGCAGAAAATGTTTAAAATAAATCTGAAAAGTTGTTTAAAACAGAATAGGAAAAAATGGGTGGATTTTTTTTACGTAGTATAAGTACTGTTTAGGAATTCATATGAAGAACCAATATTAGGTATTACATGATTGCTGTTTGATTACAGTAATTCTTTATAATTCAGTAAGCCTGCTTTCCATATACAAGCAAAGGAAGGCATGTGTTTTGCAATTTCTGTGCATCTGTTATAACACTCAAGTTTTTTTTTTTTTTTTTTTTTCATTTCAAATGTTTATTAAATTTTGTTTTAAAGTAAGTAAATGAAATTTATTTTTATTTTAATTGAAATTTAATCTAAGCAAGTTTCTGAAATTTTTGTTTGAAGACTAACTTTTAAATGCTAGGAAGTTGAACAATGAATCACAGGTTATTACTTTTTTTTCTATTATATTAAATTTTGTAACTAATAACATAGAATTCGTAATCAATTTGTAAAATATTAATAACAAAAGTAGTTAGAATTAAGATTTGAAAAGGTCACTTCACACAAAATATTATTGCATTAAATTCTTAACACATTCAGTGAAACACTGTTTTACACGTTTCTCTTTGATACTTTTTATCAACTATAGGGTTTTATAATAGGTTCCTTAAAAACATATAAATGGTGTTTCACTGTAATCTAAAGAATTGGAGAACATATTTGAAACTTTTTTTTTGCTACAAATTTTTCAATGTAAAGTGTAAATTTTGGGTATGAACAATAACAGTTAGAATAGCATCAAAGTGCATATTTAGGATTAAAATTTTAGAAATACTATTTATTTTTTATTCAGGAAAAATTGCAATTTTTACTATTGAATGAAAATTGAGTCTATTTTTTGAAATTTAACTACAACCTAAATACATTGACACACCACTTATACATTTTTAAAGGGGCTGGGTGCAAAAAACGTGTAATAGGTACGTATTATACTGGCACCTATTTAAAAAAAAACCTATAATTGATAAAAACCTGTTAAGGAGAAATGTATTAATTGTGCTTTACTGTATTTAAGTGTGAATGTGTCATAAAATTTCAAATTTAGATGATTTACTCACAATCTTCACTAGAAATTATACTCTAACCAAAAAGACTGAGTAATAATATTTGAAGACGAACTTTGAAATGATAAACTTTAAAAATAGGCAGACTTTTCATATCAGTACTAATACAGTCAATATATAGTTACATAAAGCAGTGAGTAACTGTCCCTAAGCAATGGCTAAGGCAGGAACATGCAATACACCGCCAACTCGTTCATTTCGATCCGTGGACTACAGTTTCGGGCTTATTATGCCCTCATCATCATGGAATACGAAAGTGAACGAGTTGGAGGCAAAAATCTTCTTATAGAGCAAAGAGAGATGAAAAAAACTGGTAGCTAATGTGAAATTAGAATGCATTTAAGAATACATTAGAATAGTTACATGTTTTGCATGAGAAAATGTTTTTAGCCATGAAAATAAACTGAAAGTGTCCAATGGCAATCTGAAATATAAAGCTCAAAAGTGTGTTTAAAAAATGTAAACACAAATTTTCGGATTACAAGGAAATTTATTTCAAATTAAAAAAAAGAAGCTTCTCCAAATAAATAAAAGGATTTGTTCACCTTTGCTTTTTTTTTTACTAAATATATGACTGCCAAATTTTTTTACAAAGACAATACTTCTATGGAATCACATTTGTTTACCCATTTCTATCATTCAAAATGTATGGTCTCATGAGGAACTGTTATTTGAGTTTCTGCTGTATGTCTATTTAACTAAAACTCATGTTTTTCTGTATTTCAATTTTTCAACGACAGCTTATCATGGAAGAAGATTTAGAAGTTGTTAGTGTCTTAGCGGATCTTTGCCATCGTGACAGGACTCCACTTGCAAATGCTGTGCTTCGTGTATTTAGATTTGAACGGAAAGAAGCAATGTTATTGAAAACAATGAATGATCGTGAAATACAAATCGAAGGTAAAGACTTATTTCTTTGGCTTTTTAAATTATTTTAATGAGGCTGAAGAATTTTTACAGTTCGTGGCACTTCTGATCTTTTTTGTTATAAATTTACTATCTGAATTTCATTTATTATGCTGTTAAATATTTTATAAAGATATTGTTACATGTGTAAGTCATAAATATGTCTGTTCTGTATGTCAATTTATTGAGCAGCATTAGTAGGATTTTCTCTTCTTTGAAATCATAAACATTGAAATTTAAATTAAGAATTAATGTTCAAGTTTTCCTTCTCTCTCTCTCTTTTTCTCTCTTTGACTTGCAATTTTCAGAAAGTATTGCATAATATATTTTTACTTTTATTTAATAAAGCTCATTCAAAAACAAATAGGCAACAACATTGTATTTGGGTTGCTCAAATATTAACATTTTATGCAATTTTTATCAAAAAGGAAACAGATCATAAGCAAAGCCATGTATTTTCTGAAACTTTAAAAGTGCCAAATTAATAAGTCCAATCATATACTTTTGAAATCGATAAAGAAAAGCTGCATATAATACTTTATATTTACATAAATATTTAGAAACCTTTTCACATGTTGAAACCATTTTTCTATTACCTTTTGAAAAGTTGTGTTTAAATGCATTGTAGTACTCTTTAATGTGAGCAAAAGCATACTGAAAGTCTCAAATTATCAGTATGACTGTTTGGAGTGTAAAGTATTCATTTCTAATCCTTTTATTTTTCTTTCCCTTTTGGTTTTTAGTTACTCAGGGGTGATTGTTTTTTAGGGTTCCTAATTTTCTACGATTTTAGATTTTTACAAGGAATTTTGATGCATGCTATCACAGGCGTTTTAGACTGACTCCTGCATCTCAGAAACTTTTACCTCATCTTGTGTGCATGGTAGAACAAAGAATTAAACTAGAAGTTTATAACCCAAGCGTTAATGACCAAATTCTTTCCTTCGTCTTAATAACTGGGTACCCACCTCGCATTTAAATGCTTAGAGCAGGAAACAACCTTTTTTTCTGCCATCCATTTTAAATGGAACTGCCTATTCCCCCCACCCCCCTTCATGGAAATTTGTTAATCCCCTTTTTTACCAAAAAACAGAATGTCTTGTTATTTTCATATTTTTTATATTAACATTTTATGTTGTATATAAGAAACGAACACCCTCTCCCCCCCCCCCTTCATGTCTTTTGTATTATATTAGATTGTACAGTTTGGTATTTAAAAAGAAATTCTTAAATAGTTTATTCATTTGCATGAGTGATGAACTACCTACAACGCACGGGCCATATGGAGCCTTTCAAGCTATTTTAGTGGGACTCGTTGTAAGGTTCAATGTTGCTCTTCGAAAAATATAATTTGTAATTTTATAAGTCACTCTCACTAGCTCGACTTTTAACTTTAATGGGATCTAACAGTTGTTAAAACTTTTTAAAAAAAGTCATGTATTCCAACTGAAATGTTATTGTCTGCATTACGAAAGACACAAAAAGTTCCTTTTTCAATTTCAATGGTGATATAATAGTAAGTTCCTGTGTTCCTCAACCGAAAAAAGAAAAGTAATATTGCTTTAAATTTTGCATTATGGCATAAACTTCTCTGGGAGCAGACAAAAAGCCAAAAATGCTTATAATTTATAACAAGACAAAATTTGGTGCTGAAACAATTGTTCAGATGCTTTGAAGTTATACCCATCACAAACAAAAAAATGGCTGTTCCATTTTTCCCAATATTTTGGACATATTGGCAAATATAACATTTTTCTTGAAATAAGGAAACCAAAACTAAACAATTTACTCATATTCAATGAGATCTTCTATATAGACAGAATAACTTCTTTAAAATTGTTTGAAAAGAATTACTTTATTGACATTGTGTTACTTGCAGTGCTGTACTCTTGACTAAACTAGGAAGTCCTGATTTGTCTTGACACCCAGGTCAACAGTTGTTTCTGCTTTACTAACGACTGATTTCTGTAAACAGTAATTTGTATGCTTATTTCCATGTCCTAAGAGAAGAATTTGACATTTCCCAACATTAGCTGTCATACCCTATTTTTCTATTTGTTTAGAAATCTCATCTAAACCCTCTTGAAGCTGTTTACTTCAAGAGGGTTTAGATGACATTTCAAAAACTGGAACCTTGAACTGAAAACTAGAAACTGAATCATATCTCAAGACTACATATTAAATATTCTAAGTCTGGAATCATAATCCAAGACTGAAAGTCAACTTACTAGCCTAGTAGCCCTTCTTCAAACCCTTTCTAATAAAACATTTTTCTTGAAATAAGGAAACCAAAACTGAACGTACTCGTATACAATGATATCTTCTCCTACATAAAGACGGAGTAACTGCTTTAGAATTGTCTGAAAAGAATTACTTTATTGGTATTGTGTTACTTGCAGTGCTGCACTGTAGAACAAACTAGGAAGTCCTGATTTGTTTTGACACCCAGGTCAACAGTTGTTTCTGCTTTACTAGCAACTGATTTCTGTAAACTGTAATTTGTATACTGATTTCCATGTTCTAAGTGAAGCATTTAACATTTCTCAACATTAGCCCACTTTTCTGTTCACTTAGAAATGTCATCTAAACAATCTTGAAGCTGTTTACTTGTTCTCCATTTTTTACAATCATAGCTGTCATATCATCGGCAAAACAATTGATGTTCCCAGAAATATTTGTCTAAATATCATTCATAAATATATCTAAGGAGCAAAAGACTCTAAAACTGATTCTTGAGTAACACCTCTTAACACATCACTGCATTTAAAATTACTCCTTGTATCTACTCTTTGTTTCCTTTCGGTAAACTAATTTCTTATGCAAAGTGAAGTATTAATTCCCTCCTATTCCAATATCAGCCAGTTTGTTGAAAAGAGCAACCAACATATAAGCAACATCTACACTCCTTTTGTTTGCTTAGGAAAAACCAGCTAACAAATTTGTTATTGTTGTGTTTTAACTAAAAATGGAACCGATTTTGTGAATATTCTTAACTTTTTAAAATTAACTGGATAAATTTTCCCAATTTTAATTTTTTACCCATTTTTTTTAGATGTTCATCTGTAATAAATAGATTTTGGTCATGTGTAAATCATTATTTTGACCTGAGTTAGTCATAGACTCGTGAATGGCAGGTTTCAGTATATTTGTTTTTGTCCATTCCTTTTCCCCCCTCTGAATTACAATCACTCCTGTTTAATATGTCCTCTTTTTTTACTGGGAAATATGAAAAGATTTACAAAAAAAAATAAATAAATAAATAAATAAAATAAATAAATTAACTATATTGTAATCATTGTATGTCTATTTCATGTTTTTTTTAATCCCCCCTCTCCTTTAAAAATAAAAATTAAAAAGTTGTTAAGTAATTGTATGAATGTCAGTAAGAAAAACTGTTTAATCTACTAAAAAGCATTTAAATATATTTTTCCAAGGAATTATGATGTGTAATGTTTTTAAATAAGATAATATTCTGTCAAACATTTGGTTTCTTATAACTATTTATTTTTTATGCTGCCTTTCAGAATTTTCGGGGTCAGGAGGTAAGTGCCTCCTTTACGAGCACCCTTAAATAAAAGCAATATTGTTGCTAATTATGAGCAAACATGTGGATGTTTATTGTACCTATATTATTTTTTTTTTATACCTTTGTCCCTCTCTCCTAATAATGTTTGCTTTTTATAAACTTAAATATTTTTTGAGGCCTATTTTGCTCATTCCATACTGTATATTCCACAAAAAAAAAAAAGCTTAAATTATATTTAAAAAAAAGCATGTGAAAGATTAAAGATTTTCTTTTGCATTATTTTTTGAAAATAGTTCAATGGTCATTGACATGAATGTATGTGGAGAACAAAAGCTAATATTAATCTGTACAAAGAATAACATATTTTTTAAATCTTCTTTTAATTATAATGGTTACTTTTGTTTAGCTTATTGTATTATATTCAGTTTCAAACCCAAAATAACTACTCATTTTTAGATAATAGTAAAATGGCTATTTTATCTTTAAGTTGCTATAGCTTTCAATTTACCACGATTTATTGCAAGTTATGTATGAATTACGGCAAAAAAAAAAAAAAAAAACTAGGGAAATATAAAGTCATGAGTGTCATGGAACAAGTTGTAAGCATAAAAATGTCTTTTTAAATCAGTACACATATTTCAAGTATGTTTAATTAAAATAAAATTATTTAACCTTTCTCAATGAAGATCACTAAAGATATGAAACTTCACTATAGATACAAAACTAACCTTTCACATGGAAAATTATCATGGAATGCTTTTCCCTGCAGAAGTGTGATTCTAATATTTCCATAATAGTATGAAGGATCATTTGAGAAAAGTATATTTTTGCAGGCTACAGATGAGTATTTACAGCTGTTTCTCTTGAGATATGAGCCAAAGCAGGGCTTGATCTCTATCTGATTGCTGTTTATGTACTACATGTTGTTTTGAAAGAACCCTTATCATGAAAAATGGGAAATTTTCAGGAGTGAATATGTCCCATTTCCGTGTTTTTTAAGTGATAATTTTTGGGAAACATGTTCGACCACAAGGAAAAATATAATGAGAGTAATAAGAACACTGTTCTTAGCCCTTAAAGGAGCATTTTACCAACTTTTAGTCCTTCTCCTTAAAATCTATGATTTTTCGTTGTTTTTTGTAGTATTATGTGCCAGTTGCAATTTTTTACTAGTTCCAACTTCCATCAGCTGGTTAGCAATAAAACTTTTACTTTGATTCTACTGCTTGACATAATAGTTTTGTCTTTACGACTTTTCTCACCCTTCTTATATAGTATCTTTTGTAGTAGACTTGCGTTGTTGTCATTTTACCGCACGCCTTTAGAAATTCTAGTCCAGTCGTATCCTAATTGATTTAAGCCAGCAACATTTATACAAATAAACATTTGTTTTTTTTTAAACTTAGTCTTTTAAAAATTAGGAAATTGTAATGTTCCGGAAGGTTTAAGCAAGTATTAATGACTCAACTTCTAGGTTTTTTTACTGTTTAGGATATTCTGAAATTTTTGGCAATTATGTCAGCTATTACTAATTGTTTAAGATGGTCTTACTAGATTTTGGAGCAAAATATATCTTTTTTTCATGCTTTTTTTTTTCATATTTTTATGTTTTTGATCGTAAAGTATGCTAGCTTGTCATGTCTTTAGAATTTGAATGCTTTTAATTTCAAGCACTCATCATGTATTGATATAGAATAGAATTTTTTTCAGAATACTGTTTTTTTTTTAATTTTATTTTATTAATATTATTTATAATTGTTTAATTCAAAAATAAATTTTAAAAATTCAATGATGTTCTTTTGAGTGAGTTTTTGAGCATCATAAAACGGTGACTATTAAATCAAAAACCAAGTTTTTTCTAGTGCCTCCTCTACCTCTTATAATTCAATTAGTTAATCAGGTTATTCAATATTAATTATTTTGATGTCAGGTCACGTATTTGAAAATATCTCATATATATACATAGAGTGAATTAGCGGGTATCATGCTCATTCTCTCCTTTAAAATTGCTTAATGTGATTCAATCTTTTATGCACGTGCCTAGATCCAATATTTCACATTTTTTATTGATGGTTTTTAAAGCTGGCAGTTAAGTATTTGCTAAAAAAGGTAATATTAAGATTATTTTTATTTCTGTGTGTAAAAATGGCAGTGAACACATCTTCAAATATGTATTTGTATCGCACTTTGTGGAGTTCACGCTGCAATGTGCTTTCTAAGTATTAATTTTGTTTAATTTTCCACGAGTTGTTGAATGTAGAAATGAATTGCTTATTATGTCATCTGAAACAAATACAGTCGAAGCAGCTAAACTACCTGAAGGTAAGTACGGGTCAATGAAATGATGACACATGATTCCAGAACAATTAAATTAGTCCCTTCTAAAAATAGCAGCATTTTTCGGAGCACCACAAGTAACTCAAAAGCAATTCTGTCGTGCAAAGCACAAAAGTCCTATCGGTCATTCCACAGTGACTAACATAACATTCAGAGCTGATTTTGTTACTGTTTTTACTTGTAACTTGAAGGATAAAAAATATTTTTTAGTTATGCTGGTGGATTTACAATGTGCATGGTATCTATGTATCATTTCTGCTAAGAATTTAAAACAAAATTACTCACAGTAGATATTTTTTCAACCAAACTAGCAGCGTGACTAACTTAACATTTTTGTAACCCTGAAAATTAATGCTCATGTTGTGAGGCAAAAATTTCTCAAAGTTAAGCAAGTGTTAAAAATTGAATGATATATTTGAAAAATGTGTAAAGTTGGATTTTAAAAACATAAAACACATTTAATAAATCTTAATTTTTTTTCAGTCTTCAGTGTCACTTTTACTCAAGATGGAATGTAACTAACGTAACCATCAAATAACAAGCAGTAAACATACTATAAACTCTTAATTATGGCTGATCTCAGTGATAATTACAATACTTTTTCAATTTTTTTTAACTTCTTATGTTGTATGATTTTTATTTATTTATTTATTTTTTGATACTTTTTTCACTTCGGTATTTTTTTTTCTTCGGCTGAGGTTGACATTTCTATGGAATGACCCTTTTTTGGAATTTTAACACCAGTCGCGAGAATGACATACTGTTTTCGATACTTAAAATGGCGACGTTTTTCTTACTTGAACAGTGTGCAATCATTCGTTTTCTGAATTTGCGTGGTGTGACACGAATTGAAATTCATCAACAGTTGAAGGAGACGTATGGTGATGGAGTTATGGATGTGTCAAAAGTGCGTTCGAGGGTGCGACAGTGTAATGAAGTAAGAAAATCGCGTGAAAACAAACTGAAACAACCTCGGGCTCGCACAAGCCGGTCTGATGACATGATCGCGAAAGTGGAGAGAATTGTTTTGGGAGATCGCCGAATGACTGTTGCACCCACGAACGCACTTTCGACGCATCAATAACTCCATCACCACATGCCTCTTTCAACTGTCGATGAATTTCAATTGGTGCCACACCACGCAAATTCAGAAAACGAATGATTGCACGCTGTTCAAGTAAGCACAACGTCGCCATTTTAAGTATCGAAAATAGTTCTCATTCTCGAGACTGGCGTTAAAATTCCATCTGTCGCATGGTGTTGCCATCTCTGTCATATTTTGACAAAGAACGCAGGCTCATTTTAAAACAATCCACATGTTTCTATGTCTTTCCAGTCTGTAGAAAAAAAAATCGGAGTGCTTAGAACTTGAATGCACCTCGTATATGCCTTTATGAATCTCTTTTATGATGGGTATCTCCCTTACTCGTAAGGCCCCTAGCAATCGGGACCTTGTAAATCCACCTCTGAAAATATAAGTAAAATAAAATGTTATTATATTTTTAAAATGAAACGGATCAATTTTTTCTCTTTTTTTTTTAAACGTAGGCAGTATTATTTGTCTTTGAAAATAAATTATTAATTACACAGTTTGTGGTCACACAAAGCGGACCCCCTTGGCTAGGTTTTGACAGCGTTTCTTTTCAAATTTATCCTTCACATATGCCAGAACAACCATGAAGTGTTATGAGACCAATTTATGGGAGTAGGTTTAATGCCAATATGTTTTCTCCTTCTTTCATTATATCTTTTTTGACTTCAGCTCAAATTTGGCATAGCGCTTGTTACAATTTATCCACATTTTCTTAATTTTTGTTTCCTAACAGAAGATACCACCACGCTATTTCGATCTGCCTCTCTCACAACAACTTTAATGGATCATTATATGAGATCAACAGCTAATGGTTTCTTACATCAAGCGGTGCAAGACTTTATCTTAAAAGTAATGGATAGCCGGCAGTCATGTGAGGTTGGTAACTTTTGATCATTCTGTTCATGTAATTTTTAAAACTGAAGCTTCTAGACCTTTGCTTAACCATCCATGTTGAATGAACTGTTTCAATTCACTTTTCTTGTGAATTGAAACAGTTTCAAATTTTTATTTAAATTCTTTTGTCCTTAAAAATTTTAAATATTTTGTATATTTAAGTACTTTTGATTCAAGCTGTAAGCTTTCTGTCACACATCAACTTTTATTTTAAAAAAATTTACTGGAAATCTGATGTATAAATCTTTAAATAGCTTTGATGCAACAAATTTGATTCTTGCTTTGTCATAATATAACATGACTTTGAATTGATATCACATTATGTAGGGCTGATTCATAGTTGATCTAATATGCTGAACCAGCTTTTAAATAATAATTGTAAATGATCTGGGCATGCAGATTAATAATTAGAATTCTGTAGTTTACTCAATGTTGCATGTAGTTCTAAATTTACTGTTTGGTCAATATGTAGAGTTTACCTATCTACAAAGAGAAAAATCATTTCCCAATTAAAGCTTATAAAGCCCTTCTCTAATTTCAGTTGAATCCAAGTAAATTAGAAAGTCCCATTGAAGCTTGCACAAATGCAGAAAATATGCTTGGCCTTTTGGATGAAGTAATTGAATCGATATTTTCATCAATTGATTCTTGTCCTAGGTATAAAAGAACTTTTGAATTTTTTATAAAAATATTTAATGTTTATGCTTTGAATTTTTAAATGTAAGATGAATATATATCTGAAAAGGTAAAATTGATTTCTTTAAGCTTTTAAAGCATATCAGAAGAAAAAATTAAAGTGTGCAAGTGTAAATGTAGTGAAAAACATCTAGCAATAAACTATGTGGACTGAAATAATTTTTTCAGTTAAAAGATGTGTACAGTAGAATCTCCACTTATGCATTCCAAGTTTCCTCAAGAGCGATTCCATACCAAATCACCGAAAAAAAAAAAAGTTGGTCGCACGACCGCCTCGGATTTTTTTTTAATTTGGTACACAGATTGATGGTATAGAGGTATGAAAAAGCCCAAAAGGAAAGTTACCTGCTCTATTTATTTTCTGAGATACATGCCCTCAAAGTTTGTCCGCCACGTCAAAATACTAAAAAAGTGATGTTATTTAATCATTTTTTATAAAAATCGTACTCATGCAAAATAAAAGTGTTAGATATCTATGGAAACTAGTTACTCCAGGCATTCTGAAAAAAAATACTAGAACGTTCATAATGAAAATTGCCAAAGTACAGGTCTCTTTGAAGTTGTCACCACAAAAACTTGATTTTGCAGATTTTGCTAAAATTCAGGCATTTATTACAAAAAAAGGCAAACAAAACCAAAGGTTTTCTCACTTTCTGGTAGTGTACAGGTCCTCCCTGTAAATTGCTACGCAATAAATTTTTTGGGTTTCTCACTCCTTCTTGGAAATATTTTAGCTTAAAGATAAGCCGTAAGGCAAGAAATGCGTTTTTGGCCATCTTGGCAGCCATTTTTCTCATAAAGGGGGAGCAGTAGAAACTTTAATTTTTTTTTTTTAAAACAAGCCACTGATATGTTAGCTATTCACAGGAAAAGAGTTTACTTTTGGTTATTTCTCCCATTAAGAGATATCCTGCTGACAGTATATGCATGTTTTTCGCGACGACCATATGCTTTTGTTCCCCCTCTCATGGACTTAAAATTAATTAAACCAAAAAATAATGATATATTTATTATTAGCTGTATTATCTACCCAATATGTCATGAAATTTAATTTATTAAATCATTGAACAATAAATTAGATAATTGATGAAAAAAAGAAAAAGTATTTCTCTGATGCCTGAGCATTATGCATTCATAATTATAAAGCACTAAATACTTTCTTGAGAAATTAATTAACATAAATGAGCTCTAAATATTTATATTATAAGCAATACCTAATCTTGTGATTGGGATACTCGTGTTTTTAATTGAAGAATTTCTTGAATATCACATGAATATCAGGAAAATAAATGAGGTCGTTTCGTTTGATGTAGGATATTTTATGACAAATTTCATTTGATGGGCTACTAACTGAGCATGGTGATAAAGAGCTATTAATTTCAGCATCGAATTCCATTTTACCTTATGAACAGTTAAATATTTACAAAATAATTAAATAAATAATTTAATATAAAGCCATGCTTGAAGAATTAAAATTAGTGCAACTAATTTATTCCCATACTGATCTTTACAAAATTGACATGCATTGAGCACTGATAAGAACTGACAAGAAAAAGTTTACTCACTAAAATATTAGTTCACAGATACTATAAAGCATACATTCTATTTTCCACAAAATAATACTGCAACAAAGAACAAGGGTATCCTCCTGTTTATAGCCATCAATCAGGAACATCCAATCACAAGATTGGGTATTGCCTATGAGATAAATATTCGAAGCTCCTTTATTTTAATTGATTTTTCAAGAAATTCTTTAGTACCTACCCCTTTGTACCCTTGTTCTTTGTTGCAGTATTATTTTGTAGAAAATAGAATGTATGCTTTATAGTATCTGTGAACTAGTATTTTAGTGAGTAAACTTATTCTTGTCAGTTCTTAATAGTGCTCAACACATGTCAGTTTTGTAAAGATCAGTACGGGAATAAATTAGTTGCACTAATTTTAATTCTTCAAGCATGGCTTTATATTAAATTATTTATTTAATTAATTTATAAATATTTAACTGTTAATAAGGTAAAATGGAATTCGATGCTGAAATTAATAGCTCTTTATCACCATGCTCAGTTAGTAGCCCATCAAATGAAATTTGTCATAAAATATCCTACATCAAACGAAAAGACCTCATTTATTTTCCTGATATTCATGTGATATTCAAGAAATTCTTCAATTAAAAACACGAGTATCCCAATCACAAGATTAGGCATTGCTTATAATATAAATATTTAGAGCTCATTTATGTTAATTAATTTCTCAAAAAAGTATTTAGTGCTTTATAATTATGAATGCATAATGCTCAGGCATCAGAGAAATACTTATTCTTTTTTTTATCAATTATCTAATTTATTGTTCAATGATTTAATAAATTAAATTTCATGACATATTGGGTAGATAATACAGCTAATAATAAATATATCATTATTTTTTGGTTTAATTAATTTTAAGTCCATGAGAGGGGGAACAAAAGCATATGGTCGTCGTGAAAAACATGCATATTCTGTCAGCAGGATATCTCTTAATGGGAGAAATAACCAAAAGTAAACTCTTTTCCTGTGAATAGCTAACATATCAGTGGCTTGTTTAAAAAAAAATTAAAGTTTCTACTGCTCCCCCTTTATGAGAAAAATGGCTGCCAATATGGCCAAAAACTCATTTTTTGCCTTACGGCTTATCTTTAAGCTAAAATATTTCCAAGAAGGAGTGAGGAACCCAAAAAATTTATTGCGTAGCAATTTACAGGGAGGACCTGTACACTACCAAGAAAGTGAGAAAACCTTTGGTTTTGTTTGCCCTTTTTTGTAATAAATGCCTGAATTTTAGCAAAATCTGCAAAATCAAGTTTTTGTGGTGACAAATTCAAAGAGCCCTGTACTTTAGCAATTTTCATTATGAACGTTCTAGTATTTTTTTTCAGAATGCCTGGAGTAACTAGTTTCCATAGATATCTAACATCTTTTATTTTGCATGAGTACGATTTTTTATAAAAAATGATTAAATAACATCACTTTTTTAGTATTTTGACGTGGCGGACAAACTTTCAGGGCATGTATCTCAGAAAATAAGTGGAGCAGGTAACTTTCCTTTTGGGCTTTTTCAGACCTCTATACCATCAATCTGTGTACCAAATTAAAAAAAAAATCCGAGTCGGTCGTGCGACCCCCATTCGGTGATTTGGTATGGAATCGCTCTCAAGTAAGTTAAAATTTCGCGTTGTGATAAAAGTTATACATATGACAGTTTAATAAACATTCACAATTATTTTCGAGATCCGAAACATATATATATATACAAGAATTACTCGTTTAAAGATATTAGATAGATGTAATTTTGTTTTGAAACTTAATATTTTAAGAAAATTGAGTTTCGTATTTATTGATTTTTTACCTGAAATATCTTACTAAACACTCTTGAGGAGGAAAAAAAAGTATTTTAAAACTAACTATAATACTTTTATACTCAATTTTGGAATCGCAATTGAAAAGTAAAAAGTAATCTGTTTTTATATAATGTAAGTTACCATAAAATTCAATAGATGTCGGTGGACAATCGCCACTGCTTTTATTCCATGGCTTTTGAATAAATGAAACAGCCTGTATAAGACACTTATCTAATGAAGCCTTGCTTTAACATTTCAAAAACAATAACAATTTAACGTTGCCAAATACCATAAAATTTAAACTTGCGCTGATGTGATTAAATATGAAATCCATTGTTATACTAAACGTGGTTGCTATGAGAGAGTAACAATAATAGTAATCATAAAGAAAATGGCGAAGAAAAGCGTCTCAAAATTACTTAATGAAAGCACTAAAAACGGGGTTTTTAGGGAAAACTCGCGTTTTTACAGAAAAAACGCTGACGTAGCTGAACTCAGAAAACGAAACTCTATCTAAATACAAAATTTTATCGAAATCGTTAGAGCCATTTTCGAGATCCGAAAAATAAATATACATACAAGAATTGCTCATTTAAAGATATTAGATAAATGAAACAGCCTGTATAAGACACTTATCTAGTGAAGCCTTGCTTTATCATTTCAAAAACAATAACAATTTAACGTTGCCAAATACCTTAAAATTTAAACTTGCGCTGATGTGATTAAATATGAAATCCATTGTTATACTAAATGTGGTTGCTATGAGACAGTAACAATAACAGTAATCATAAAGAAAATGGCGAAGAAAAGCGTCTTAAACTTACTTAATGAAGGCAACAAAAACAGGGTTTTTTGGGAAAACTCGCGTTTTTACAGAAAAAACGCCGACGTAGCTGAACTCAGAAACTGAAACTCTATCTAAATACAAAATTTTATCGAAATTGTTAGAGCCATTTTCGAGATCCGAAAAATAAATATATATACAAGAATTGCTCGTTTAAAGATATTAGATAAAATTTTAAAGAAAAATGTAGAATCTCAGAAGTGTTTTCTCCATAAATTTTTGAAACAACAAATACTAATAATAATTAATAAATAACCTCACAACAAAAACAAAATGTATCAGTAAGCATTTTGTATTTAAATAACCTGTTTAAGAGTTAAAAGATTTGAAGGTGGTATGAGTGAAATTATCACAGGGAGTGAAATAATCAATCACATCATTTGAAGCTTTTCCAGGGGGGGGGGGCAAAGGGTAAAAACACAATACGATTTCACCAGAAAGTAACAAAAACCACGCCTACTTATATGTAAATACATTGATTTCTCAAAAGTCGGGGGGGGGGGGACAATTGACCCCCCCCCTGCCCCTCCCTAAATGACCGGCCTGAATTATCATATATTTTATTTTATGCTATGAAAATAGCAATGAAAAACTTAGTCACTTTAAAATGCTATCTTGTAAATAGATCAGAATATTTAAAAACTTGATGAAATGCTCCTAAAATCAAGAGATTGTCCATTTGTTTTCTACATCTGTTACATTGGTAATTTCTTCTTTAAAAAAAATAAAAGTCTTACTGATAATGTTCTTATCATCCTTGGGTTTGATGAAACAACAAGACATAATTTATATTTATTCTTTACTTTGAGTAATTTTGTTTAAAATCCTGTATTTATTTTTTATTTTATTTATTTATGCATCTGTTTTTAAATAACTAAAATTTAATATTGGTTTTCAGAACTTTACGATACATCTGCAGTTGTCTTCAAAAAAGTGTTATGGCTAAATGGCCAAATGATCCATTGGTAAAAACTAGAGTTGTTAGGTGAGTATAATAGTTTAGATTTAATTATTTTTAAAATTTTCTAATCATCTCCCTTTTTAAAATATTTTTTTTTTAATCTCCTGGCATCTTGAAGTTTTTAAGCTTAAAAATGTTCATATAAATATCTCATTCTGTTTCTTACAAGGTAATATTTTGGTTTACTATGCGATTTTTACATATTTGTAATGAAACTTAAAATTTCAGTGGGTTTGTTTTCCTTCGGCTGTTGTGTCCTGCAATTTTAAATCCTCGCCAATTCAATCTAATAAATGGTGAGTTGATTATTATTTAATTGTTACAATCTTTATTATTTTTATATCATGATGTAATATTTTAAGAAGATTTTAAATCGGACACATCGACTGAAAAAAATCTATAAAAGTAACACAAAAAATTCCATTAAAATAATTCACCAAATCTACTTGGAAATGCTGCATTTGAGATGTAAAATAATCAGCTAAATAAATCTTATCAGGTCATAAATAAGTAGTAAAAGCTCCATTACTGTGTAAAATTTAAAGGGGGGGGGGAGCATGCATAGCAGTCATTTTCGCATAATTTTTCAATTTCTGCCTAAGTAGAAAATACACAAATCATCAAGTCAAGTCTATATTGGAATGATACCAAATTATGAAGTATTTTTGTTGACTGTAAGTTGAAATAATATTTAGTAGATGTTATTTTGAACTAAATAATTTTTTTTAATATCATGTTATCACAAAATATAGAATAATAGATGAAATTATGTGTCATTTAATTAGAATGTGATATTACAATATTACTAATAAAGCACTGCATACTAAACACATTTCAACTGGAAAAGAGGTTTGACTATTATTACTTTTTGGTAGTTTATATTGATTAAAAAGAAATGAAATAAACATTTTATTTAATGACAGTATATGTTTTCACAATAGCATCATCAGTGTATACTTCCTTTGTAAATATCAGTCATTTTCTTGATTTCAATTATTTCTTTATTATTTAGATACGCCATCAGAAATAGCTGCAAGAAGCCTAATATTGGTTGCTAAATGTTTGCAAAATCTTGCAAATTTAGTAGAGTTTGGTGCGAAGGTAAACCAACTTTTTGTAATTTTCTTTTAATTATTTTCTTTTCTTGTGTCATAATTAAATTTTTATGACAAACGTGTAAGCATTTTATAACTATACTGTTACTTCTCCTTGTCTCTGCTCCTCATCTTTCTTTTGAGTATTTGAATTCAGCGACACAAAATAGGCATGCAAAGACACTTAGTTTTCCGTTCTTTTTGTTTATATTTAAAACCTCAAATTTATAATTTTGAAAAATGGATATCTTGTTGAATTTTTGATAGAAATCAATGTGTAAGAAAATCCATTCCTTTGGATGAAATTAGAAATCTTTCTTCTTTCGCATCTTTTAGCATCATGACTATGCTAGAAGATGGGATCATTAACCATTTTACTAATCATTACACCTTTGATAAATTAAAAGTTAGAGATTTAGAATAAATTATGCTGTTTTATAAGCAACATGTTATTTATTTGTGAAAAACAAATATGTACTGCAATGAAAAAAATGTTTTTAGAAATGCAGTATCAATATTTAATACACTTTGTTCAAATATTTTCCTTGAATTGTACTAATAATTGCTTACATGCTGTTGGTGTTTATAAAGGAGTTTGTTTTCAATATGTATTTGTTAAGCTACTTTTTACTGTATTTATATAGGCCCTACTTATAGAGTAACATAATTTTGAGAACAAAGGTTTCGAAAATGCCTCTAAAAAATAAAAAAAGATATTTACAGTATGTCTTAGAGCCGGAACATGTACTTTGAAGAGTAGTACTACACTCACCATACCGGTATTTAAAAAAAAAAAAAAGAAAGAAAAGACAATGCTCTAACGGCAGCTACTGTACACCAACACCTCTGGATTAGGGATTGCCCAACTTCTGGTATAGATTAAAATACAGGAATTTCTTCTGGACCCCATTCAGTCAGCCTATAACTAATTATAAAGTTTAATTTTTTCAATAAAGCTTTCTCTGCCTTGCAGTTATTCAGTGGCTGAGTTAATCTTTTTAAATGAACTAAATATATTGTGAAAAAAGTACAAGAAGGTTGAACTTTGAAAAAAAATTATATTGAGGTGTTTTTTTTCCCCCAATAACCCACCTGTTCTGTATCATTGATCTTATTTTTTCCCCTTACAGGAACCATGGATGGAGGTGATAAATCCTTTTATTCTGAAAAACAAGAACAGAATGATCAAGTTCCTTGATGACATATCGGTACTTATTATTTTATTGATTTATGGTTTGTTCAATTTAGCAGTTAAAATTCTTTGCACTTTAAACAAAATATATAAGTAATATAACATGTAATTTATGCACATTATAATAAAATAAGAATGTTTGTCGGCGGCTAGATTTGTCTTGGAAAATCTTATGTAGTCTATTGTATCTAGGGTCCCATAAATGTTAGGCAACTGTAAATAAAAAAAATACTCTGAAAACTAGTTTTTTGAGTGAGAGAAAAATCTATTGCCAATATTATTTTTAATCAAGCCCGTTTTCACTTTCTTTTGTCTTCAAAATTCCAAGTACAGGAATATTTTACAAGAAGATAAATATTTATACTTATTAAAGTTCAGATATTTTATTCATCCACATTTTCTAATTTTCTTTTGATTTCAACATGTTATTATTAACATCCAACATTGACGTGTGTGTAAGCTATGAGTAAGTTAGAATTTTGCATAATTTATAAATTCTAAACTTTTATCATTTAGTCATTGATTTAGTTAAGAAAATTTTCGATTTGCAAGATCACTAAACGGTCTATCTCAAACAGCTTTAGTATATCTAATGTCAAAGCGTGAACTGAACAAGAAAATTTTCTTGAAGTTTTAGATTAAATATTAGTTTCATAACTTGAGATTTCAGAAGAAATGTTATCCTTTGAATATTTCAAGATGAGTATTTTTCTGCTTTAGTTTTTTATTTATTAAAATATTTGTTCTCAGTTTTATTAAATTAGTTTATTTTATTTTTAATATATTTTTTATTTAATTGAAAAGTTTAGTTATTTATTGCAAAATGATATATGAACTAAAAGCAATAAGTTCTGAAAAATAATAATTTATCATTTGTGGTGGCTAAAAATTCTTCCTGGCCTCTAAAGTTTTATAACTCTTATTATACTGAAATTATATCCATTTATAAAAAAAGCATGATTTAAATTTGATCATACAAAAGATAATGCATTGGCTTAACTCATTCAATGTGCAAGACAATTTTTTACCCAAGTACCTGCAGTTTAAACTATTCTCTCCTCTGTACCCATGCTGATTTGTGGTTCTGTTAATACTAAGCTATAAATTACCTCTAATTTCCTCCAAATGTTTCATTTTCTAGCAAATAAATTTCTACTGTGATGGTTTTGGGTAAATCTCTCTCATTACTTTTGTATAATTGAGGCTTTTTTTACTAACTGTAATATCTTTTAGAGAGACAACTATTTTACTATCTTCAGTACAACTCTGTTGTATCTGAATAAGTTAGTTTTTTTCCATACAGATTAATACATAAAATATGTTGCATATGTTGCTAAGAATAATAGAATAAGTTAGAACGTCCATGGCCAGCTCTATTTGAAACAGAGATGATACAGACATTAAAACCAATTCACTATCAGAAGAATGAATTTGTATGTTTGAGTCAATTTATTCTTTTTGAATTGGATTCATAGTTCCAAAAATTCATGTTTGTATGCTCTATACGATAATTAAGGAGAGGAGATTGAAGAAAAGTGAGACAGCGAATGATTAATGTTGATACTGCCATGTGCTCATGACTGAAAAAAGGGAGTATTTTAAACAAGCTATCCTCTAGGTTAAATGATATCCATTAATAGTTAATATATATTTATCAATTTTAGCTAATACCAAAAATGCTGGTATTGTACCTTAGCAAATTCATTTCACAAAATTGCAAAATGGCATGAAATACTGGTTTATGATGTACTGGTGGATCTTTATTGCAATCACTAACTTATACCTGTCTCCTAACTTATACTTCCAGCTCACAAATTAATTATTATTGTAAAAACATCAAATTGAATTACTTTCAATGAATATGAAACATCAACAAAAATTAGTCAAATGTGGAAAATTGAACTACTGAATTTATTATACATTTTGATTTGAGTTACATTTATGTAACATAATTTTTTCTGCTTCTTTTTGAAGAATGTTCCTGAAAGGCCAGAACCAGAAGAAACTTTTTCTGGAGATCCAGCTCGTGATCTAGCAACACTCCATCACATATGTGCCACACATAAAGAAGAATTACAAAATTTAAGCCTGCATAGGGTAAGTTAACTACCCTATACAACAAGCAATTTCCAAAATTTCATTCTTTTAACCCTAGTGTCAATAACCGAATTACCACCTTAATCTCAATAACCGAGTACCCAGGTACCCACTTCGAATTTCAAGCACGTAGAGCAGAAACCAGCTCTTTTTCGACACTCCTTTTACTTAAATAGAACAGTTTTTGATACCCTTGTCTCGTTAGGTAGAATCGTAGGTACTTTAAAGAAAAATGAACCATACATTTCGACTGAAATGTTATCGCCTACATCTCGAGAGACCCAAAGTTCCTTATTCGAGTTCACTAGTGATGTGACCATATGTTCTTATGTACCCAAGCAGAAAAAAACTGATATTGCTGACAACACTACATCATGACAAAAGCATCTCTAGAGCTGACAAAAAGGCAGAAATAATTTTGTTTTGTAACAAAACGAAATCTGGCGTCGACACAATTTACCAGATGCTTATATACGTCTCAGAGGCAAACAAAGAGATGGCCTCTATCTCTTTTCTTCAACGTCGTGGACATTTCAGCTTTAGCTGCTATATCATTTATAAGGCAAATGTCGACTTGCAAAGTCGTAAAAACAATAATAGTCATTTATTTTTGCGCCAGTTAGGCGAAGAATTGTGCCTTGCTACAATTCAAGTTAGATCAACGAATACTCAAGCCATGAGGCGCTTTTCCACAAAATCTGGTTTAGAATGCTTCTTGAAGGACTTCAGCACAGTACATGGAGGACCTTCAAAGCGCCAGTACTACAATAGCGGGACGTGATTCAAGTGGACGAAAGAAAGTCGTTGGTGCTTGCCAACTTTGCTTCTATTCACAAAAAGCTTCCCAAAAGGAAAAACAAGAAAACCGCACATAAAGTATGGCAACCAAGTTTGTGATCAGCATTTGGTCTCAATTTGACAATGTCAATTATGTGATAAAATGTCATTTTTTTATTCTTTTCATTGTCTGGCTACTACCGATAATAGTAAAAAAAATAATAATGTGTATTCCTAAGTATTTTTTCGAAAATTATATTTGTCACACTAAAAATGAAAAAAACCAACAAATTAACAAAAAACATTAATAAGTTAAATAAAAATGAATAATAATAATAATTGTAATATTTGATTACATTTTTCCTAATAATAATCATTAACTTCTAGCAGGAATGCGGATAAATGTAGCGGGTACCCGGTTATTGAATAACGGTATAGGAAATTTTAATGCTGAAAAAAACAACCAAAATATTTTTTCGAAAACACGGTTACAACTTTGTTTGGTTCAGATTCGTGTAAATAACGAGGAATAAGAGCCATTTGACCAAGTCTTAATTAGAAATAGTAAAAATTGAGATCAAAGTAGCAAATAAGTACGCGGGGACCCGGTTATTGATGCTAGGGTTAACTTACTAAATGCATAAATTTAATTAAATCTTGAATTTTGAATGTAACTGAAGTGTTTTCATATTCATTACAAATGTCAATGTTAACTCTTTGTTATGAAGGTTCATTTTAAAGCATTTCTCAAAAAAAAAGCTTTTGTTAGTGGTTCATATAACTTAATAATGAATTGTATGGTCTTTCTTAATGCTGTTCTGAATTACATGCAAAATATCAACAGCCTGGGTATGATAATCCAGAGACTACAGTTTCATCCATGTTATGGACTCATCAATCGGAAATAGTCAATAAACCAACTAGTGGAAAATTTTCTCATTGATGCTAAGATCACTAATAAACTGGTAGCTAAAAGTAATTTACCCCATCAGCGAGAGTCTGCAAGCAATGGTGGGTTAGTCACCAGCTAGGGTTCATCAAAAACTGGACTGTCAGTATTGTGCATGTAATTCTGCCTTAGCCAATGTTTAACTTTCTGCTTGCTGTCTTGAATTATTTTTAAAAAATGTATAGGAACAATAATGCACATTGAATCTCCATTTTCTTTTCAGCCAATTTTGAAAAAACTAGTAACCGTAACGGATATGCTCTCTAAACATAAACAACACTATACCGAAATGCTAAGATAGTACTTCTCTGGAGGCTGTATTTTGCTAAATTCTGCTAAAATAGATGTGAAGAGCAGGTGGCTAGACTGCATCAATTTAGCATCGCAGTTTTTGGAGCCTATGGTTTGAATTCTCCTTGCCTGGCATCAAGCAACTAGTGTTCCAGCAGGTTCTGGCAACTGAGGGAAGTGTATGAAGTGATCAATTTATTCCTACCAAGCCCAGCTTCTCCATCTGCCTCTTGCCAAAGGATATAGACTTAAAAGAATATAAATTACACAAAAAGAGCTTGCAAATTCCTTACATACAATGTTTGAAGACATGTAAGTTGTGCAATAGCTCTTTAACTTGGTGCTGTGTTGTGAAAGAGCAGTTTTCAATTTTCGACTTCCACTTTTGAGCCCTGTATGAGAGGGATTCCCAATTTACATCGCCTTACTGTTCAGTTTGTTTTTATTATTTATGGAATTGATTTCACTATCTGAACTGAATGTGTGCAACTACTCAGGTAAAAGTTGTAAAAATATTTGCATTTATGTGTCACATCAAAACGAGTTTGATGAGCAAGTGTAATTAAAGAATTAATTACTATACATATGACATGTACTTATATTTTATATGAGTTAAAGATTGGATGTTAGTTTTTCTTGAATAAATATTTTAAAATATTTAACACAGTAATATCAAAATAAAAAAATGAAGTATGTACCTTTTTTTCACAAAGTTTTTCAATCCATATATGCAATTCCATTATGCAACATTCGAATGTAAAAGTGTACAAATTTTGTGTGCTAAAGCAGTTTTCTTTTGTATCAATTATTCTTGTGCATGTGTTACTGTTCTGTAACTTTAATAAGTGCAAGAATAACAAAATAAACTTCTTGAATACTTTTCTCTTTAATAAGAGTGCTATTGTGATAGTTGTCAGAGGTTGTAATTATTTAGATGTATTTATAAAATATATATATAAGATATGCTTGTAGATAATTGTGCCATTTCTTTTAAATGCAACTGAAAACATTGCTCAAAACAAGCGCACCACTACCTAATGTGAAGATGTCAATTTACCTTCTCTGCAGGGCTCCACCATTGTTCATGTGTAAATATATAAATATATATCTATTTTTTTTTTCTTTTTTTCTTATTTTTTACTTTTGCCAATTAGAAAAAAATTGTATAATAATTAGCTTGCCAAATTCCAATACGAAATATGTATGATACTTAAAGCATTAGTTGTGTACAGAAATTATGGAAGGAAAAAACATATTCGTCTGAAAAATTTGAATTTTAGATAGAGACTTTTAAATGTTGAAACATTGAGTCTATTTTATGTACATACTATTAGTTAACATTTAGAATTCTTTAATATATGAAATTACATATAAATATATTAAAGGATCTGAACTTGTAAATTTCTACACTTTTATTCTCTTCTGAAGTAAAGCAGGAGTGATTAATGGTAAAATAGATTATTCAGTTTCAATTTTTTTTAAATAATTTACAAGCATTTGGTTTGTATTAATCAGTAATATAAAACAAAAAGTGTGATTGCAGACTTGAAATAGTATTGCATAGTATTAATTTTTAAAAAGTGGCTTACTTCAAGAGTGAACATACATGTTCTAGAAATTTTTTAGTTAAAATTTAAGAATATTTATAACTTTTTAATAAAAAAAATTGAATATTTGAAATTTATATATATTGTGTGACAAAAGTTGCTCTATGTGACTGTACATTTGAAACTCCGATTTTTCCTTTACTGCAGAAATAAAACCTGTACAAATATTTAAACACTGTTCGGGAAAAAAAATGATCTCTTAATTTATTTGTGATGTATTATACTCCTTGTCGAAAGAATTTTTTAATGATCTGTGTAAAAGTTTTATAGGCTATCAAAGCATCAAATGTGTATTTGTTTTTAAAAAAGCATTTGAATTTTAATTACATTTATGAAGTTTTGTACAAATATAAGCAATAAAATACTTAAATGTTTTTAACACTTACAAATAAATCAAAATATTTTGCGTGATCAAAAGTCACTTTTAAAGCTTAAGTGAATTGCACAACATACAAACTATTTCTTCAACTTAAAATTTTATGATATTTGCATTTGTTTATGATGTGACTTATAAATATGGCTATAATCTGTATTCTAGTCTACTTATAACATTTCATATTATGTTATTTTATAAGTTGTTTTTAATTGTGATATAATTATTTCTTGTTTAAGCAACTAATTAAGAATACATGTGCTGCAATATTACTTTTTGTTATGCATTTATCAAATCACCCCTTTGTTTCCAACTATACTTCATGAAATAAACAATGAAATAGATTTTTCTAGATCAGATATTTGATTTTTTTTTTCCCAACACAATACATGTTTTCAACTTCTAATCACATTTTTAAAATAATCTTTCTAAAAGTGACTACTAAAAGTTTACATAATTATGATTTGTAATTGTTCAACTGTCCATATTTAAAATGCTTCTTCTATGCATGCTTTAAGATGCAGTTATTCTATCACGTGTTGACCCACGAGTAACAGATAGGTTGTTACCCTTGAAAAACTCTAGTAATGAAGAGAAAAATTACCTCATAATTTAGCTTAAACTGAAGTTTTAAAGTAACATTTTTGTCCATACCATGAATTACTTTCTACCATGAGGTAACTTCCGATTTCAAAGAACATGGGCGACATAAAAGTAGAATAATATAGAGGAGAGGAGGGTATTATAGAACAGTTGGGAACTATGGAATACCAAGGTTTTTACTCCGTTTGGTGCTGCAATATGGTGGATATAACATTAACCACTCAAGAAAGACTCCCATGATGCATTGCAGTAAGAATTCGCCACTTACTGTTGTCATTAGAGTGCTACAAAAAAAGTTTAGATTTTGATTCTCTAAAGATTTTGGAGGTAAGTTTTTAAATTTTTAATCTGTTAGTATACATATGACTTAACATATTGATGTTAACCATAATGTACACAATAATAATTGTAGTTTTTTATACTGTAGTTTTTTTTAGCTTACAATATTTGGTCCATCATTTTAAATATTCATTTCCCAAGATGGCGTGTCAGGTATTATGGAATACTAAGTATTTCAAGACAACAAGAAAGCAAAGACGCGGAATGTATCTTTTGCGACGGCAAATTCTCTCAAGATCAACGAGGTGAAGTTTAGATTCAGTGCGTAAGTTGTTGTCTGAGAGCAAGATGATTATATCCGTGACTTCTGTAAATAGACTCGAAACAGAAATGATTCACACTTAATGTCAAAAATTATAGCTACATACTTAAGTATAAAAGTATTATTATTATTTTTTTCATTTATTTATTTTTTTATTTGTGGTTTGATAACAGTCGTTTATGAAGTTAATTAGTATTTCAATGGTTAACACCACCTATTCCATATTACCCGAGTACTTCATGATAGCCTCCATTGTTTTTTTTGAACATTTTTTTTTATATTTAGAAATAAATAGTATTTTTTTTTTTACAAAACACATTTCTTTACAATTAGTCTTAGTATGTACTCATGATGATTTTGAAATTTTTTATTAAAAAAAACAAAAAGTTATTTTGAAAAATGTAAATGGTATTCCATATTGCCCTCCTCATCTACTAAATATAGTCACGAATGAATGACGCTAGAACAAAGAACCATATATGTTCACAAACTGCTCATGTTTTTCATGTTTGGTGCATAAATAAAATTGTGCTGTTCCATTTTTAGGTAATGGCAATCGTTTCTCTCAGAGGCAATAATGATAAAAATTCCTGATATGTTCTAAAATAGCCTTTGAATGATCAACATAAGATTTTTTTTTTTTGTCATCTTCTACATCAAAAGTACAGACCTAGTAGTAGAGTTCAAGTGGTTGATTATGAAAAGAGTATAGAAATGATTCTAATATATTATTCCAACTCCAGGGAAGTGATTCAGCCTTAACCTGACAGTTTTTAGCAATAAGAATACGCAAACAGCTTTCCGTTTCCTCTCAAAAAAAAATAATACCTCATACTTTGTTTGTGCTTTCAGTTTTCAGACCTAGGTAGCATTTGCTCAAGCTCTCAAGAGTTGTAAAATATGAGACCGTATTCTAAAATCCACAAATCAAGCGGATATTATGCCAGGACTATTCAATATTGCTATACAGGGCAAAATGGCAAGCAGCCATGTTTTCCCACTGAACTGTAGTTCAAATTTTACCGCTTAAGACTATCTCCATTCATTTCTCAAACAAATAATAAGACTGGTACAAACCATCTAAGTGCTAGAAATTGACTATTATGGTCAGTTACTAGCACTGATAACATTTTAGATGATTGGTAAATTGACCACCATTTTTTGACAATTAAAGGCATTTATGTACTTAAAATAAACTTGAATGATCTGCATATCTCAATACATAAATCTGTAGAATTACCATTAGCCTGATACCATAACATTACTGGCTAATAATAGAAGCGACTTACTTCATGGTTCATACACAATTTAAAACCTTGAAAACTGAATTTTCATTTTCAAGTGCTGAAAATTTTTTAAAATGTTAAAATGTACTTTTAATCCTTGAATTATGACCATTATTTTCTATTTTTCCATTTATTTTTTTTAAAAGATACATTCAAAAAACTTGTCAAATACTTCTTTGTTGCCCCTATTCATGGGGTTCCTCTAATTTTATGTGCATATGCCAAAAACCTTTTTTTTTTCTTCGGGTAAAATCAGCTTATTTTGGAAAAATGGCGTGTTGTTTAAAGCATTGAAGGAATTGATTTGTTATAAACTTCTACTCAAGTAAATTTTTGCAATTAACTCATTTGATAAAAATATCTCACTTAGGAAAACATGCTAACATTAAGCTCATGGTTTTAGCTTTTTTTGGTTAAAAAAAAACTTTTTACCTACCCTGTTTTAAATAATGCCACAAGAGCTAATAATTTTCATTGTAATACAAATTCTGTGAAAATAAATATTATGTAAAAGAGGAACACGTCGGATAGCAGACATTTTGCGTAATTTAAGCTTAGCACAATGGTTTGAAAATGCTTGTTTCTGAATTTTTGTAAGAAATGAGGAGCAAACTCCTTTAAGGAGTTTCTGCTTTTCCGGAGAAAATTCACAAAATGAGAAGCAGTTAGTAACGTTTTAAATAATGCACCAAACATCAACTTGGATTAGATGTTTATCAATATGTAGTTTGAATACTTTTCATTTACCACTTCATGTCTATTTTATCTGTTTTGGATTTAATGTAGTTATATTTACTCGGATATTATACTGCTGAAAAATGGTTCATGAGAAATATTATAAGCAAAATTTTTGAGAATATTCTGCATTTGATCTAATCTTGGCATTAACCTTTTGGCGACCTTTTCTAGTGCTTTTTGCAAATATTTTTCAAAGTGTTTATGAATTAAATTTTCTGATTGATAACAATCTTGAATCTTTCAGGTATATTGATGATGTAATAATTTTTTTAACAACAGCAATTTTCATAATTTCTATAAGGATATTTATCCAAAAGAGCTTTTGCTTAAACAAACCAATAATAGCAGCACTGCCTCTTTTCTGGACATTTATATTAAACTAGCAGAACCTGGCAGACGTTGTTCTGCCTAGATGTATATTTCGTCTCCACATGGTGTTTTGGATGTAAAAATCTATAAAGCATTTTTGAAAATAGGCATGAAAGATTTTAAAAATTCTAAATCAAGCAAAGTTATCTTATGATAAATTTATTCAATTTTCAGAAAGTCTATTCAATAAAAAAGTTCATTTTCCCTTAAAGCTATAAAACTATGTTCTGTAGAGTTGGAGAAAACAGATGTCCACTTTTTAAAGAGTTAATAAAGTCACTTAGAAGGCTAAACTAAGCTTAACAACAATGGCGGACTTGTTGAAATTTTGCAATGTAAGGATGCAAATAATACTTAAACTTGACAGTACTTGAAGAAACTTCTTAAAACAGAAAAGTAACACATCTTTTTGAATAAGAAAAAAAGCATGGAGGAATGGTTGTACTTTAGTGGCATAAGCTATCGGGAAATACTCGTCCATACGCACAACTGTTGTAACAACATATCTAATGCGAAGAAATGAGTTCCATAAATTTTGCACATGTGGCATATTTGAGGAAGCATGAATACAGTCGAACCTCCATATATCGAACTTCCATATATCGAAATTTTCTATATATCGAACTTCTAGCAAATTCACATGTTCATTACATAGAAAAACTGTTTCTATATATCGAAAAAATCTCCATATATCGAATTTTTTTGGAAGCGTAATTGGAGATTTTATTCCGCTTTTAGACATTTTACCTCACGAAAGATGAAAGTCAGGAGAAAAGGGAAGGTCAGAAAAGGTCACTGCAAGCCCCACTGTCAGCTGTAGATAAAGTGTGGACCCCTGGAGTGGACAAACACGTTGTTTGTCCATTCTGGAATTCCCGGATTATCCCCTCCCCCGTCGTTTTCGAATTTTGGATGCAACCTGTCCTGTAGCAAAACCAGTTTCTATCTACCCCTTTTGTTTGGTGGTGATTCCTCTCTCTCCATGATTAGTTTCAGCGAAAATTGTTTTAACTAGTGCTGTGCCAATTCAATTTGATTTTGTTTTCCCTCTCGATTTACAATGTCCAAAAGAATGTGATCATTGCAACTACTCTTTGGATTACTGTTTTTCAATAAGTATGTATAATATTCATTAAATTTTTCATATTAGTTCATTTTTAATTCTTAACTTTCATCAAATATGATTAGCGTATATATTAGTAATGGAGTTTCATGTGTGAAATTTTGCTTTAATTTCAATGTTTCCGGAGTAATTTTCAAAAAACTGAGGTCCTTTCTATGTATCGAAATTTCTATATATCGAATTTTTTTTCGACAATTTGCTACTTCGATATATGGAGGTTCGACTGTATATTATTCACAAGGCTGAAAACAATTTTAATGACCTATTTGGTGCTCAATACCCACCATTCCGTATGTCGTTAATAATTTTTAACATTGCAGTTAATGACAAATATTACGGACATGAAAAAGCAAACACCTTAAAAAATATGGTAGCATTTGACTACTGTCATGCAATAATATGTTTGTCTGAGAAGGAAACATATTTAATCAGGTAATTTATCATACACAAATAATTTTTTCTACTCTCGAAAACAAAAATAGTTGCGTAGCAACGCGCCTTGGAAAATTTCAATTATTGAAGGTTCTTGGCGCTATTTAAAAAGTCGCCAATTTGGTAGCTAATTTGGGATGCCTTGGATAATTCTGAACCCCTATCCCTTCCATAAATAAAGAAACTTACGTATTATCACTTTTGTGAAAGAGAAATTGTCGCCAAATGTTGAGGTATTCTCTATGAAGCTGATTACTTTTTGGCAATATGAAATCAATTTGAATATTATATTTGGTGCTAAATGTACACCATTCCGTAAGGCGTTAAAATAATTTCCAACATTGCGGTATATCATAGCAAATAGTATGGACATGAAAACGAACTATTGATTGGATGTTTGACGAGAAAATATAGTATGGTGAGTTCTGGTAAGTGCGTCCACGGAGTAAGTGCGTCCACTGGGAATTATTTGAACACTGTCCTGAAATGGCTTCTGCAACACATCGACTATTTTAGATAACTGTCTACTGATAATTTCAATACGTAGAATTCAGGCCTGGATTCAATAGACGAAACACAATCAGAGACAACTTAAATGTCTTCAAAAAAACTCTAAAGTAAAGTTTGAGAAGGTTTTGTTTCAGTTTCTCTTGTAGTCATTCCAAGCAAATTGAAGTCAAGAAATGCAAGTTGTTTCTTTTTGAGTAATAGCTACTAATAACATACATGAGGTATTTTGATCAAATACTCTAACTAAAATTTGTTTATATGACGGTACGCACTTTCCCTTTCTTTAAAGTAAGGTGGGAGTAAGTGCGTACCATTGTGATGGGGCAAGTGCGTACCACTATCATGAGGCATATGCGTACTATTATGCGGAGCAAGTGCGTACCATTATGTGAAAGGCGAGTGTGTACCATTACGTGGAAAATCAGACTCCCGAAATTCACCTTTAATTTTGCTTATAACTCTTTTATAAGCTGATTATAAATCTGATGTCATTTTCATCAAGTATTTATATTTACATTGAATGCGGCATAAGATTTCAATTTTATTCATTACCTCTGAAATATATTGGCTTTTAGATATCAGTTAGTAAATTTTTCGTTGAAAATAGCAATCATAAGCTGTACTTAATTTAAACAAGGACACATGAAGCAATGAAATTAAGTAAAACACTAAATAAGGAACCAACTGATTCAAAAAACGAAGGTGGAATAATGAATAAATTATATTTAAGAAAATTAAGAACACCTTGTGAAAAACTATTTCAATGTACAAGGAAAAAAAAATACAAGTATCATATCATGATCAATTTTTTTTTTTTTTTTTGCTCTTTATTTTGTGTTTTTTCTTACTGCTGCTGATTCCAATAAGAGAAATATTTTAAAACCGTATTTATTCGAAAAAAAACGAATTATTCACTCAGGCCACCTAACGATCTGCCATATAAATAGAATGAAAGAAAATCACAGAGGTACGCACTTACAACGATATTGGACACACATGTCTAATCTAACATTTAAGAAGGGGTAAGTGCAAACCCGGGCTTAAACACAGACTGATTGATGTATTAAACTAAAATAAACTATGTAGACTATAAGTGATCATTACTAAATAAAAACTTACATTTGCTCACTTGGTCTTATTAAAAGGACAAAGGAAGAATCATAAACACAACACCCTCAATCTTCAAATCACAGTTGTTCGCAAGACACGTGTGGATGATTGCGTTTCATCCATGCAAGCAAGTGCTGATCTCTAGTATTAGGAATTATCCCAAGGCAACTACCTATTATATTTAATATGTGCCAGAAGTTTTTTCCTGATCATATTCACATAATTTAAGGTGGACGCACTTACCCCGCTAGGTAGGGAAAGTGCGTACCTTAGAATAGGTGTCATGAACCAGGTCACAAAACTTATGCTTATGGTTTATTTGACATATTATATTCTTGAAAATCTTAGTAAAGGATCTGGAAAGAAAACTAAAAAAAAGAAGTGAGTGTACAAGATTTTTCAACACAGCAGCATCCTTGAGAACATGAATGAAAAAAAGGGTACGCACTTACCAGAACTCACCCTACTTTGATTGAAAACAGCAAAAGGTATAAAGAACAAAATAGCGTTCGTCTGGAAAATAATGCATGACATCTAAGCCTCTACAAATCTAAAGGAGTTCCGAAATATGAAACTGAATCTCATTTGTTTTAAAAAAAAAAGATTAATCTGTTAATCAAATACCTTTTTTATCCTTTATACTTGAGATAGTTATTGGGAAAACTTCTATTATTGAGGGCTCTTGGCGCGATTTAAAAGATCGCCAAATTTACGGTAGCAAGCAATTCCAACTATCTGCCAGAGAGTTACACTAAATACTCGATTGGATTGATGAAAGCCTTTGAAAATGGAGTTTTAAATTGAAATTACAAAGACAGAATCAGGTCTAAAATTGAAATAAAAAAATAACTACCCATCAGATTTTGTTGAAACTGATGGTCTCTAAACCTTCCCAGTACCAAAAGAAACAAACGGTGAAAATTTCTGCCAAATCTTCTGGGTAGTTTCTGAGATCTTAGGGAACACACACACATATATACCAACATTCATTTATATAGATTAAGTGATAAAGGTATTAATCTTCCGCTATGTGACTTAACTTCAAAGTGTACTCAATTATCCATTTTCATAGTTTTCTAAACAAAAACATTTATTGTTTCACAAGTTTAAAATACAAAATATATATTATATATATATATATATATATATGCAACAATAAAACTGCAACTTTAACTGAAAACTGCCACCCCGCAAATCTCACAATCAGTCTTCTCAGTAGAACAATGAAGAAGTCATAGATAGGTATGTAGCTTTTCCTGTGTTGGGGGTTACATGCTGTTGTATTTGAATGTCTTGTATTTCCTGGTTCGATTTCATTTGGGTTGGTTATTGTGCTTTTTATATTGCATTCTCTTGATTTGTATTATGTATTTCATGTTTTTGCTTGAGTATTTTCGACTTCCAGTATCCTTGAGCTTGCTTGTGAGATGACGCATCCTTTTAGGCTTTTCACCTGTAATTGTCTAGAACAGGGCTGTCCAACTGCTAAGAGCCCTCGGGCCAGAATTTCGGTCACTGATCACCTGGCGGGCCGCAGTTTGAAAAAGTTGAACAATAGCCTGTTGTATTCAATTACAGTTAATAGTTGAACAATTAATTACAATTACAAACAACTTACTTACATTTTAATGTGAAAACTGAGGCCTATCAGCCTTCTTTACAAGGGCAGGAATGTCGACATCGATGTTAGTCGTTGCCAGCCGAAGAAGGTCTAACAGTGAACTGTCAGAGAGAGAGGTCCTGTGGTGATTTTTGATAGAGTTCATCACCGAAAAAGCACTTTCACATAAATATGTGCTCCCGAACATAGAAGTTATTTTCAGTCCGAGGTCACGTAGATTGGGGAACCGTTCAGTTGGAAGCAACTTGAAGAACTCAAATCCCCTTTCGGTTCTTGTTTGAAAGAACGGGTCAGCCTGGAGATCGCAAAGTTCTAATTGCAGGTTTGCCGGTTGTTCCTCAATGTTTGCCGTGACTGGGTTACTGAACAGAGCCACTTCATTCTTGATACTCTTAAAATCTGAAAATCTGGTGTTGAATTCGTCAATAATTATCTGCAACTCAGGGCAAAATTCAGAAAAGTCCAGCACCTCCTCACATTCTGACGCCAAACGACTACAGCTGGCGAAGTGAGACAAGTTATTTTTTGCCAAAGTTGCATGGAAATTTTTCAGCTTGTTTCTAAACCCATTTACGTGTGCCATTAGATCAGACACCAGTTGACCTCTTCCTTGAAGTTTTAGGTTCAGATCGTTGAGGTGGCAAGTAATATCAGTTAGAAAAGCCAGGTGACGTGAAAAATCCATGCTTAAAAGTTCTTGTTCCAAGTTTTCTGACGGAGAAAACTGTTGAAGGAAAAGAGGGATTTCTGTTCTCAAATCGAAAAATCTCGAGGCAGTTTCCGGCACTGAGCCACCTAACTTGATTGTACATGAGCAGGTCTCCGTATTCTGCTTCAATTTCCTCCAAAAAGTTACGGAACTGCCGATGCATAAGAGCCTTGTTGCCGCCTCTGATCATGTTGATGACTTTCACAACTTTTTTGAAGGTTTCAGTTTGCTTCACCGATTTCCCGCATAAAGCATGCTGGTGAATGATGCAATGAAGTGCAGGGCATTTCATTCCTTTTTTTCTCAAACATCCAATCAATCCGATATTTGGTCCTACCATTGCCTTTGCACCAGGCTTGGAGTCAATTACGAGAAAATGTAATCGATTACGATTACGATTACGAACATGAAAAAATGGAGATTACAATTACGATTACGATTACAGTCCTCTGTGAAATCGCTATTACGATTACAACAACGATTAGATTACGTAGAAAAACGTAATCGATTACGATTATCATGTGCCGATTACGATTTCGATTACGCGATTACAGATTTGTGAGGAATATGTATATATATCATTACATAATGTTCATTCACGACAACAGCGTTATAGTTGAAAAATCGTGATTTTTGATTATCTAACATAGTGATGAATGAAATGATGATTGCAACTAATGTGTAATCTTAACTTAAGGATTTATTATTATTTTATTTAATTTAGTTATTTATTTATTTTATTTTTTTGAATTCTGACGTTGCTGCAGTAAAGAAGCAATAAATATAATAAAAGCACATCCAAATGAATTTGAACCTTTTAAAGTACACTTAAATACTGCACAACTATTTTATTCGTATGTCGTTTGTAGGTGATTAGATACAGGTACACGCACTAGTGGATTTAATTCTGGACACTTTTCAATTTTTTAACATTTCACCATGAAATATTGTATAATGAATTATAAGATTTAGTTATTTTACTTAAAGCATTTATTACTTCTCCAATATGTAGGTATTCATTTCACATGAATATTATCTTTTTTTTATTTTATAGCGCAGCCTGTAAACACAAATTGTTTTCGAGTGAATTTTGATTTTTTCAGATAATTAGCCTTGGCAACGAAATATGACGGAAAAGTTATGGCTTTGTTACAAAATATTGATTTAATAATGATTATTAAGTACTAATTAAAATTTGGGAAATTATATTATATAGTTGTAATTGCATCATTTGTTATTGTTCATTAATTAAAATATATACATATTTTTATAATATTTATTTGAAATAAATTCATATGATACAGATTTAATTTAACACAGTTATTGAAAACAAAATTTGTTAATTTCTTTATGCCGGAATTTTTAAACACGCATAGTACAGTAATATATGCAGATAATGCAAATAAAAGATATTAAAGTACATATTTAAAAATAAATACAATATTTAAAATAATTTTTTATTGCATTTTAACAACACTAATGCCTCAAAGGTTTCAGCTTTCATTTTCATCCTCTGAGACGTATAAAATTTTCCAGCAACGATGAATAAACACTCAACTGGAGCAGAAGATGCACATATTGATAAGTGCTTGGGGGGGGGGGGGGTTCCGCTAATGAAAGTGAGGGAAAACAAGCACCGAAAGGCATATAACCGTTAACAGAATCCAGTCGAACTGAAAACATGTGTTTGTATTCACCACTGTTCTCTTCCAAGGTGGCGGCAAACGAGGATTTTGTTTGTTGCTGTCACTGACAGCTGATGAAAGGGAAAATTGATGACCCATCCTAAAAATCAAGGGTAGACGTTTTTGTGATAGGCGCCTAAAGGTTGAGAAGCACTTAGGGCTTGATTTTATTACCGTCATTTACAAACAGCCGGTAACGATCACTGAACAGCTCCAGGGCCCAAGTCTTTCGGAAGTTTGTTTTGAACAACCCCGAAAGATTCGCCGAACAATTCCCTTCACAGTTCCCCCCAACCCTGGTTCCCACCATTGTAGAAACGTAACTTAGAAACTTTTGCTTTCGGCAAGTAGGGATTACACGATTACAAGACTAAATTACGATTATTCAAACTTAGATTACAATTACGATTACACAAGAAATACTTGATTAAAATTACGATTACACGATTACAAGTGTTCAATTTCCAAATTACGATTAAGATTACGATTACGAAAAAATGTAATCGATTACACGGATTACGATTACGTAATCGACGATTACTCCAAGCCTGCTTTGCACCATCTGTGACTATGGCGGAACATTTTTCAAAACCTCCGACACTGTTGACCGCTTTCAGCACTGCTTCAAATATGTCCGTACCCTTTGTTGTGGAGTGAAGAGAACACATGGTAAGGAGCTCCTCTCTGATCTCAAAGTCTTCTTTTGCAGTGCGAATGAAAATCAAGAGTTGACTAACGTCCGACTGGTCTGTACTCTCATCGATACACAAGGAGAAATAACAGCATTTTTCAATCTCACTGGACAATTTCTGTTGTATTTGATCACCCATTTCGGCAACTCTTCGCTGGACGGTCTGATGAGAAGCTGGAACTGAATCAAATTGCTTAACAATTTTGCTATCACCAAATGCTTTTGCCATTTCTACAGCACACTTTTTAACCAAGACGCCATCAGTGTAAGGTTTTTTCGCTTCAGCAAGCTCAAGTAAAACTGCATACAAAGCATGCAAAGCATTGTACTGGTCAGATTTTACTTGAGTAAACACACCAGTTTGTTTTTGCAGTTTTGACTTCAGTTCTGAAACCATAAGAGATCTTGCTTCTCCTTGATATTTACCGTGGCTCCCTTCGTGAAGACTCGTATAATGTCTTTTGACATTGTATTCCTTGCACACAGCCACAATTTGCATACAAATCATGCACTGGAGTTTGTCCTTTCTATTTGTAATAAAGTACTGGGTTTCCCAGCGGTCCTGGAACATACGATTCTCGCTCTCAATCTTTCGTTTTTTACTCATGATGGAAGATGAAATATATGCAGTCAACTACTAGAGCCAAATCAAGATCATCAATGGAAAAGAGAGGATTGTTGACGACAGCAAATTCTCAACAAAAACCGCAGCGTCAGTGAGCCCCTCCACCCCCCCCCTCTTTATTTTGAACCAATTACAGGCAGGTTTTACCTATCCCTGTCTCCCCCGCCTGGTATTACCAATGCGAGGCAATACTATTTCTAGGAATTTGTTTGAAGCGACACGTGCCTGGGTACTTGCAGGGTAGGACTGCTTGACCTTTAGATGTCCCCCCTATACGTTTTCTCCCAATACAATGAAAGGAGTGAAAAGTGATCGAGAGAAAATTTCGGGAATCTCGGTTTGACCAAGAATGGTAGTCTCGATGCTTCCCGATACCATAAAATTTCGAAAAAAGAAATCTGCTGAATAAGAAGTTGGCGGGCCGCACGATATGTGTTGGCGGGCCTCCAGTTGGACAGCTCTGGTCTAGAAACATCTCACTTTACTTTTCCTTACCCTAGGAGAGTCCCCCTGATAGCACCAAGGTCTTTTAGGAATATTTCGTGGAACATCAGAATTTTCAACATGTTTTTGCAACGTTTTATACTTCACAAATAAAATATATATGTACACACATTACAAATGAATACGACACTTAAAAAGTGAAGCATTTTTTTATTATTAAATAGATAACATTTAAAAGACGGACCAAGAATGTTTTAAAAGGCAATATTTAAAATTTACAAGTTGGTTTAACAGGAATGTTCATTTAAATGTCCCTTGAAATCCTCTGCACTATTACTTTTCTTCTTTTGTCATGCAAAAAGTTGTGGGCACTAAACAAGTTACTTCCATAAAACGGAGCTAGGTTGTGAATATCAATTTGACGTGCCTGTAAAATATAAAAACATTATCACAAAACTGAAAACATTACAAAAAATACATATATACACTTTATTCAAGAAATAAGCTGAAATTCAGTTTATAATATTTGGCTGAAAAAATAACAAAACTCAAAAGACTTAGAAATGGCACATAAAAAAAAAAAAAAAAAAAAAAAAAAAAAAAAAAAAAAATTTAAAATTAGTTAAAACAGAAGTTTAGATAATGGTTGAGAAAAAAAAAACTAAGTACACAACAAGAATTATTGAATAAATACCTTTGTGCTGAAAAGTTCAATAGGAATAATGAACGTTATAAAGCAAAAAATTTGCAAGAATCTGCAGACAGGTGTTTCAGGACTACAAGGAACCCTTTTTTCAATGCAATGAAGTGTGAGCTTTAGGATGAAGAATCACCAAGAAAAGCTCAAAAATACAACAGTTGGTGCAAGAAACATTTAAAGCAAGAAAAAAAAAAGGGGGAGGGCAGAACATGAAAAATGTTTCATTCAATAAGATATAAAAACCACGCCAAGAATTGAACACAGATAAATGAAGTACAACTTAGAACAAAAAATTATAAAACAAATTTGTACACATGAAAAATCTCCTGCTCAAATTTTAATGGAATCCATTCTAGTCCCCATGAATCACTTTGGACTAACTGCTCAACTACTAAATTCTGTGATGGAACTTAGCAGTGAAACATCAACTTTTCTCTTCTTACTCCCTGTATTACAATTGAACCACTCTAATGCAATGATTAATTTCTCATAATTTCAAACATTTCTCTATCTTGAGACTGCATCTCTGTGTCATCTATAAGTAAAACAATTGTTTTGATGAAAAATCATATTTTATTTTTGAAATGTGTTACACAAAAGCGCTCAACCTGAAAAAAATCGGTTAACACAAAATTTTATAGCAATCCGGACAGTATAATGTCCAATTTAACACCTTTAACCAGGAAACTTTTTAACATGGTAAATTATTTCAGCCTCCCCAGTTTTGTGTTGTTAAGAAAGATGCTTCTAAATATTTGAAATCAAATACTGTTATTTTATGTTTTAACACTTTTTTAGTTATTTTATACTGAAGTTATTGCTACAAATATTAAAACGTGCCTTTAAAATAAGAATAAGTGAAATCTTTAAGATTAGTGCGTATCAAGATATGAATCATTTTGTGAGGAACAGCATCACAAATTTACTAGTCATCACACCATTCTTAAACTTAATGTTAAAAAAAAAAAAATAAATTTTACAATTCTACATGAGTCCAAACTGCAAACCAAAAATTACTGAAATCTATGGCCTTTCAGTTCAAAAGTGTTATTCTATCATTTCATTTGTTTTGATGTGGAAAAAGTTGAAAAATAAAACAAGTATAATACATGGTTTTATAGTATACCTTATTTTTATTTCTAAGATTACTACCTAATTATAGGTAAATATTAAATTAGAATATTTTGCTATTCTATATTTAAGTTATTTAAAAAAAAACTTATAAACTAAAATTGAAAGAAATAAGAAATGTTGATTAGCAATACCTATTTTTCACATTAAATGATTTTTAAAATATTAATAAGCTAAGAAAAAAAAATCAATAACTGTTTCACAACAACTTTATTAAAATACACTAGCTACTTGGCCTGGCTCAGAATCTATCTTGAGGAAAAATGTCATGTCAAGTGACGTGTGTCTAAAAGACCTGATTAAATTAAAGTCAATAGTTTGCTAGAACGCAATACGAAAAATTAATCAATCGCAAAAAACTTTTTAAATCCTTCCGTTACAGGAAAAGCCTAAAGCAAACGCAAGAATTTTATTTGCTTATGTTCAAGAAAAAAATGGCAACAAATTTTTCTCGGAATAATTTATTCTACGTTATTTAATTTCTTTCATGTTCGTGCAGACATTTTTTATAAATCCAATTTAAAATGGATATTTCCTTAAAAAAGCCTGTATATTTTTTCAGGGTGGAGATAGCGATTAGTCGTTTTGAAAACCTTTGGAAGGAAACTTTCCTAAAAGGTATTTTTTGCGTTCTTTCAAATAAGACCAAGATCGAGAAGATCCGATAAGTATTTCGCTAGATAGAGCCATTTTGAAGTAGAAAGAGTCATTTTGCAGTCCTTTATTCGAAATCTGAACGGATTGGTACTTTTTTTCCCACTCAAAAACCACCCTATGATCCTTCCCGTGTGCCCAAGTATCTCCCTGCCAAATTTCATCCAGATCCGACGTAAACTATGGATTTGTATAAGGTACAGACACATATATATATTCTTTGTTTTATTTATGTGGATTTATTCACTTAATTTGATTAGGTTATACTAACGTCTTTCATACATTCTCTAAAAAAATTGCATTGTTTGTAAATTTCATCGGCAATTATTAACTTAATACATTAAAATATTTTTGAACATGTATTTTAGGCATGTATGCACCACTTGCATGCAGATTTCTTAAAACTGGATTCAGTTTCAGCACATCTTAAAACAGAACTCTTTTGAAATTATTTTGTCACCATAGTCTTAGTTCTAACATCACCCAAGAAATATTCAGTGATGCAGTGAATTGTGTGATGCCAATGAATTAGAATAAAACCATACACTATTACATGATTCACATTTTCTTTGAAATAAAATCAATTTAATTAGACTTGGGATTTGTCTTCGTTTCAGAAATAATTATGTTTCAAAAACTTTTGGAACTACAAGAAAAAACAAACTTACTTTCTCCTGTAGATCTCTTTCAGGTATTTCAACTGATTCAATATCTGTAGTGAACCGACTTCGCATATAAGCCATTTGTTCTTGAATTAATTGTTTTAAGACAAATAATAGTAGCTCATTGTTGTCACGCTTGTAAGACAGATAACGTGAGAAGGTCTGAAAATAAACATATTCAAATAAATTAAATTAAATACTATAGCAATTTAAGGGAAAAATGGTTTATGTTTTAAAATGTCAGCACATTACAAACAAAACTTGAAAGTTATGAAGTTTGGGACATGGTAGTTTCCTTTTACTACAAACCATTTTTAAAAACATTTAAATGTTTCTGTAGAGTTAATTTTTTTCAAACAGAATTTTTAACTACCAAATAATGTTTCAAATAATTCTCAATTTTTTTAATGCTTGAAAACCTACTTATTTTGGATAAAAATTAATGCCTCCCTTCAGCCCACATTAGTAATAAAACAGCTGACAGTGTACATAATATCGTTTAATCAGATATTACAGGTATTACAAAATAAAATATAAACTACAATACTATGAATATACATTAAAAAAGAATGAGTAAAAGAAAATAGAATTTACCTTCTTCATAGAACGCATAACACTAAATTTCTGAGTGTCAATAAAGCTTTCAAGCATAACTCTAATCGCCATATTGACATCATCTTCTTGAACATAATCCTTTAAATGCATACGTGCATTAGCTTCAGCCATCCTGATCAAGGATTCAATGTGTCTGACTGTAACTGGAACACTACCAGTAGTCTGAAAGTAAAAATAAATAGATAAATAAATAAAAGTTGGTAAATCATTTTTTAATACCTTCTAAACAAAGCCTTTTCATGACAAATTTTCAGTCCATTAAAACAATTCCATACAAATATCAGGGGTGATTGTGTTCCGGTATTTTACCGGATTTCCGGTATTTTCATGATCGATTCTGGTATTTTCATGGTCGAAAATAAAATATTTTTAATTACGCTCTTGTCTTCCCACCTTCGGTATTTTTTATTTTTCGAATTTTCGGTGATTTTCCGATAATTACTAATAATATTCATCGCGCAAAAATCTTAAGATGCCATTCTATTGTTTTTGACTAGAAACTATTCGAATGTATGAAATGTGTCTTGTTTGTTTATGAAAGACAATTTATTGTCAAATATGTATAATTATAAAATTAGGTGAGCTTAAATAATAGGAGCCTTGATTTTTTGAAAAAACTCCACACACACTTCTCTTTAAAACTTTCAGGTATTTTTTCATGAACTCACAATCACCCCTGAAATATGCAAAGTCTCAAAACTCGCTAAAGAGTTAAGAATATAAATGACTTAAGCAAGAATGTGTAGAAGTTTGGAAACCAACCTCTCCCAAAATCTAATAGCAAAATTCATTAATTTTCTCTTTGTCGATTTTTTGCAATAAACCAAAATTGTTTTTCTCAAGTAGATTCTTAATCTGATTCATCTATAAAGCTAAATCACCCTTAGGATCAAGATGTCAAGAAATAATGCAATTAGAAAAATTGCAAACAAACCTTGTTCAGAGCAACATCAAAAATACACGCACTTTTGAAGAAAAATAACTGTTTAGAAATTTTAAAAATATTTATTCACAAAACTTATTTTTCTATAAGATTGAAAAGGTTTTTTTTTTTTGATAAGATTAACAGAACTTAATGGTTTTAAAATTTTAAATGAGTAGTTTAGTCATTTAGCCCTCTGAGTAGCATACTAAATATCTAAGCAACAAATATGTAAACACACATGATTAGTAAATAATTTTCGTTAAGGCAATCAAATAGTAAAGATTAATACCAACAAAACTAAGTTTTTAAACATGAAGTCAATATTTTGATATTTGTGTTAGAAAAACATTTTAATACTATGAAAAGTAAAAAACCTTAACATACCATGCTTTCTCTTCGGAGTTCACTGTACAGATCTGCTACCTTCTTCTGATCAATTTGTAGCTTAGGATGAACCTTTTCTCTTGAGTATATTATATACTTTCTCAACAGATCTTGAGGTATTTTTTCGATTCCAGCCATTAATGGATCTTCCTGTAAAAATTTTAAGCGATAATATTAGTTTAGAGAAAAAAGCATTTTTAAATATTTTATTTTTTTAATTTATTTTTTTATAGCACGCTTAAAACTTAACATTAATGATCTCCTATACTTAACATAAAGAGTAAAACGATTATGTGTGGAAATGTCTTAATCTTCTCTCTGCCTATCTTGCGATTTTGAAGGGGAAAATACGTAGAAGTAACAAAATTTGCTTATCGCGGGATTCCCACATACTATGACTTAAGTTAAAAGCCTCATTCCACTATTTTGTCATTTAAGTATCAGTAATGCAATTTCTGAAGTATTTACATTGATCACATGTCTGTTTTGCAAGCTATATACTTCTGAATTTAAGAACGCAAAATTGTAATGAAACTCTAATTTGGAATAAGGAACGTGAAGTAGTGCTTTTCATTTAACCTGGCTATGAGATCTCTCATTCTTAGCGTGATTTCTAAATGTGATTCATATATTTAATTAAGTTTTTTATGCATTAAATAATTACGCATATTTTTAGCGACTTTCTTCTGAAAATTGAGCAGCCAGAGGGTTAAAGATAGAAATATCAATTACTAAGGGGGGGGGGGAGCTGTCATTACATATAAAAATTTCAATTGAGCATTGAAACAGAAAACAATCACATATATGCCTTGCTATCAATTCACTTTTATTTCATATCATTCTTTCATTACTCCTGATACTTCATTTCAGGTGTAAATTTTTCTGTTCATTTTACTGGTATCATACATAAGAATCAAAACACTTAAGCACTAACAATTTTGCTGCCTTACAATTTATCCTTTCAAATATATGGTAAAAAATCATATAAGTTTTTTTTTTTAATCAAGATGTCTTCATGCTTGATTTTATTTATGTTTGTATTTTTTTTTCTTTTCAATATTGCATGAATTTAAAATTAGAAATAAATAAATCCTAAATTACTGTAAAAAATCTAGAATGTGTGTGCTATGTTCAGATTAGTTATATTTTAGTCCTTAGTTAATAGGAAACAGTTAAATTAGATTCTAATCCAGGGATGGCCAACTTGTAACACATGTGCCATAGTGCAGCACTACGGAGAAGTAAATATGGCACCCAAAGACTTTTGAAAACTTCAAAAAAATTGACCGTGGCACTAAATCTTTTGCAATAATGGCACTTTTACCAAAAAGGTTGGCCACCTCTGTTCTATTCCCTAGTGCAACCAAAACATAAGGCCTAAATTCAAGGTTTAGGTGGTTACCCCCCCCCCCTCCCACACACATGCCATTCATCCTAATTGTTAAAAAAGTTGAATTGGATTTTTTGTGGTAAATTAGCATATTATCAAAACCGGTGTGTAATCAGAATTGGAAATACAGGGTATTTCAGATTTAATGACAAAGTACAGTTGAAATCTTTTCATTGAATCATGGAATTTTGTCACTCTGGAATCCTGGGTTGGTCTTAAAGAAATATAATGAGTGTGTGTAAGAATAGTGTAACTTGTTACATCTTTCATCTCACATAATACATTATGTATGTGTTTATTTTATCTTAAACAGTTTAAAAAATTAATTTTGCTACAATTTTTTGAAACAATCAGCCAGCTTAAACTATTAATTCATTGCTCAACAGTAGCACAACATATTTCCATAAGATATCTTTAAAGAAATGTCAACTGAAGAAAAACAAGACAGGAAATTTATTGACAATAAATGAAAATAATAATAATTATAAAGAATTAATATGTTACATTAAAAGAACTTTTGCATGAAACAAATATAAAGCAAGACCTTTTGAATATTATTCTATTGAATAATAGAAAAGTTAGTTACATAGCAAACATTTTATTATATCAAATTTAAACTCCATTTATGATATCGAAACCTTGCTACAAAAGTGCCACAACCGAAAAAACTATGTTTTTCAGGAATTGCAAAAAACTGTTCCCAGGCTGACCAGGCACATTTTAGTATTTTTGAATTTGTTAATATGAAGACCGATACATCTCAAACTATGATCGTTAGTTACGCACGTTACTTTACGACGGCTGGACAACAACTCAAGATGTGGCATTTCAGTGGAAGGGGTCCTATGCATCTTGATAACAACAGAACGCCATAACTGCCCTTTGGTGGCTGATTTTTCAATGCAACTTCTGGCTCTTTTGAAGATTGTTAGACGCGGAAACTACGTCTAATGACGGTCATAACTCAAAAATTACAATTTTTGAGTTGTGGCACTTTTGTAGCAAGAGTGCAATATGCTTATTGAAAGGAATTATGAGGTTCACAAACCATTTCAGGCAGATTTGTCCTATCTACATTTTCATTACCAGGATGATGATTTACATGACTTTGGATGACAAATTTTGCTAGACGTTTATCCTAAAAGAACAAAAATAATTAAATCACAAAGTTTAAGGATAAGAAAGTGTTGAAATCATAAGAAAAGGAACCCACTTCAACAGGGTCAATTTGATCCCTTACAATGCACAGCACATCAAATCTTGATAAAATTGGATCAGTTAAATTCACCTATAAATTAAGAAAATTTCAAATTAAATCCTATGTAAACTACCATTCAACTTATAGCATTAAGTTCCATTAAATATCATAAAAAATACTAAAATAAATTTAACAAAATGGAAGGGAAAATAGTGTACTGTCAATCTTTTAATGAAAAGCCTCACAAACATTTTTATTAATAATCTTTAAGAACTGGTACCTGACAAATGAAAATTTTATGTTTTAAACCATTGAGACTAAAACAGAAATAAAAATATAGACATTTGAAAGAAAGATTTCGGAAATAAATTAATAATAAAAAGGTGATTTTGACAACGAAAGTGTTTCGGAGCAGGTTGGGAGCAAAATAAGTAAAAAAAAAACGTTTTGGAGCACTTTGGAACAGGTGGTATTTGGCAGCGCAATTTGAGCAGCTTTAAGATCCCTGTAAATCCAGCAGAAAAAAACTTTGATTAGGCTAAAGTATTGGCAAACGGAAAATTCTGTCATATTTAAAAAGGGAAACAATGTATGTTTTATTATAGGGAAATATTTCAAATTTATTGAAATTAATCTTTGACTAAGACTTTTGAAATTTGGCTAATTTACTGTCTAACAACTTAGAAATTCCTCAACGCGGGCCCTGAGAAACAAAAAAAGGAATAATTCTTTAAACGGCAAAAACAAAAGTTAGTATACGTACATTTTCAGAAAATGTGAGAGAAGGATCATAACGTCCATTAATGGGGTTAGCAGCAGCTATTACGGCACATCTTGCCTGCAAGGATGTGACAATACCAGCTTTGGAAATGGATATACTTTGCTGTTCCATAGCTTCATGAATGCTTGTCCGATCTTGATCGTTCATCTAAAACAGGAAACTTTAAAGTGATTAATAAAATATATGGAATAGGGATACACAGTATGATAATGCTAGAAATGTCATGTAAAGAGTTTGAATTGGGTTTACTAGCTTGAGGTTTACTATCTGTGTAGAGAAATTAAGGTTAGTTTTCATCAGTGTTAGAAATAACGTTAGTCTTATTCTGAAACTAAACTTTTTATTTTATGCCAAGATTTCCAAACCTAGGCAACAAATTTGATGCCTAAAGTTTTGGATCATTTTGAAGTTTTTCTTTCCTGACTCATGATGACTATGAAATGAAATGAAAGAAAGGGAGTTCAACTGAAGCAAGCACTGCAGCCAGAGGTCATCTGTGACTAAGGTTCACAATCAACTCGAATAAATTTGTAAAAGTAATTTTTTAATGCAATCAATTTAGTCTTCAAAAATCATTTTGTATATGTTACAGGTATAAGTTATTGGCTATTAAATAAATATTTTTTTACATTCGACTACATATGTATTTGACTGATTAAAAATGGCACCTCATTTTGAGACCTAGGAACTTATACAAAACATCATTATGATGCATATTTAAATTTTAATTTTAACACTATTCATGCATATTAGCATGCATTCTCATATTCAAATTTATCATCAAAGAATTAGTAAATGATCGAAAGGTTTTTTTTAATATTTATAGGGAGCATTTGCATATTTTGTGTTTTTTCAATTTAATATATTGAATATTTAATTATGCATCAAGCAACTTGACATTAAAGCAATAATGTCTCACTAACATTAGTATGTTATAGCATTATTTCATGATATTGTACGAACAATTAATGATTACAACCTGAGCTGCCAACTTTTGAAAATATAAATTTGTAGCCAGAGTTTTGCACAGGGTGGGGAGGGGGTAAATAGCACATTTAATAACGCATAGCAGACGCAATGTGAATAACTTATATTTAAATTTACAATAGGACAAATAACAGATTATTTTGAAAAATACTTCATTTTTATTTTTTTATCACTTATTACTAAAAATCAATTTTGTTTTAATTTAAACAAAGATTTTGAACCTTACTAAGCAAAAAAACAATATTATCTAAACAATTGTTATATGGATTTTATCTGTAACGGTTGAAACGTTTCTTGGAATGGGAAAGGAAAAAGAAAATTGCACGTTTTGGACTTTTTCGTAGTGTCGTAGTTCCAGGATTAAGTTCATAGAAACTACGATTTTTTCGTAGCAGTTGGCAACTCTGCTCACAGCATTGATGTTTGCAGAAAAAGGATATTAACACGTTTTAGTTATAAGTTTCTTCAGGAAAAAAGTTGGCCACTCCTAGTATACACAATATATATAATAGCTATATATGTAACAAATTACCTTATCAAACTCATCAATAATGCAAACACCTTTGTCAGCTAAAACAAGTGCACCAGCCTCCAATGTCCACTCTTTCGTGATTGGACTTCTTTGTACGTATGCAGTCAAACCAACTGCTGATGCTCCTTGTCCAGTAGTAAATACAGCTCGAGGAGCAATTTTTTCAGTGTATTTCAAAAACTGGGATTTAGCAGTTCCTGGATCACCACAGACTAAAATGTTGATATCGCCACGAACTTTATGCTTTCCGCCTATTAGATAATTTCAAATTTAACAATTGAGTAAATAAAATAAACAATAAACACACATGAATGATTTAAAAAAAATTTGATTGTAATTCAAGCATTTTTTTTTATTCTTTCAGAAAAAAAAATTGCTTACTCCTTAATATAATTGAAGTTGCTTGCAATGAATTCTGATGTAACAAGAACTCAGAAACAAGGAAAACAGAAACATTTGGCTGGTATAACGTTTAGTCTACCGGATCATAAACGGCTTTTCATGAACAAACCTTGCTTAAAACATACATTATTTCTGTGATTCATAAAATTTATGTTCATTTCTAACTCAGCTTATCCTTTCCGTAAAAAACTTCTTTCACATTCCAAAGTCATCCGAAAGTCAGCGAGGAGAAGAATCGCAAATCCCTAAAACAAGTGATGGGAGGGCCCTTATCTTTATATAACAGAGAAGCATTTGAATAGATAACGTTAAGGATAATAATATTATCATTTACTAGGATAATATAGTTTAAAATAAAGCTAATGCAACTGAAAAAAATAATCAAAGGGACAACAATTGCGAGGAATGTGAAGAATCTGCTGCTGAAGTTTGCTTTTTTTTTTCGTTTTCCTTGCATATATCAACATATATGCAAGGTAAATGTGAGTATGTATAAATACATGTTGTGTGTGTACATATATACACCCATTAAATGTACATACTTTAACAAAATTAATGAAACATTTTCACTAATAATACTGACATACTAATTTCATCCTGTGTATACATAATAGTTTTAATAAGAAAAGCAGTAAATAATACCTTCGGTGTGCAGGGAAATTAAATATCTCATAGCTTGCACTATCCAAGTTAATGTTTTCATATGAAATACTAACCTTAGCTTTTTAAGCAAAAAAGGCATTGGAATGTAAATATTGTGACTTTCTGAATGCATTTTTTTTTTTTTTTTTGCCATAAATATTACAAGTTTTAATTTCGCTGAGTGGAAATTAATCTCTTAGGGGACAGGGGCAGCCCCCCCCCCCCCAAAAAAAAAAATCTATTGTTTTCCCACCTCTAATTAGGACATAAATAAACAATTATGGAGACTTGAGAATGAAACTTACCAGGATTTTTGGGTTCACCACCAAATAATGCCAGAGCAATAGCTCGTTTAATCTCATGATGGCCATAAATAGAAGGAGCAATGCTTGCAATGATCTAAAACAAAAATAGCTATTTCATATGCATGCATATACTGCTATGTTGGTCATAACTTGGTTTATGACCAGTATAGTTGCTGTTGTAGATTACAGGGCACTTAATGCGTAAGTTGCAATTTGATATTTTTTTCAAATAAAACCTTTATGTAAAATAAAGATATTTAAAAATTTAATTACATGACAAATGTGCATTTAAAAATATTTTTAGACAAAACAAGAAAGGAGTGCCGTGCCTACTCTTACCGCATTTACTAGAAAGAAATGAAATAAATTATTTTCAGAACATCAAACTCTTATGGGAGGAAAACTTTTTTCTCAGCATTTTAAGGAATTATGATTTTTTTTAAAGAAAATTCCAGGTAATGGGTTCAAACTTAAGAAATCAAATAACAAATTCACAGATAAATGTTTCAGCTACTGCTTCTCAGAAACTGGAAAATAGAAAAGCACTCTGCAGTATGTCCCAAAATTTGGTAACATTAGCTATATTCAATAATAATGTGCCTTTTTCAGTAAAAGGACTAATGGTGAAAACAATGAAATAAGTAAAAAGCGAAAATAATCCTTCTAAACATGTTGTAGACCTAAAAACTTTCAGGGAAAATGAGCCTGAGGCTTTGTGACAAAAAGATAATTGATTTGTTTTAAGAAATGTAAATTAGAAGAGAATTAGTAAAGAAGTGTAAATGAAGTTTCCTTGAAATTGATTCACTTAGTTAGAAAGAGACTATATTTTTGTCAAGGTCTAAAAGTTGTGAAAGCTATACCAGTCACAAATAATTATATTGAACCTGAATGCCTACTCAAAAGTTCAGTGACTGAGTAACAAAATATTAGTTTTGATTCTTAAAGCAAATGATTGAAGAGCACAGGCAAGAGAATATGCTTATAGCCACATTTATTGAAGCTCAGGTTCATTTATGACATAAAAATAATAATTTCCTTGAATTTATTGCACTTAAACCAGTATTAATTAATTCTTTTCTTAATAGTATCTTTTTTTAAAATTTTCGTACCGTTTATAATAACTTTAAAGTAAAATGGTGTACAAATTCGTTTGTTTTTTCATGCTAGTTATGTGATACTGTCTACCTCTATATATTAATAAAATTTACTGAAATTTCTACTTCAATTTCTCATTTCTCTATAAAAGGAACTGTTCAAGAGGTTAAGACGGGAAAATCTCTAAAAATTAAAATCAACGAATTTGAAGGACCAACCTAATCCACACATGATTTGATCATGACGTTCTGAATAAATCAAAAATAATAAAGAATATATTTACCCTTTCACCAATCCTATCATCTTTAGCTAAAGTAATAATGGCTTTAATATCATCATCTGTAAGCCCTTGGGATACAATTTTATCCTTTTTGGCAATGTGGTTAGCCATGATAACAGTTGCAAACACAGGAAATCCATTTGCAGTATTTAAAGATCCATCATAGCTGTTGGAATAAACACCTGTGACTTCCTAATGGACAAATAATAAGTAAAAGTACTTAGAAAATCTTTTCATTAAAACTCCAATATAAGTGACTATTTTGATTTTAATAAAGTTTGTTAAATGAGGACTTAAAAATATAAAAACTAATTATTATAAGTTTGAAAATACCTATGCCAGTTTATTACTTTTATAATTAATTATTTCAAATAAATTATACTTGCCAGTTAAAAAAATTCAATATAATTTTATTTCAATTACTTTTAAATTATATATCATTAAATGATACAATTTATCGAATGAAATTCATTGCAGTTAATTATTTTTATAATCTAACCTTGCCTTTAGCTACATAGTAACTTTTAAAATTAACTATCAATATAATTACAACTTATACATAATAGCTTCTTTTATAACTCAATGAATGTTTTAGTATTCATTGTTTGGGTGAGATATCCTTGCTTCAAATTTAACTTTTTTTAGTACAAAATTGAACAATCAAATTGTTTCAACAATTTATGTTTGCAGTTCAAGTTTTCAGAAAACAAATTTCCACATTAAGAGAGAAAATTAAAAAAAAATATTTCAGCATTCATAACTTTACTGAATTATTTAAGGCGCAACACAAATAATTGGATAAAGGGGAGGCAAGATATAGTGAAGAAATTCCGAGCTGAACAACAATGCTTGAACAAACCCTATTGTATGATGCTAGACTGTTTACAGGGCAAATGATCCGTTTTTTTTAAACTATAAAATAGCAATGTATAAACAAAGTACAATTATTGCAAGAAGTTGCATTGCAATATTTGTGCTTTGATTATCTTGTGTTATGGTTACTTTGTTGCATAGTTATTTATTCATTTCTCAATCCAATTCTTCGTCCAGGCTCTCCAGATTTAAGCAGCCTGGATTTCTTTCCTTGAGGAGCTCGTCAAGCTGCTGTGTAAGAGAAAATATGTGGAGCTTGAAATTGATCTGGTACCAATATATGCATTGTTGCAAATTCCCAAGAAAATCAAATATTTTCTGTTGTGATTACAGACATACCCGTACAGGTAAAAGACCAAAAATAAAGAGAATAAGTATTAAAAGTTCATTTTTAAAGCATTTAAGATTGTCTTAATCTTACTTAAGTGTGTGCATATATGCAAATGAAATTTTTCATTAACCAACACAAAACAAAGAAAAGTTCTGGCTAAACCATGTTTCAAACATTTCATCAGTACATGAAATTCATAGTACAACTATGGGGTTAATTTTAGTATGGAAAGCAGGACAAGGAGTCATTGTTTTAACCTTTTCAAATCTCTAGCTGATCTGGAACAGTTTACCCAAAGAGGCTAAAATGAGTAAAGGAGTTGATAGCTTTAAGAAGGTCATTGATCTTCATTGCGGTGATATAAATTGACTAGGATCAGCCCCTAGCTGCACCCAAAGCTTGTTGATGAATGTCACATTCATATTTGTATCTGAAATCTAACAAGCTATTGCAGGACATATGTGGAAATAGGATACTGATCAGATATTTGCTTTGGTAAATGTAGCAGTTGTGATTTGATGATTATGATAATAAGAAGGAAAATGCAGAAAAGAACATGTAACTACTTTTTCCCCCTCATTTTAACAATTAGTTAACAGCATTAATACTTACAACTTCATCTCCTGGTTTGCACATATCACACAAATCGCCAATTAAAATGGCATCCTTTGATCTAGGTAATCTACCCGCATCAACCTTTCCAGGGCTCTCTTGAATAGTAATTCTTTGGTAGTTCTTATAAAGAGTCTAAAAAGGAAAAAAAAAACTGTGAACATACAACATAAAAAAAAATTGATGGATACAATGTGTTTAAGATTCTTTTCATTTCAATATTTCTCAGGCAATATTTCTCTTCATTTAGGGGGGTCGGGTGGGGTCAATTGCCCCTCCCTGACTCTGAGAAATCAATATATTTGCATATACGTGGGCATAGTTTTTGCCATTTTTTGATAAATTTCATTGTGTATACACCTTTTACCCTACACCCTGAAAAAATGCCAACTGACGGGCCTGGTATTTCTATTGTTTTTAAAGTCTTACATTAAAAAGCCACAAAAAGAATTGTTTTCTTGAAATTAAAATTGAATAACTAATTATTCAAAAAACATAACCAACTAAGGTTGGTTTTAAAGTTGTAGCATCTTTTAAACAATGCAGCTATTATAGTTTTTTTGTAGAAAAATTCCTTAATTGTTTTGTAAAATAGAATTAAAAATCATTTAAGATTCAATTTCAGATTCATTTCAGAACAAAACACATTTTATCAAACCAAAAAAACTTGTTCCTATATAAAATGTTTCAAATTTCATTTTTTATGTTGCCAATAACTAAAAATAAAGAAATAAATAAATCCATATATAAATAAAACAAAGAATATGTATATATATATATATATATATGTATATACTAGCAAAAATACCCGGCGTTGCCTGGGTCAGTAGTAACATTGAGAAACAATTTATACTCACTTTTGAGTGTTTTTTTCCCGAACTGAAAGAACTCAAAACACACCGCTTTGACGATTTTTAAAATGTCGCAAATTTTGCCGGTAACTGTTTTGTTATACCTAGGATAACTTTGCTCCCCTCCCTAGTTTATGAAAATACATTAAGTATTATTATATCACTAATGTTTGTCACAGAGAAACAGTCATCAAATGCTGAGATACTATTGCTGACCATAAAATTACGCAAAACGTTTTTGTCCTAAATTATTTCGAAATTAATGGGAACGTTTGACAATTATTTGTGCAAAAACGCAAATTAATGGTAATTTTAGTCTTGTTTAAGGGTTTTATTAATTTAGTATGCGGATTACTTTACGTTTTGAAATAATTTTAAAAAAGTTTATTAATGAATACAAATGGAATCGGCCAACAAAAGAAAAAAAAAACTGAACTTTTCAAATGTGGGAGTATTATATCGATGATTAAAATTTTTCCACAGTCGATAAATATCAGACAATAATCCTTTTATTTTGGTTATGTCGTGTAAGAAGTAAAGTAATATTACGTAGTTTTTGGCACAAAAACTGGTGCCAGTTGAAAAAATCGCCAAGAATATCAGTTATTAAAATCTTCTTGCAACAAATTTGGCAATATTCCTGTTCAATTGGATACTAAGTAACTGCTCAATCATAAAGACGCCAAGAAAGTGGCCAATCAACACAAACAAATTTAAGAAATGCCGTTAAGTTGTTTTTAAAGCTCCATTAAATTGGAAAATAATGAACCTAATCCATTTATTAGTTGCCAATCTCTTCAAGCGATTACGTTACCAATATTGTAAAACACATGTTTACAAAACTCGCGAAAATAATTGATGCAGACTAATAAAGGAATACCATTTATTCTACAAAATAATATTTGCACGTTTCAAAGCACAATAAAAAACACATTGCTTAAGGATAAATATTCTACTTACAACTAAGACTACAAAATGTTTTAAAATACAAATCATGGTAAAGGCTCCTTAGAAAGGGGGAGCGCGAGCGTTTCCAATGTCTAACCATGAAGCTGAAAAAAAATTACATTTTGATTTGACTTGAGAAAAGAATTGAATATTTAATGCGAAAAGTGGAAATGATACACGCAATTCTAGCTATCGACAGAGAGTTGAGATGATGCACGAAATACTGAATTAGTTTATTGGAAGCCTTCTCGGATTTACGCGAAATATGTACCTCAAATTGGAATGAAAAAGGCGCTACCAATCGAACTTTTTCAAATATCGTTATAAATTATAGCCTATGTGTTATTCTGATGCATAAGCTACATTATGGTAAAAGTTTCATTAAAATCCATTCAGTAGTTTTTGCGTGAAAGAGGAACAAACATCCATCCAACCATACAAACTTTCGCATATACAATAGTAGTAAGATATATATATATATATATATATACACAAAAAACACGTGTGTGTGTGTGTATCTCATACAAATACACAGTTTACGTCGGATCTGGACGAAATTTGGCATACTTGGGCACCCGGGAAGGAGCATAGGGTGGTTTTTGAGCGGGAAAAAGTACCGATCTGCTCGAATACCGAATAAAGGACTTCAAAATGGCTCTATCTAGCGAAATACTTATTGGATCTTCTCGATCTTGGTCTCATTCGAAAGAACACAAAAAATACCTGTTAGGAAAGTTTCCTTCCAAAGGCTTTCAAAACCACTAATCGATATCTCCACCCTGAAGAAAGATATGGGCATTTGAAAATTTGGAAATATCCATTTTAAATTGGATTTATAAAATCGTCTGTACGGGCATAAAAGAAATTAAATAGCGAGAAATAAATCATGGCTAACAAAAAGGTGTTGCCATTTTGCTTTTGAACATAAACAAATAAAATTCTTGTTTTTGCTTTTCCTGTAGCCGGGATTTAAAACTTTTTTGACAATTGATTCATTTTTTGTACCGCATAAAATGTCGACTTTAATCTAATCGGGACTTTTATAGACATGGGTTACTTAACATAAATTCTATTCTCAAGGTATACCGGGCAGAGCCGGGCCACGCAGCTAGTAAACAATAAAATGCTCTCTTGAAAGAAAAATTTTCATTAGGAAAAAAATAACTTGCCAAGGGAAAAAAATAATAAAGTTACACAAATAAATAAACAAACAAAAGACAATCTGCAGAGTTATTTTTTTAAGAGTTGGTTTTAGACATTTTTTCCAGGTCTGCATTTTTGCCATGGATGTGGAGATGGAGTCCGAGGTAAGGATTCAGTGTCGGAATCAGAGTCAAAATATTGGAGTCATCAGCTGGAGAGAGACAGACACAAATTTGCCATCTCAAAACCGTTTTTACCATTTTTTAATTTTTTAAAAAAATTATTATTTTTTTTTTGACTTGGTGATATTTTTAAGATGCATTTAGCCACTTTTAATGTTTTTTGTCGTCTTTCTTTTACTTTAACGGGAAAGAAGGCTAAAATAAAGGAAAGTAATAAAAAAATATTTACCTGTTCCATGTTTATTTGAAAAGGCCCATTACTCTGACACTCAGGACAAGTACCAGGTTTCACTTCATTATCATATGACTGAATGAAAGGTCCAAGAACGTAATTACACTTGAGACAATCGTATTTGATAACTGATAGCTGTGGAAGAACACCAGTTGTACAAGTAACCACACCTGATGTACGAATAAGCTGATTGAGATGCAATTGCCTAAAATGTTTAAAAAGCTGGTATAAATTGAACAGGTAAATAATTAAGAACTTAAATATTGTTACAAATCTTGTAAATAGTTGTTGTTTTTCCTGCCTTGCATCATTTTCATTAGTTTTGGTTTTATCTGACGTCATGTTGCAAAAGTATCTGAAGATATCACCTTTATCACTAGTATACCGGCCCTGTAACACTTTGTAGTTTTTACACTTGCCCTAACTTTAATAAGCGTGAAGACATTTTCGCATGGTTTTTTTCTTATCACTAGAATTTGTGAATGGATTGTTCAAGTTATGAATGAAACAAAATATTCCGGGTTTTTCTAGAATAGTGTGGACATTTCTTTCCGTGTATAAATAGCTGGCCTTGAACACAAGTCAGTTAGTTGTTTTCAGATTTGATCTGGGGACTCGTTTTTATTCGCTTTGAGTGGATGGTTGTTTTGCTTTTGTAATTGCTTAATTACTGTTCACGTTAGATACGTGGTGCTGAGTTACTGTTGAGAGTACAGTGTACTGTTTTGCTACCTAATTGCTGGATGTTTAGCAATTGTTTCCTGCTCTTATTGTAAATAGTGTACATACTTGTAAATAAATTTATAGTTACTTCCTCAAGATTGGAATGCTCATTTGAAGAAAGTTGAAGGTGCTACGGACTCGTTACAATTTTGGCGCCCAACGTGGGGCATCTTCAAGGACTTTCTTGGAATTACCTGTGAATTCGGACTTTTCTTCCTAAGGACTTTTTGACTTCGGAATTTTATGGTGATTACTCGAGCAATGGAGGAACAACTGCAAAAACTCCTTGATGCGATCAACGCTGTTAAAAGTGACATGACTGCGAATCAAGAACAATTAAAAAATGACATGGCTGCGAATCAAGAACAATTAAAAAATGACATGGCTGCGAATCAAGAACAATTAAAGAATGATATGGCGATTATGGCTACTAATCAAGAACAATTAAAAATTGATCTGGCAACTAATCAAGAACAATTGAAAAATGATCTAGCTGAAGAAATTAAAAGCGATTTAACGTCAATGAAAAGTTTGGTGGAAAGTAAATTTACCAATGTAGAAAATAAAGTGGAGGCTCTGGAAGAGAAAGTTGACAGCGTTGAGAATCGAATCACCACAGTAGAAAACAATGTTGAAAAGAAAATTAAAGAACTTGAATCGAAGTTATCAGCCTCCTCCAACAACTCAAGTGACTGTGTAGCTGCAGCTGGAACTTCTCGTCCATCCATCAAACTGGCTACGTTTGACGGGAAGACCTCGTGGAATATTTACAAGAAGCAGTTCCTCATCGTTGCAGAAGCAAACTCCTGGGACTCTTCTACGAAAGCCTGTCAACTTGCAGCCTCGCTGAGAGGGGATGCAGCTGATATACTACAGACCTTCCCAGAGGACAAGCACCATGACTTCGAAGCCTTATCATCGGCCTTGGAGCTTCGCTTTGGCGAATCCTGCCAAAAAGAATTCAGCCAACTCCAGCTGAAATCCCGACTGCAGAGGGACGGAGAGACTTTGCAAGTTTTTGCAGCAGACGTCGAGAGGCTTTCCCATCTCGCCTTCTCGAACTGTCCTTCGGATGTTCGCGATAACCTGGCGCTGAACTACTTCATAGACGGAGTGCGAAGTCCAGAAATTCAGACGGCTCTCCGGATGGCGGACATCAAAGATCTTAAATCTGATCTAGTCTACGCAATGAAGTTCGAGGCTGCACAGCAAACATCCCGCAAGGATCGCCATTCAATCAGGAGCGTGGAAGTGAGTGCCTCGGATTCGAATTCGACTCGTCTCTCGGAAATTGAGCGACAGGTCAAAGAGATCCTGAAGAAGATTACGGCTCGCAAAGACCAAAGTAGACAACCACTGAAGTGCTGGAAATGTGGCGGTGAGGGCCACGTACGAAAGAACTGCGAAGCCCGCCAAGAAACAGGAGGGAAGAGCACCTCTCCCTCTCCAGCTCAGGAAAACTAAGCAATGGCAATCTCGCGGGGCGGAGGTCGCCAAATTGGAATGAGCCCCATCCCAAAGTTTTCCAGATTTCTTCAAGAAGTGGCGGCTGCAACGGACTCTTCATTTACGCATATGTGAATGGGTTTCCCTGCGAAATGATTGTGGACACAGGAGCCAACGTTACCATCATTAGGACTGATGTGGCTCATCAATTTGGACTCAAGATCTTATGGACGCCGCCCTGCGTTACTCTTCAAACTGTGACAGGTGACAAAATCGAGATTGAAGGAAAAGTGAACGTAGAAATAATGTTCGGGAGCGCCACTTACCATCATACGGCATTCGTCGCTGACATTACAGATCCCTTCATTCTCGGACTGGACTTTTTGAGAAAATTTGATTTTTCTATTGACTTTAAAAATAATGAGCTGCACTCGATGAGGGAAGACATAGTGATTTTCAATACCGAAAATAACTTAAAATCTGCTCATCAAATAATAGCCCAAACTGATTCATTGATTCCCTCTAGATCAGAAGTACTAATACCAGGCTCCATCAAAGAAAACAACAGCTTTAAATTCGGCTTAATTGAATATCCTAACCAGAATAATAGCCCAAAAGGAGTACTAGTGGCATCTACACTTGTGGACCTTTCAAAGAATGCAGTTCCTGTGAGAGTCGCCAATGTAAGTGAAAGACCGAGGAATATTAAGAAAGGAGAAGTGTTGGCAACTTGTACTCCCGTAAACTGCATCATCAGAAGAATTGATTCCTCCTCCGCTGTGTCTTCCGAGTCCTTGACTTCGAAATTAATTGGGAGTGCACCATTATCGAAGGATCAAAGAAACGCTGCGGAAAAATTGGTGGACAACTTCAAGCAGGTGTTTTCATCTACATCCGAGGATGTTGGTCGAACGAATTTAACGCAGCATAGGATCGACACTGGAGATCATCCCCCTATCAAGCAGCATCCAAGACGACTACCGTTCGCCAAGAAGGAAGAGGTTGAGATCCTCTTGAAAGAGATGCAGGAGAATGACGTCATCGAACCCTCATCCAGTCCTTGGGCATCCCCTATCGTCTTGGTCCGAAAGAAAGACGGCTCCACCAGATTTTGTGTTGATTACCGACGCCTGAATGACATCACCAAGAAGGACAGTTACCCTCTTCCACGGATCGATGACACTCTGGACACCCTTTCCGGACACAAGTGGTTTTCGACCCTGGATTTAAAGAGCGGCTACTGGCAGGTGGAGATACACCCCGACGACCGAGAGAAGACGGCGTTTACAACCGGACAAGGCTTGTGGCAGTTTAAAGTGATGCCGTTCGGCCTCTGCAATGCACCAGCCACGTTCGAGCGTCTTATGGAGTCAGTGTTACGAGGACTTTCTTATGAATCCTGTCTTGTCTACTTGGATGACATCATCATCATAGGACGCAGTTTTGAGGAACATTTGGCTAATCTTAGGAAGGTGCTGCAGAAGCTTAAGGAAGCCAACCTGAAGTTAAGCCCGTCCAAGTGTAATCTGTTCCGCCGTGAGGTGAACTACCTTGGTCACATTATCTCTTCAGAGGGTGTACGAACAGATCCAGATAAGGTATCCGCAGTCAAGAATTGGAGCCGCCCCGAAAATGTTCATCAGCTGCGAAGTTTCCTGGGGCTCTGCACGTACTACAGGAAGTTTGTGAAGGGTTTTTCCAATATTGCACGACCTTTGCATAAGCTGACGGAGAGCAAACAAAAATTTGAATGGTCCAAAGAATGCGAGGATGCATTTCTACAGCTGAAGGAGGCTTTAACATCAACGCCTATTCTCTCTTATCCTCAGCCTGAAAAATCCTTCATACTTGACACTGATGCGAGCCACGAGAGCGTTGGAGCTGTTTTATCTCAAGAAATAGACGGTAACGAACATGTCATCGCCTACTGGAGCAAATGCTTGTCCAAGTCGGAGCGAAACTATTGTGTCACGAGAAAGGAATTGCTCGCCATAGTTAAAGCTGTAGAACATTTCCATCATTACCTCTACGGCCGTAAATTCCTGCTCCGGACTGATCATGCCTCTTTAACTTGGCTGTTGAATTTCAAGAATCCAGAGGGCCAGGTAGCCAGGTGGATACAGCGGCTCCAGGAATATGACATCGAGATTAAGCACCGAAAAGGCTTGTCACACGGGAATGCTGACGCATTATCAAGAAGACCTTGTTCCGAGAACTGCCATTATTGCTCCCGAATTGAGAAACAGTACGGGACGACAATCCCTACTGCCTGTCAAGTTACTGCTACTTCATCATCTTCAGATCCTGATCCATGGAGTGACGACCAAGTAAGAAAAGATCAGCTTGAAGACCCAGACCTAAAGCCTATCATAGAGTTAATGGAAAAAGACAGTCGGCGACCTAGTTGGCAAGACATTTCTATCTACAGTCCTGCAACGAAAAGATACTGGGCTCTATGGAACTCTCTCCAGCTGCGAAATGGCGTCCTGTATCGGAAATGGGAATCTGACGATGGTAAAGCATTCAAATGGCAGTTACTCCTTCCCAGATCAAGAATTCCAGACGTTCTAAAGGAGTTGCACAGTAGTCCGACTGGAGGACATTTTGGTGTGTTGAAAACCCTCTGCAAGGTTCGAGAACGCTTCTTCTGGAGCAAGGCGAAGGATGACGTAGAGAAGTGGTGTCATTCTTGTGACACCTGTGCTGCCCGTAAAGGACCGAAGAGAAGAAGCCGCGGGAAGCTACATCTTTACAACGTAGGAGCTCCTTTCGAACGAATCGGGATCGACATTCTTGGTCCTCAACCGAAAACTACTGATGGGAACAAATACATCCTCGTTTCCATTGACTATTTCACCAAATGGCCCGAAGCATATTCCATTCCGGATCAAGAAGCTACCACTGTAGCAGAGACTCTAGTCCAGCATTGGATCTCGAGATATGGGACACCTTTGCAGATCCACTCCGATCAGGGGAGAAACTTCATCTCTGCTGTGTTTAAGGGCCTATGTAAAATCCTCAAAATTGAGAAAACTCGAACGACACCACTACACCCACAATCGGACGGCATGGTGGAGAGATTCAACAGGACAATCCTTAATAATCTCTCGCTTATGGTCTCCAAAAATCAACAGGATTGGGACAAGAAACTTCCTCTGTTCCTGCTGGCCTACCGCAGTGCTGTCCACGAGACCACTGGATATTCCCCATCTCAAATGCTCTTCGGCCGAGAGCTTCGGCTACCTTGTGATCTCGTCTTCGGTCTCCCTCCAGATGCGCCTTCATCGCCTGAGGAGTACGTCCAGGATCTCCAGGCCCGGTTGGAGGACGTTCATCACTTCGCACGGGAGCGAATCAACATCGCGAAGGAGAAAATGAAGACCCGATACGACACAAGGTCCACTGGTAATGACTTTCAAGAAGGTGACAAGGTATGGCTATGGAATCCCATCCGACGTAAAGGTCCATCACCCAAATTGCAGTCGCATTGGGATGGACCCTACACAGTCCTCCACCGGCTGAACGACGTCGTAGTGAGGATCCAGAAGTCATCACATTCAAAACCCAGAGTTGTACATTATGATCGGCTAGCCCCATACTATGGCCATAGTTCGTAAAGTAAATCTAAAGCTACCATGGTAATTTGTTTGTAAATTTTGTAAATAACTTTTGCCTTTAATTGTTTGTAATATTACTTTATCAATGTTATTATTTCTTTCATGTTCTCATTGTTATTTTTTATCATGTTTATGATTAGTCATCATGTAATGTGTGTATCTGTAAGTTTTCCCTTGCTTCCTTTCTGGGGATTGTACTGCCCGGGACGTGCAGTCCTTGGGAAGGGGGCAATGTTACAAATCTTGTAAATAGTTGTTGTTTTTCCTGCCTTGCATCATTTTCATTAGTTTTGGTTTTATCTGACGTCATGTTGCAAAAGTATCTGAAGATATCACCTTTATCACTAGTATACCGGCCCTGTAACACTTTGTAGTTTTTACACTTGCCCTAACTTGGTTTTTTTCTTATCGCTAGAATTTGTGAATGGATTGTTCAAGTTATGAATGAAACAAAATATTCCGGGTTTTTCTAGAATAGTGTGGACATTTCTTTCCGTGTATAAACAGCTGGCCTTGAACACAAGTCAGTTAGTTGTTTTCAGATTTGATCTGGTGACTCGTTTTTATTCGCTTAGAGTGGATGGTTGTTTTGCTTTTGTAATTGCTTAATTACTGTTCACGTTAGATACGTGGTGCTGAATTACTGTTGAGAGTACAGTGTACTGTTTGCTGCCTAATTGCTGATGTTTAGCAATTGTTTTCTGCTCTTATTGTAAATAGTGTACATACTTGTAAATAAATTTATAGTTACTTCCTCAAGATTGGAATGCTCATTTGAAGAAAGTTGAAGGTGCTACGGACTCGTTACAATATTTAAAATGGAAAGAATTAAGTAATAGGAAAAATATAATTTTTTTAAGACAGAAAGTAAATAAAACAGGTTTTAAATGTTTTAGCTTTCAGTATGAACTATTATTGAATATGATGTCAGACGCTTCCAGCAATCAAAAGTTCAGGTTAAGATGTAAAACTTTTTGATCATAACTTATTACTCAATGACTGTATTAACGAGCATGAGGTTTTTTGAAGTTTTAAGTCAAAGGAAAAATATCAGTGAAATCACAAAAATTTTTTTTAGAGTTATTCAGAGATACTTTAGAAATTTCTTAATTTTTTTGAGTCAGTTTTAGATCTTTTCAGTTTTCAATAATTAACAAAATTATTCAATTTTTACTTTAATGGCAATTGAAAGACTATCTCAACATAATTTGAAAAAGCATTCACCTTTTTTAAACAAACATTTCGATAAAAATAAAGCAAAACTTTATGAATTTCTTCATTATAAAATTTAAACTGAATTGAGATAGCTTGCAAAATGTCCAAAAAAAAAGCTTATTTTCACACTCGTTTGCACTTGGGAAGTAGGCTCATGCAATTTTAACATTGCTATAACTGAGTATGAATCTCATTACATTTGTAATTAGTTTTACCATGTACAAAGCAAATTAAGTAAAACTTCAAAGCTATTTTTCACACAGCATTTTTCTCTTTTAATTAAATTTAAGAACAATAATTTTCAGAACATGGAGTGCATATTTAAAATATCTTTAATATGACAGTAAAATAAACTAAACATAGAACAACAAAAAAAAAAGCAAAGTGAGATATTTACTGTTTAAGTGAAAGTAGAATAAAAGTTTCATAAGAAAGAAGCAATGTTTCAGAAATACAAGTGCTATATACACATAACTACTCTAGATACAGTCGAACCTCATTAATTGGAACATGCTTAAAATGAATAATTGCTAAGATGAACTATGGTTAAGATAAACTGATGTTTAAAGTTCCTTGACGCTCGTTTTCACGAGATTTGACTGTACTAAGAATTAAAATTCAATCAAGTGTTAAGACATTGACGGCACTTAATAGCATACCTTAGACTTCTAATATTTTCCATAAGAGGTAGATCTGTGATGCGCACATGAATTTCACTAGTGATTCTTTCATACTGGGGATACATGCTCAGCACTACATCTTTTGCAGCTTCATCAAAAACATTAAGAACTTCAACGGGAGCTTCTGGTAAAAAGTATGCTAAAACTTGTACTTCAGCAGCTAAGATATTATAATCAACTTCAAAGCTTTGCCTGTTATCTATAATCAAATGAGTTAACTTGTGATCAGAATCAACAATTAATAGATCGTCTAAAGCAAAAATTTAAAAACTGGATCCAAATTTAAGACTAGTATGAAAAAGATTTTTTCTTTAAAGTTATCTTTAGTATTGTGTTTGTAGTTATCAAGCAGGGTGAATAAAAGAAAACTCAAACCTCTGAAAATTAAGATTTAAAATGATTAGTGAAAAGATTTCCACACTATAGAAACCAAGATTTCAGTTAAAAAAAAAAAAAAAAAAAAAAAACTGAACATAACTCTGATTGCACCTGTAGCATTGCTCGTAGTACCCTTATAAAAAAATTTTAGGGGAATTTTAGGAATATTTTAACAAAATTTTAGGGGTAATTTACGATTTTGTACAAGCACAAATAGGTACTTGACTGCAGTTTATAACCAAAAACCCGGCAAACCAAAACTGAAAATACATTTTATTTCATGTAGCATAAATTACAACCTTCAAGTACTTCCACAAAAAAAAAAAAAAGATTTAAATCAAAAGAGAAATAATGTTTCATCTAATTTATATAACATTAACATATATATAAACCAGAAGGCACTTTCATTCTTCAGTCATATTTTCAAGATTTTCAATTTCTAAGATAAGCAATTCTGAGTTTTTCGAAAAGCTTTACTTATGCTTACAGTTTATGCTGTTCCCTTTTTCTTAAAACTAAGTTATAGGCTGTGAGAAAAAACTAAACATATATTACTACATAATGCTTTTTTGGATTAAAAGAAGCGTCTGTTCTTTTAAATGTTACTCATAACACTAGTTTTAAAAGAGGTAAATGTTCCCTTCTTGAATGCTCATGTTTCAGAAAAAATGATGCCATTTCATAAAAACATTAAACTATTTTCAAATTCATATCTAATTTTCTTTAATTGTTACATTAAATTTCAGTAAACTCAGTATAGGATTTAAAATTATACATAACTCTGAAAAAATTAAAAGTAGCAAAACAGTAGTTTGGCATAATGTTTAAACAGAGATTTGAGATGATGATTCTTGAATAAAACCCACGCTTTTCATCAAAAAAAAAAAAAATTCAAAAGCTGGCATGAACAAAAAATTTATTTTTAAAAATTTAAGAAAATTCACAGAAAGTTTTATTTTAGCTATGTCTGTTACCAAAATGATCTGAAATGAAAAGTTTATTTCTTCAAAAATTTTAGCTAATATTAATTACTATACTCATGACAAGATACGTAAATTAAGATTGAAGTCCAATGTTGGATAACCAAAACAATATCACACTATGATGAGTACAACCTTCCCCCAACCATGAATAAACACCGCAAAGAACAATTTTCAATAAACAACTTGAAAACAATAGCAATGAATTGGCTAACTTGAAAGCGCAAACTTAACTTGACAGCATTGTAATGGCTACACAGATCCTAGTCACAGCATTACAATGCTGTCAAGCTTTGTTTGTTCCAACTATAGTTGTTAGACCTTTCAAATTATCTGCTCATAAAGATCAAATTACGTCAACATTACTTTAAATACTTACCTTCACACATTTGTCGAATCTTTTCTCGGTACAAGTTATGGCCTTTATCATCAACAAATGTTCTTAAGAAATTTTTAAAGCGATTGTAAATTTCTGTTCGAGGTCCAATCAAAGAGACCCATTCTTTAACAGTATGTCCTCTCATATCTTCTAAGTTTTCAATACTTTCAATCATCTATTAGGAAAAAATGAAATATTTTTAAAAAGTCAAGTGAAAACAAATCAATTATACTTGTTGTTTGAAAACATTTTTTTTCACACAGCTCTTGCAGTGAAAAAAAAAGATGGAAAATTCTATTTTTCAGAACTCAAGATAAAATATTAACAACCCAACAATATGGTTAGTAATGGGTGGGTTTTTAGAACTTTAACAACATCATGTCCAGTCCGGGCAGAATTAAAAAAAAAAACTGCTTGACCCAAAAAATAGTTTTAAGCTTTTAACTGTAAGAAACTTTTTTAAACTTATTTTCCTTCATTTTATAAAAAGATAGGTATCTCTACAATGTTTTACTATAAAAGTTTTTAAATTATCAGAAAATCATCCTCCTCGCTTTTCTGGAACTTTTTCTCAAATTTACTTAAATTATTAAAAAACTTTCCACAGTTTAAATTAGTGGGCATGAAAAACAATATGCAAGAGATAGATAAAACTTTCAGTACAAAAATGCTTTCTGCTTTTAATGATGTATGTGTGAAAACAAGAAGTGAATCTTTTTTTGTTTAATTTATCTACAGAGATCGAAGGAATCATTGCTTAATATTGGTATTAATTAACTATAATCAGGTAATCCACTTGTCTGAAGCAAATGTATCTGTGCACACATATCTATATCATTTAGCTGTGATTTACACTAAGGCCACTATATAGACGAGCTGAAGCATCAAGGTTAAGTTTCACCACTTTGGATCTAGCTCGTGTTCTGTCGGTTGATGAAGGATTGTCTTTTCTGGCAAGTTATTGCGTTTTGGTAAATTTTCAGCGCGAGCAATTATTAGCGGCACATTAATTTAGCAAAGCTTGGCAATGTCTGAAATTTTTCCCCAATAACCCTATGAAAAAGTGAAAGTAAAAGTAATGAATCGGATCCAAAGTGGTCGAACTTGAACTTGATGCGTCGGCCTGTGTATAAAGCGGCTCTAATTTACACAGCAGTTTTATAATCAAGATTTATTAGTTTTTCACATCAATTATGTTAGATAGAAGGCATAACTATATTTCAACAATATTTGTTTTCACATATTTATGATGGAGCTTTGAACATAAGCATGGATAATGGAATCTTTTACAACTATCTTTTGCTACATTCCCAACTGCATATTTTTAGTATTGTTCAGCAAAAATGTCTAGATTTATTATACAAAAAAGTTCATTTATATATAAAACAGAAGGTTAAAAGTGCAACATTTAAGATTAAATTTTACTTCCCTCTCCTAGCTGTTAAAAGTGATGTTAAAAATATTCAATTCAAAAGCAATTGGAGACAAAGTAATGACATTTAAACTGAGAAACATCTTAAGAAAGCTCATCACAGCTTTCAATTTTTGTCAATATAAAGCACTACGATTAATTTACAAAACAAAAATATATACTTCTTCATCCATTGGTACACCTTCTGCAGCTCTTTCAGCTAGACGTCGACGCCTAGATGGTCTATCCTCCTCATCATCATCATCAGATTCATCTGCATCAATTGAACCAAGAACATAATTACATTCACTACTCATTGTTTCACTCAATGTATTTTTTAATGCTGAATTTACATTTTTTACTTTAAAGATTATATGCAATGTTATCACTAGCAGAAATGCCAACTTTATGGGGGGAAAAAAAGCAGTTTCAAGTTAGAAAAAAGAGGTTTTAAATGATGTTATTTGAAGAAAAAAGGTTTTTTTAAGTATTTCTATGCAAAAGAAAAAAATTAAAATATTTAAAATGTAATACCATCTTAAGATTTCTAAAAAATTTCTTTAATATGGAGATGGATCATAGCATGAAAGTGACATAGTATACTTTACAAAATATTTATTTACTGTAACAAACACTGATATAACTTAGACAGATTTTCGTCTCATCAGTACTAAGAGACTAATGTCATCCAAACTATTTTTTAATTATACTGATTTTAAAAATATATAATACAAATTGTAAATTTTCTGTCAAGTATTTGGGAAAATAAAGTACACTAAAAAAAAAAAAAACACATCAAAAAATATTTTACAGCAGTTTATTTCAAGAAGCAAACAGGCCTCTATTTTAAACTCTTTTTACGTGGGGAGAAGGTTGTGTAACACAAAATTACAAAAATACATTTGTACAACTTAGAAATTGTACACTGCATATCAAACTAAAAGAAAATGATAAACCAGAAACAAAAACGAGAAAATCATGCTAAAAGATATTGTCCAATTACAAGCAATCTACAGAAAATTGTAAAATCATATTTTTCACATGCATACCATTAATTGCACAAATGAATAGAACATCGGGTATTACAAGGGTTAATGAGCGATGGCAATGTCATTTATGGCTTATCATAACGAGATTCCTTTTGGAAAATATCAATAAAATTGAAAAAAACAATGATAAAATAAAAATCTAATCAGGAGAAATTGATACCACTACATGCCACCAAGATAACTGAACCAAGAGAATTGAACCAAAAGGGAGTTTCCCTTAAAAAATAGTTGTCAGGTCTGCAGGGAAAAATATACAAATTATACAAGAAAATTCCTTCAAATTAAAAACCATCGCAATAGTTTTGTTCTAGTTAACAATAATTTTCAACACTTTGAAATGCAACAATTGGATGCTGAGTGTAGCATGTGAATCAACATTTTCAACATTAACTGCCTTAAATAATTCCGAGGAGGTATTCAGGACTTTACAGCATTGGCAATTCTGACTTATCCAGCCGTACAGAAACAGAAAACACAGCCTTTGGATGGACCTAAACTAAGTTTGAAAAAAAAAAAAAAAAAAACTCAAGAAAATGTAACCGCAGATTGCTGTTATTCTAAATGGTTCTCTAGTAATTGAACAACTCTTAATCTAACTCCAACAAATTTGGAATTTTTTTTATTTATAAGTAATTCTGTAGAAGAATAAATTTATTGAAATTTTAAGGGTTGTGTTTTTTAAAAGTATTTTTTTATTCTTTGAGGAAAGGGCTCTGGAGTATTTTGGGGGCTGACATCATTCTTAAGAGGGATGTGTACCCATGACTTAAGTGTCTCTATGAAAGAATAATGAACTAGGTGACAAAATAAATCATAATTAACATCATTGGAACAAAAGGGAAAACATTTCCTCCAAATACAATGAAATATTAAATAGTAAGTTACCACACTTAAGCAATGGTTATTGGTTAAGGCATAACTACTAGCAGTATGGAGACAGCCCTGTTATGGCATCTAAAGAGTGCTGTTAAAGACTTATTAGTCTGGAATAGTCAATGACTGAGTTGGAGGCAAGGGTGAACCTAGAAATGTTTCAAGGGAGGGGCAATTGATTTTATAATGTATCCTTTATTACACATCTTTATTTACAAATGTTGCCCTCATTTTTTGGACTTCAATTGCAAAACGTATCCCGAATAGAGCCCGAAACCTCCCTTCTGCTATCATCAAAGATAGCCTAAAAATAATTTTTTTATCTTTAATATTGAAAATTTACCAGTATTGATCCCCCCCCCCCTCTCTTGTATCTGTCCCTGGTTGGAGGTCTGATCTTAACAAACTGATAGATGAAATAAATTTAGCACAGCAGCGAGAGTCTGCAGCATTGGTGTGGTTCAACTGGTCAATTGAAGGCAAAGCTTCAGTATAAAGCGAACTTACTAACTTTAAGCCACAGCTTCGACAGAAAGAACTAAATGCAATAGACCAACAGTCTGGTCATTATCTGCTCCAGACTGATGAGTCTACAACAAGGACAAAACTGCAGTCTCTGGATGGCATAACCCAGCTGTTGATATATTGCATGTAGTTGTGCCTAAACCCTGACTTAAGGGCAATAACTTATTGCTTAAAACCCAAGCTTGGCCTTCAATTAAGAGTTGAACCGCACTAAAGCTTTGAATTATTGCTAGTGTCTTAATAATCTTAACTACCAGTTTGTTGGCACTCTCAGTTTCAATGAGATGACATCTGCCTCCATCTGTTACTGTCTATCCTAGACTAATGAGTTCATAGCGAGGAAAAAGTTGCAGTCTCTGGTTGCCCTAACCAGGCTGTTAGTTTATCACAGTGAATTATGTTTAATAAGAAAATGCTTAACATGAAAAATTGGTCAACACAAAATGATAAAGCTGTCTCAAGAGTTTTCTGAGCAGTTTAATACAAATTTTTAAGCATGAAATTCTTTTGACATTAAAAAATATTTCTGTAAAAATATACTATGTATATTTTTATACAAGTTGAAGAATTATATAAAAACTGAAAAAACATTAAACTCTAGGTACCAACCAAAGAGCATGCCACGCCTCATACGACCAGTAGCACGACCTTCATCACGATCACGTGCTCTCATTACTTCTTCAGCAGCACGACGATCCGACTCGGACAGAGCACTGTACTCAGAATCATCCAACACATCTGCATCATACTGATCCAAAGCAGGAATAGCTCGATAATCTCTGGAAAAGAAATCCTTAAATGAAAATAAAGTTTACTAAAAGACTGTCATTAGTAACTTCTTTATATGACCAGTTGTCTTCCTTGTGATATTTATATACTAGGGACGGAGAAAAAAAACAGAGTTAATTTCTTGAATATCTATAGATTTTCAATTTTTATTATTGATGTACTGTTGACCCCACTTAAACGAATACTGTCGGTTCCATAAAACATTATTCGATTAAACGGGGTATTCGATTAAGCAGGGATATTTAACATTACGTCTACGGCATAGGTTCCAATATACGAGGGGTAACAAGAAAGTAAGGTCTCCTATTTTTTTTTAAATACAAAATGACCTTTTTTTACTAAGTATGATACATCGTTTGAAAGGCCAGGATCTTGGCTATTTTTCAACATAATCGCCATTTTTTCCCAACACCTTCCGCATCTGCGCGATGTACTTTTCTATGCCGGTATCGTATCACTTTCCGTCCGCTTCGCGCAGCCAGGTGTTGACCTCTTTTTGAATCTCCGCGTCAGACGCAAACTTCTTCCCTCCAAGATGTTTTTTTAGGGTGGGGAACAAGTGGTAGTCACTTGGGGCCAGGTCGGGACTGTAGGCAGGGTCAAAGAGACCCTGGACCAAATCAAGAAATTTGGCTGGGAAATCATTGATCACCTTGCCTACAGTCCCGACCTGGCCCCAAGTGACTACCACTTGTTCCCCGCCCTAAAAAAATCTCGGAGGGAGGAGGGAAGAAGTTTGCGTCGGACCCAGAGATTCAAAAAGAGGTCAACACCTGGCTGCGCGGAGCGGACAGAAAGTGGTACGATACCGGCATAGAAAAATACATCGTGCGGATGCGGAAGGTGTTGGAAAAAAATGGCGATTATGTTGAAAAATAGCCAAGATCCTGGCCTTTCAAACGATGTATCATACTTAGTAAAAAAAGGTCATTTTGTATTTAAAAAAAAAAAATAGGAGACCTTACTTTCTTGTCACCCCTCGTATTTTATTCGTATAAGCGGGGTATTCATTTATCCGTTACCCGATTAAGCGGGGACGACAGTATGTAGGACAGAAGATAGATTATAAGATCCATTAAAGTACCATGAGCTAACTTAATGTTTTACAATCAACCATACCATGTGCTAACTTAATGTATTACAATTTTTCAAGTTACAAAACCTGCATTTGTATTCTGTTAATATGTGTTAAAATGAACTGCTGCTGATAGTAAAGCAAATTAGTATTTTGTGACCTGACTTTTAAATAAATTTTAAGAAGGAATAAAAAAACATTTCAAAATAACCCAAACATTCGTTTTTTTGAATCACTTTTCTCTTCTGGTTTTTATTTCAGAATGTCATGCAACATGTTGTATTTAGTATCCTTAATACTCTGAAAATTACTCTCATCCAAGAAGAATTTTTTCAATTTAGAAATATTTAGTGTCAAGACATGGGGGATAAACAGTTTACATGCATTACAACTATACTTTTGTGAACCTTTCACTCTAGTAAAAATAACTAAAAAAATATGTATACTGTACAAGCTGCATAATACGAAAAGGCATAAAACTGCTCCTAAACTAAGTTATAATAGTCTCTTTTGAAATTATAAGTACTAAATACTATAATTATATAACCAAAGGATTAAATTATGTCAAAATATGGTAGTCCTAATGGCCAATGCGATAAAAACATGGGTGAAAAAAATGAAAATGCAGCTAAACTCATAATGTTTAGAAATTAAACAGGCACCTTTCTTTTGTCAGAATCAGAATGTTTATTGTAATACTACATTAATTAATTTATTGAAAAATAATTTGTTATGGTTCCTTTAACTTTTTAAATCATTATGAATACTCACGCTTCTAAGTTATCTCCAAATAGTTCTTCCCCATCTTCTTCCATGGCATCTTGTTCATCTCCTACGCCACCAATCAATTCCGATTCATCTTCAAAAGCAGGCAAGTCACGAACGGGACTTGAAGTAGCAGCATAACTTCTTGGAGATGCAACTCCATTCTCATGATTTTCAGAAGATGACCCTCGCTAATTGAAAAAGAAAATCATAATTAAGAATGGGATTATTAAGAGCAAGGTTTTTATTTAGGTGGGTAAGTAAGGAAAAATCCCTCTAACATTAAGTTTTATACATTCATGCATGGATGCCAATAGTGAGAAGGGTTTTCCTTTAAATATTGGTGCTGTCAATTTTATTAGATAAAGTTTGAGCATAAATATCATTCAAAATATTTCAATGTAAACTATTGATGAATGACTTATCAGGGTGTCAATGATTTAAATCAGTGATTTTAATCGCGATTTAAATCAATTGATTTTTTTAAAAAAATCATTGGTTTAAATCACTTTTTATTTTAATCGTTATAAAATTCTCTTGGACAATCCCAATTTCATTATTTTTACCAATTTCCTTTAGTGCTTTGATTTCTATCTAATAAATCGAAAAGTAATTCTACTCATCCCCCCCCCCCCCCACCACAGATAGTGGAAGGTTGCAATCCAAATAATATGTACCCACAAATAGTGCTATTTGTTTTGTCTAATATGTTAAACAAAGAAAATACATGCAGCTGCAGGGCAGGTATTGCAAAGAGTGAATTGAAGGGGGGGGGGGCATGATAAGATGTGTGTGATGAACTTTCAGTAAAAGAACAAACAAAAACAACCAGACAGAAAGATGAATTTTCTATGCCTTGCATTAGCAACTTGGGGGCAGAGTGGGGGGTAGTCTTTATCAGTAGACAAAATATAATATATTCCATGTTTTTAAAACAAAAGCAAGATAAAGAGAGGAGGGGGGCTGAATAAAGTGAGGATTGGCTTGAGCTCAGGGATGTCATTTCAAGTTTTTCCAGGGGCAAAGGGTGAAAACACAATGCAATTTCATCCGAAAACAGCAAAAACCACGCCCACTTATATGTAAATATATTGACTTCTCAAAGCCGGGGGAGGGCAATTGACCCGCCCTGCCCCCCTAAATGACGGGCCTGGTTGAGCTTCCTGCCTCATTTGAATTTTATCCTAGCCAAGGGCGTAGCCAGGACTCACATTAGGGGGGTGCAAGCAGTGGCACCCCAATAGGAGGTCACTGTGACCTCCCAAAAAGTTCTTATCCGATACAAATTGACTGATGAAATTTGAAAACAGTGAGACAGTATTGAAAATCTGAACTTCTTTATTTCATTTTTTTTTTTACTTTTTTTCCTTTAATTAATTAATTTATTTATTTTCGTGATGCCTCACGGCTCTTTTGGTAGACATAGATAAGTACGCATTCTTGTATTTCATTTATTTATTTTTTAATCATTCAGTAAAGTTCTGAGTTTCATTCGGTAAATTAAAAATTTTCTCCTCAAAAACAGGCAAGCTTACTATCATTTTCTGAAAAGTAATCAATACTAGATATAATAATGCAGTTTATATAAAGTTCCCAAAAATTAGCATAAAAGTCAAATAAATAAGATGAGAGGTCATAGTGACCTCCCATTGGCTCTGATCTAGGGGGGTGCAGCTGCACCCCCTGCACCCCCCTAGCTACGCCCTTGATCCTAGCAGAGGGAATTATTTTCAGATTGGTTCCTAACACTTTTTGCTGGGTTCCTTACTGGTGAAAGGCTTCAAAGGTGTTTTTGTATTTTTAAAAACTTAAAGGTAAGTCGTTCATAAATGTAAATTAATAACTGAAGCTATTTTTTTTAATCAAAAAAATCCGTTTTTTTTTTTTTTTTTTAAATCATTGATTTTTTTACACCCTGTGACTTATTAAAACCTTCTTTACTCTTAAATTTTACTTTAATCTGTATTAATTTTGCCTTTAAGACTACAACAATGTATTTCAAATATTGAATTTCCACCTGTTTTCTGGAGAAAACAAAAGTATGAATTCCTTTACAATAGTAAAAACTAAAATGATTTTTTAAAAAATCAAGAATCTTTTCTTAGACCTCAAACAGAAGCAGAAAGTGAAAGTTTTCCCCCTTCCAATTAAAGCCTTGAAATATAAAAATTTTCTTAACCCCCGTCTAAAATTATGAAAATGGGCATCCATGCATTCCCATTTGAATTTTTGTTTGAAACTGTAATTTCAGGGAAAGGGATACAGCTCATATCAGAGCAAAGATTGAACAACTTTATTTTCCAACTTAAACTATTAACTGCTCCTTAGCAGGGCACTCAGGGTATGAATTTAGAAGAGAGAGAAAATTCTTAATCTGCCCACAATGGAACAAAAATTCGGGCATACGTAAAATGTAGGTATATACATATGTTCATGCAATAAAAAGAGACACTTGGGCATTTAAAAATTGTAAAACAGATGTTATTTCTTCAAATTTGCAAATTATCAGTCAAATTCTGACGAATAATGATTTTTTAAGAGATCACCGTGACTTCAGGATGCCCCTCTTCTTTAGGAAATACATTGCATTTAATGATGCAACACTTCTGTGCAGATAACATACAACACTCAGTTAAAACATCCTTCTTCAGTATTTATGCTAATTAGTTGACCCTGCTTAACCAAACGATCAATAGTGCATATGCGGAATTATCATGCTTCTCCAACTGTTATAATTTAACGTCTTTCAAAATTGGACTAACACTCATTATGTATGGGTAAATGTTAAAAAATATTTTTCTTTAAAATCCCACCATATAACCATTACTTGATTAATTCTAACCATCATAATTAAAGAACAGGACTTTAAGTTGCCGACTTTCTATGTCAAAAGCAAGTTAAGCATGTCCCTGTTTATTATTGGTAGTGAAATACTAATTCTTGCTTTAGCAATAGAAGAAGAGGCTGTACCGCTGTGGATCCGGATTAGGAATCAGGTCAAAAGAATAATTGAAAAAACTATATTGCTTCTGTTCATGTCCAGTGGTATAGCTGAGTTGGGACGTAGGGGGACAATGTCCCCTACTCATTTATTTTTACATTAGTAACCCCCCCCTTTTTTTTAAGTTCATTTATGTAAGCATACTTCCACCTTTTCCCCCAGAACTATACCAGATCATTCTGCAAATTGAGATCTCACACTAAGCTACAAGTCCCTCCAGTGATCCACAGGAGCCCTTCTTTTCCAAGTCATACCCTAAAAGCTGTTTCTAAGATTTCCATTATTATGTAGTTTGGCTTTTTTTAAAAACGTAACTTTTTTTTTCACATATAAGTTTTATTACTATAGATGTATTTTTTGTAACGTTTTTGAATACCGCACGGTTTAATCAAAAATAAACTTTTGAAAATAAGAATAATGAAACTTTTGCAAAAAACAAACAAATTTACATCAATAAAAATGCGAATAAAAAAATTAACGTCCGAAGTTACTACTCTGACCGAAGCGAGAACAATCACGGTTTTCATTTTAACATATGAGGTATAAATACAAACAATTAACATGTATTTTCCATTTTGATTCAAATTTTAAATAATACTTGAGTACTAATTGCTAATACTTAAATAAAAACACGTACCTCCATGATTTGTTAGTAAATCAAATGAGTGTACAATCAAAGTTAAAGAGACACGTTATTGACAAAAAATTGAATGGTTGCGAGTAACGCGGGAAAATGCTGATGCTGTCAAAACATTTGCCGCCAAAAGGTTTCGGGATTTGTCTTCTTCATACCATAAAAAAATATTTAAAGTATGATCTTGTAAAAAATATCTATACACCTGTAATTTCACTGTGTACAAAGTTAAATTTTCAAACAGTTTGAATTAAACATTTTTTAACTCATTTACGAAAGCTCGTAAAGAACTAACTTTCTGTGACGTCACCGTAGGTAGATGGCTGCTGTTATTTAGAGCAGCTATCAATAGTTTTCTTTTGCTGATTATTAATTAGAGATTGTTCATATTAGAATTTCCAATTTCGCACGATGCTAAACCAGAAGTATTAACGTTTAATTGCGTAAATTAATATTAACCCAATTAAAATTAATTATCAAAATATATCAATATTAGATTCAAAATTTATTCAATAATCAAAATTGATAGAGCTTTTTTTTGAAATTAAAACAATATTTTATTTAAAGTAGTAAACTAATTATTTTCAGTTTATAAAACTAATACTTAACTAGTAATGTTTATCCCATAGAAAGATTCCAAATGTGGAAGGAAAAAAAATTCGTTATACAGGCGTCTTTTCGAACATTATGTTATGATTCATGGAAGGTGAGTGTTATACAGGGGCACTCTGAACTTAAATTTCTCGTAGGGTGGAAATTCTAAATTTTTGGAACGAAACTTCAAAATTTGCCAAATTTATCATTCGGGAATTGAGTTAAAATTTGATGTTATTATTATTATATGTCTGCAATCTTGCCGAATTATCTGACAAAATTTTCCGAATAAGGACATTTTTTGGAAGGTGACAGTTATCTCCAGTAACCTCCCATCGGGCTACCCCTGATGTTTCGCAATCACAATTCCTAGGAATAAAACGTTTACAAAATAAAAGAAAACAGGTATACTGTTTTAAAAATTACTTGGAAAATACAAATAATAATTAAATAACATATTAAATTTTTGTAAAATACTTCAGCAAATATGTGTATCGTTATGATCATTTTATTCAGAAAAAAAAACCATTAAATAAATCTCTATTCATAAAATCTAGTGTGAAGCCACACAACAAAATGGGGGAGTTTCCTTCAGTCAAAAGTACTACTTTTTGTTACTGAAATTGATAGAATGATATAAACAAAATAACATGGGCCCGGAAAATACTTTAATTTTCCCAAGAGTTTATTTTTTATTAATTTTTTTAAATACCCTACCTTGAAAACGGGGCGTGGTTTTTGTGACGTCAGTGGTGCACTTAACAGCTCTCTTTCCAATAATAACATATAACACCATTTTGCTTGACTTGAGTTGTCCGATCGCAGGAATCGGTGACGTCACGATCTTCGTCATCTCACTACAACCAATTAGATTTCGCGCTTACGTGCATCACTGACGTCATGCGCAGATTTTTTTTTTTTTTTTTTTTTCAGAATAGCATCTGCGCACCGGTTAAAATAATTCAAAAAAAATATATAACTGTGTCAAAAAATAAAAAAACGGTCAATTCCTATGTTTTGAAGCATGTTCTTTCAGAAAAAAATACTTTTAAAATTTCGGACCCCCCCCCCTCCCCATTCCTCGCTCTTGTCCCATTTGAACAGAATTTCAAGCAAAATTAACCCTTTTTTTTTTGACAAGCTTACATTTAAAATTTTGAATTAAAATACCCGATTTACGCGACCAAAACGTTTTCGATTATACTAAATAGAACGAAATTTCTAATCATCATTAAAAGCTTTGATCAAACACTTGAACAAAACGCTTCCTTTGATACAACCTATTTACTTATGAGAGATTCCATACCAACTCACCGAATGGGGGTCGCACGACCGACTCGGATTTTCTTTTAATTTGGCACACATGTTGATCATATAGAGGCATGGAAAAGTCCAAATTTTTAGGTTCGTACTCCACTTATTTTCTGAGATGCATGCCCTCAAAGTTTGTCCGCCACATCAAAATACTAAAAAAGTGATGTTATTTAATCATTTTTTATAAAAATTGTACTCATGCAATATAAAAGTGTTAGATATCTATGGAAACTAGTTACTCCAGGCATTCAGAAAAAAAATACTAGAATGTTCATAATGAAAATTGCTAAAGTACAGGGCTCTTTGAAGTTGTCATCACAAAAACTCGATTTTGCTGATTTTGCTAAAATTGAGGAATTTATTCCAAAAAAGGAAGACATAACCAAAGGTTTACTCACTTTCTGGTAGTGTACAGGTCCTCCCTGTAAATTGCTACGCAATAAATTTTTAGGGTTTCTCACTCCTTCTTGGAAATATTTAAGCTTAAAGATAAGCCATAAGGCAAAACATGCGTTTTTGGCCTTCTTGACAATCATTTTTCTCATAAAGGGGGAGCAGTAGAAACTTTATTTTATTTTTTTTTTTTTTTAACAAGCCACTGATATGTTAGCTATTCACAGGAAAAGAGTTTACTTTTGGTTATTTCTTGCATTAAGAGATATCCTGCTGACAGTATATGCATGTTTTTCGCGACGACCATATGCTTTTGTTCCCCTTCTCATGGACGTAAAATTAATTAATCCAAAAAATAATGATATATTTATTAATAGCTGTATTATCTACCCAATATGTCATGAAATTTAATTTATTAAAACACTGAACAATAAATTAGATATTTCATGAAAGCAAGAATTAGAATTTCTCCGATGCTGATAGCGTTATGCATTTATAATTATAAAGTACTAAAGAATTTCTTGAAAAATCAATTAAAATAAAGGAGCTTCGAATATTTATCTCATAAGCAATACCCAATCTTGTGATTGGGATGTTCCTGATTGCCTATAAACAGGAGGATACTCTTGTTCTTTGTTGCAGTATTATTTTATAGAAAATAGAATGTATGCTTTATGGTATCTGTGAACTAGTATTTTAGTGAGTAAACTCATTCTTGTCAGTTCTTATCAGTGCTCAGCACATGTCAGTATTGTAAAAATTAGTATGGGAATAAATTAGTTGCACTAATTTTAATTCTTTAAGCATTGCTTTATATTAAATTATTTATTTAATTATTTTGTAAATATTTAACTGTTAATAAGGTAAAATGGAATTCGATGCTGAAATTAATAGCTCTTTATCACCATGCTCAGTTAGTAGCCCATCAAATGAAATTTGTCATAAAATATCCTACGTCAAACGAAAAGACCTCATTTATTTTCCTGATATTCATGTGATATTCAAGAAATTCTGCAATTAAAAACAGGAATATCCCAATCACAAGATTGGGTATTGCTTATAATATAAATATTTAGAGCTCCTTTATATTAATTAATTTCTCAAGAAAGTATTTAGTGCTTTATAATTATGAATGCATAATGCTCAGGCATCAGAGAAATACTATTTCTTGTTTTTATCAATTATCTAATTGTTCAATGATTTAATAAATTAAATTTCATGACATATTGGGTAGATAATACAGCTATTAATAAATATATCGTTATTTGTTGGTTTAATTAATTTTAAGTTCATGAGAGGGGTAACAAAAGCATATGGTCGTCGCGAAAAACATGCATATACTGTCAGCAGGATATCTCTTAATGGAAGAAATAACCAAAAGTAAACTCTTTTCCTGTGAATAGCTAACATATCAGTAGCTTGTTTAAAAAAAAAAAAAAAGTTTCTACTGCTACTGCTCCCCCTTTATGAGAAAAATGGCTGCCAAGATGGCCAAAAACGCATGTTTTTGCCTTATGGATTATCTTTAAGCTTAAATATTTCTAAGAAGAAGTGAGAAACCCAAATTATGCATTTTATAAAACCATTTAAAGTAAACATCTGTACACTACCAGAAAGTGAGTAAACCTTTGGTTATGTCTTCCTGTTTCTGGAATAAAGTCCTCAATTTTAGCAAAATCGGCAAAATCGAGTTTTTGTGATTACAACTTCAAAGAGCCCTGTACCTTAGTAATTTTCATTTTGAAAATTCTAGTATTTTTTTCTGAATGCCTGGAGTAACTAGTTTCCATAGATATCTAACACTTTTATATTGCATGAGTACAATTTTTTATAAAAAATGATTAGAAAACATCACTTTTTTAGTATTTTGACGTGGCGGACAAACTTTGAGGGCATGTATCTCAGAAAATAAGTGGAGCAGGAACCTAAAAATTTGGACTTTTCTATGCCTCTATATGATCAACATGAGTGCCAAATTAAAAGAAAATCCGAGTCGGTCGTGCGACCAACTTTTCTTTTTTCTGGTGAGTTGGTATAGAATCACTCTTATTTATTTTTTTCTGTCAACTGACATAATAGAGACTCCTCCCTCAGCCCACCTGCATACTTAGATTATAATCAATCTTTGGTGGAGGGATCGGGGAGGATTCTATATCTGAAAAATTCACTGAATTATGGCTTATTTATCAAAGTTCCGTTTAGAGCAAAAACTAAGTCATGTGATCTAGGGATTTGGAATGCTGTCTTTGACCCAAATGAAGAGCTCGATATCCCATATGGCAGAATTTTCCAAAGTGTGATCCGCGAACCCCCGGTGGTCCGCGCTGCTGCCCTGATGGAACTTAAAAAATAGTTGAAAATGAAGGACGAGTAACAATGTTTTTACTCAAAATGAAAGCACTTTTGTGTGAAAAAAAAGTTTCGCCTTTACGTAAACGAAAGGAGCAGCACCGTCCCCCCGCCCCCCAGAACTGTCGATTTTAGCACATACTGTCTGTTTGCGTATTGTGCGCCTGGCAGCCACGAACGCTTCCTTTGAAAAAGGGGAGACAGGTTTAGGATGCGCATTGCGCATTTCCCGATGCCTTCAGTTTTTGTTCGCTTGCTATTTCCTCTTTTCATTCCCCCCCCCCCTATTTCGAGAAAATCAGAAGAGATTTGGCGCGTGCGTAGATTCGACGGAGGTCTCGCTAAAAAATGTTAGACAGTATTTGAAGGGCTTTGGAGATGAAGGGGTTATGTGACAAAACAGAAATTCCGAGTAATTAAAGTTAAAAGTTTTATTGTTGCAGTTGTTGCAGCTTTTTTGTTTTCTGGTTTTCTCGTTAGAGTGCGTATGAAATTGGTCTAACGACATCTACTTTTTGATGTACCAGAGTTTCTTTGCTTACCTGTATCCATTGCTTACAATTGTCCAGAGTGCTCATTTTTTAAAATGTAACATAGCCCCTTCATCCTCCAAGCCCTTTTTTTGACACCTAAAACACCCAATTGAGGTCCAAATAGATGTTCCCTTATTAACTCAAATAAAAATGTTTTGAATAAAAATTCTGTTTCAAAGGGTTAAAATATCGGAAAAGTCCAAATGATATGAATTTCTCCGGATCAGTAGAGGGCTAAAATATCATACGATATCAAAATATATTTTTCATAAACAAAAAGTCTTGCGTGCAACCAGGGCTGTGGAGTCCGAAGAAAAATGGTCGACTCCGGGATTTTAAAACTTCCGACTCCGACTCCTGCTTTTTTTTAAACCCAAATGTGAAGCGGGGAAAACACTAAACAGAGGTTGAAATGTGAAGTCCATTTATAAAATTTAAATTTTTATTCATGGGCGTAGACAGGACTCACGTTCGGGGGGGGGGGGAGGGCAAGAAGCGGTATCGCGATTGGAGGACACGAGAGGCCATTGTGACTTCTCAAAAAGTTACAATTTTCCCAAGAATTCCGGCAGGTTATTTCACCATATTTACCTCTATTCTCGTAGGTCACTGTGACCTCCTAAAAAGTTCATTTTACCCAAGCAAAAGACAAACGCCATCGTCAGACTTTCTTTTAACACATTGCATTTTTGATGCAAGACACTTAGGTTTGATGCGTGACACCTGGTGTCACTCCCTAGACGGGTGACACCCAGGGCGAACCCCCCTCCTCCTCCCCCCCGCTCCTCCGAAGCGACGTTGCTGCTTTCTAATGGTACTGACGAAAAGAAGATTGAAAGTGGCAAACTTCATCTATAACGCGTTGAAAAACGGCTGTTTTTCCCGAGGAAAGATTTTTACAAAATCAATATTTAAGCTATGCGACTACAACCTGCTCAAAGCAAGGACTTAGACAAAAAAATTACGAAGTACGAGCTTTTGCATTATTTTTGTTTAGATTTTATGTCATAAAATCTAGGCAGAAAAATTTCCACCGTGCTTTCTCAACAGATTGCATGCGTTGCGTGCTACACAAAAGCTAATGAGCTCAAATTGACAAAAATGCTTGACCGTATTAGCAACTAAACGCATTTAAAGCGCTTAAAGTATAAAGTTTCAGACCTAGAGTATGATAAACTTTTTTGCAACATAAGCCTAAACATAGCAATTCGTTTCACAAGGCAGACCTGCCATTTAGGAACCATTTTTTAGGGATCCTAGATACTCAGGATTTGAATCCTGGGAGCTGAAAATTTGCATATGTTAGTTTCAAAGACTTGTCTTCACATCCATAAAATTTCATCCAAATCGGAGGTGGTCGGAGTCGGAGTCGACCCCTTTTTCAGCGACTCCGACTCCGACTCCTTTGGTACAAAATCCGTCCGACTCCGCAGCCCTGTGTGCAACTGATTTATGACACGGGCTATTAAAAAATATATCTACATTGATTTTTTAAAATAAACATTAAATGCGTTTTTTTACGAAATTAGAGAAATTTCATTGACCTGGCGGAGTGCGTAACTATTTTACGATATCAAAATAACTTTTTTCATGAGCTATGAGTATCTCCGGTGCTAATATTTTCGCTAGTGGCAATAAAAAAAAAACATGCATAAAGATTTTTTTAAATGAACTTTAAATGCTATCTACTTATATTAAAAACTGAGTATCTTTCTAACTATCTTTCTTTCTAACTATCTTTCTTTCTTTCTATCTTTCTTTCTATCTATGTCACGCTTCTTTCTCCTGAACGCCACTGAACTGAAAGTCGAACCAGGTACCGATAGATAGGTAATTTTTCAGGCTTCATTAGTTTCAATCTATATGATTATACGATTTTAATTAACGAAGATATCAATTAATAAGTAGTCAAATTTAAAGCGATTAAGCCTAATAAATGATTAAATATGAAATCCATTGTTGAAACGTGGTTGCTATGAAACAGTGATAACAATGATAATGGGAATTTTAAATAAAGGCTTAACTAAATCAAACACGAAATTCATAAGCGGGCCATTTACGTAGTATTTTTATCGCTAGCTACTTGTAATATTTTGAAACATTCATTTGTTGAAAAGCCATCTACTTATATTAAAAACTGAGTATCTCTGTCTGCTTTTTTCCTTTGAGCGAGCTGAACTTACTGAAACTTTCCTCACCATCTTGAAGGCGCGAAGCATCTCAATAATTCGAATGATTTGTTTATATAGGAAAAAAGAAAAGGCGTGAAGCGCCTGTTAGCGAGCCGCCTTGGCGGGGAGTAGTTTCTTGAAATTTTCCTCATTACTTTCAAGGCACGAAGTGCCCGTGCAACGGCGGACCACGTGAGCAGTATGTCTTGAAATCGAATTAACATTAAATTATATCAAATAATATAACTTCAGAATGAGGTAAAAGTTAGAGGGGGACGTTATGCATCAACATGCCGCAGGAAGCTAATCTAGCTGCCCTGGCAGCTAGTCTACTTATATTAAAAACTGAGTATCTTTCTAACTTTCTTTCTAACTATCTTTCTAACTATCTTTCTATGTCACGCTTCTTTCTCCCGAAAGCCAATGAACTGAAAGTCGAACCAGGTACCGATAGATAGGTAATTTTTCAGGCTTCATTAGTTTCAATTGATATAATTATACGATTTTAATTAGCGAAGATATCAATTAATAAGTAGTCAAGTTTAAAGCGATTAAGCCTAATAAATGATTAAATATGAAATCCATTCTTGCAAACCGTCGTTGCTATGAAACAGTAATAACAATGACTAGGTGACCCGTGCGGAATTCCGCAAAAAAAAAAAAAAAAAAAAAAAAAAAAAAAAAAAAACCTCTAAACTTAAAATTTAATACGACAATTTTTATTGGCTTCATTTGCACAACATCGCCATCTACTGCCGTCGTTCTGACAACTTTTCAAAGAGATCAAAGACACGTTCACTTTTACAACTACTACAAAAGTGATACCCTATATTAAAATCAAATACCCAAGGCTACTACTAAACTAAATACTAACGTTATCGCAAAACTACCATAGTATTTTGAAACAATAAAAGTTACAATTAAGGTTTACCGAGCTAAGCCTTGGCTTGAAATGTCGCATTTAAAATTGATTTGAACAACAATGTAACGATTTTAACAGTTGAGCAAAAAATTTAACTTTTTCAAACTTCAATCGCTTATAAGTCGCTTAAACGTGGATTTTCGAGATTCTCGTTACGCGGCGCTAGCGGAGAAACGTTCTGAAGAACGCATTTTTTTTAATCTTTCGAATGAAATCAAAATGGAGACGATACGACAATTATTTCGCTAGATAGAGTCAATTTTGTGCCCAAAAATTGAAGTTCGAATAAAAAACGAACCGATACTTTTTAGAGGGTGGGTCTAATTTTCGTCAATAGCCCGCGGGATAAGCTTCAAAATCATAAATTTTCTCGCAATTCGATAAAGAAATGTGCGAGTTTCGACCGGGTATAGGATTCTGCTTAGAGAAATAATATATGGAGATAATGAGAATTTTGAATGAAGGCTTAACTAAATCAAACACGAAACTCATAAGCGGGCCACTTACATAGTATTTTTATCGCTAGCTACTTGTAATATTTTTAAACATTCATTTGTTGAAAAGCCATCTACTTATATTAAAAACTGAGTATCTATGTCTGCTTCTTTCCCTTGAGCGAGCAGAACTTGCTGTAACTTTCCTCACCATTTTGAAGACGCGAAGCATCTCATTAATTCGAATGATTTTTTTGATGCAGGAAAAAAGTGAAGGCGTGAAGCGCCTGTTAGCGAGCCACCTTGGCGGGGAGTAATTTCTTGAAACATTCTTTACTACTTTAAAGGCGAGAAGCACCCGTGCAACGCCGGGCCACGCAGCTAGCTGCTTGGGCATTAGTGGGCCACGTACGTAGTATGTCTTAAAACCTTATGAAAATTGAATTATATCAAATAATATCACATCAGAATGAGGTAAGAGTTGGGTGGCGGGGGGACATTATGCATCAACATGCCGCAGGAAGCTTATCTAGCTGCCCTGGCAGCTAGTTTATTATATATTTGTCGACACTTCAAGGGTCTTGTGGGAGATGTAAATATATTCTGATTTCAAAGCAATTTTTTCTGCAAACATTTGATACCGATACACAACTTTTCCCACCACAGGCGTTTTGATTTTCAAAAACAGTTAAAATCGATCCACCCTAATGATTACCCGGATTTAAAACTCTCTTAGCTTATTGCTAGTTAGGTTCAAAAGTATTAAATTTTGGAAAATTATCCAAAAATTGGATAAGTTTTGTCAACCTTAATCTATATAGGTTTGAAACTCCAGTTATAGCTTTTCTGCTATTTCAGGTTCATTAGTCATACCAATGATAGCACTTTTTATGAAACAGGAAACATGTACAGTTTAGCCCTCATTATTAGAATATCGGTTTAAAAAATATCCCGCCTAATATAATACATTTTCAGTGTTCCAAAACACATTGTAATGTCTTATTCTTATTTTGATCTCGGATAATGAAACATCTCTTTTATTAGAATGTTTTTTTGATGGAATTTAAAATGGCTATAAAATTGAACTGGCTCGATTGCATTTATATTGCACAGAGTTCGCTACTTTTAGAATGCGCCGTTTTTTTCCCCTCTCACACCAAGAAAAACTTTGATTACCCCAAGATTTTTTCAAAATGACATCAAAACTAGTTTAATTACTAAAAAGTAAAAAGGCTATGAAATCAGGGAAACCATTTGTGTCCATCCTGGTACCAGGAATGCCTTGATGGAAGGTCACGGGAAATCACTGTGAACTCCCAATAATTTCCGTATTCGGCACATTTTGCTGACGATTCGGCAATTTGAAGACAATCTTGCAACAGGGTCAATCCATTTCAAATCACCCAATATAAATGAAATTTGTTGCTCAACATTTTTAATTTTTCTGATTCTTTTATAATGAATTACCTACGGGTAGACATTAGCAAAACTGCAATTGAAAAAAAATTTACATGCTATATTTTTTATTTGGTAGCCATTTCAAAATGGCGATTTGGCAAATTTGATAGAAAAATAGGGTTTGCGAAAAATTTTATTGCCAAGTCGTTTTTAACGATATCAAAATAATTTAAAAACCAGTGTATTCAGCATAAAATGACCTTTAAATACATCTTCTTTAAATTTCCCTATCATGTAAGAAAGTTGGTTAAAATCTTTCTCTAAAAACTAGAAAGAAATGTAAAAATTAATAAGTTTCACGACCATAAATTTTTATTATGAAGGAAGAGAGACTCAGTAATAATATTTTATTTCTATGTTTGAGTACTCATCATACTACCAGCAGCATAAGTTTTAGTCTTTAGAATGAACACCTTTTTTTTCTACGGGTCTTCAAAAATGGCGGAAAGCACAAAAATGCCATTTTTCACTGGTTAATATCTCAAAAGGGACTGAATGAAAAAAATTGAAAATTGTATAAAATGTTCTTAATATTAATAAGAATATCTCACAAAAAATTATGACTGAGACTACGTTTTGAGTTATAGAGCTGCGAATTTCAACAAAAACACTACCTTTTTAATACACTCGTGCACTGCTAAATTAGCAACTAAGGCTTGAAATTATCTTTACTGACAAAGTTAAATAATGCTGAAATCTATACAGGGTGTTTGAGAATTCGACGGCAAAAATTTAACTAGAGAACATCTATTAAGAACATTTTTAGTGAAAACGGCGAAAGAATCGATCGATTTTTCTGTGTTTTATAAATTTTTGAAATTTTTGACCCTAAACTTTAACCGCCCCTATCTCCATCGGAAATCATTTTGGACCCCCACTTTTTTACGTCACTTTTTTATTATTTGTCCTGGTGTGTAGTATCTCCCCTTAAATTTTTGCCGTCGAATTCTGAAACACCCTGTATAAGTTAACAATGCACTTTTAATTACTTCTTTTTCAAAAAAATAATCGACAATAGTAGTAGTACTACCGTAAAATTCTTGAACTTTCCCATGTGTTTTATGCACTAGGTGTAAATCAGTGTTTCCCAACCTGGGGGTGATCGCTCCCAAAAGGGCGATAGATTCTTAAGGGGCGATAGGTCGGCGATGGGTTATTTAGAAGAGAAAGCAGTAGTAATAAGAACTTCCGCCTTGCACCTCGGATAAGCCTAAGGATATATTTTTTCATTCATTGTCAATTTTATGAATTTTTAAGATTCTCAATTTATTTTCCTTCAAGTTATTAGTTTCAATGGTTTTAATTGCCCCAGATTCCTGTATAGAACAAAAAATAAAGGTATTTTATTTATTTATTAATATTTTTATAGTTTAAAAGTGATTGAAGGGGGGGGGGGCGATAGGTGTCAGTCAGCATCTTGAAGGAGGCGATGAGCTCAAAAAGGTTGGGAAACACTGGTGTAAACTATTACACACATTAATGTTTTTCTAAATATACTTATGTGTTCAACTCGTAACTACTTGCTAGCTGTAATTTTTATTAAAGAGTTGAACAAACATGATATTTCATTGCACAGTTTATCAGTTATGTTGTGTGTTCTTTAAGACAAAGTTGTGAGTTCCAATGAAGTCCATGCTGTACCTTTTTAATTCCACAGTGGAAAATATAGTCATTCTTTCATATACAGTGAACTCTCACTTATGCGCCGGCCCAAGGGGCCAACAGAAAAAGGCGCATAAGTGAGAGAGACGCATAAGGGTCATTCCACGGTGACTGACGTTACAGTTTGACTCTATTTTTAAATTAAAAATTCTGCACTGACTTGAAATTAATTTTTCCCCCTGAATTTAAACTAAAAATGTCATTACAGAGTATACTAAAAGTCTTTTCATAACTCATTAGGTATGAGGAAATTTTTTTTCATAAATTATGGGGAATCAAACATACGTGACTGATGTTACACAAAAGCAACATCACTAAAATTGACTTTTTTTCAATTTGAAATCCTCTTCAAGTTATTAGCGTAAAACATAAAATCTAAAATTCCCATAAAAATAGAGATTTCAGACTTTATGAAAATACTTTTCTTGATGGAAAAAACTGAAAAACTAATAGCACAGAAAATATGTAATAGGTGTGACTGATGTAACAAAGATTTCGTGACTGATGTTACGATAACAAAATATTGCTACAATAATAAATAATGTCTCTCTAATTATTAACAAAGCATATATTTTGCCCAAAATTGAAGTTAAATTATAAGAAATGAAGAATGGCAACAAAATCTTAGACTAATTAAGTTTTACATATTAATTTCTAATAATTGTCCTCTTGAGATAACTACTTCTGGGGAAGACTTTTTTTTTATTACTTTTTCTTTCGAATAATAAATTTCATTCCCATTGTTAGGCCATTTACAAATATTTTACTGCTCAAAACTTGACATTAACTGGCAACTTATATTTTTGAATGGCACTAACTTCCCCTTATAGAATTGACCATCATATTCCACAAGAACCCTCTCTCCTGCTGCAGCCTTCAATTTCGAAACACATTTTTCTAAATTAGACTTCAAAAAACTGTTTTGAACTTTTGGTGATTCAGAAAATCACCGCCAAAAAATGTTGCTGCTAATTATCTGCTTCAGCTTCTGATTTATTAAAAAATATTGCTCAAATATAACTACTAATAATATAGCTGCAAACCCGGTGGTGATAGCTAAAACATTTTCACATTTCTTGAAGTGTAGTATGTAAAAACTTTTTTGCACGGTACAAAAAAAGATATGCATACAATCGATTGTGATTTGGATTTTCTTCACTAATATTGAAGTTCTACGAATCTTTAGGAAAATAATGTGGCTAAATCAATAGGTAATGTAGGCTATTATGAAGCTTTTGTGATAATTTCACAGAAAAATATTATACTGTAATTTGCTACACGAAAAACATATGTTTCAATCCCGCAAATTTGCTTTTTCATTTCTATATATTGTTCCACAAATAAATTCATCTGCTTCTAGGAGTACTGCAGATGCTTTTTTAGCGTCTTATCTATTCATAGTTATCATTATTCCAAGCAGTTTTGATATCTTTCCAGCCTGTTGCACGTCTCCTAAGATCATACAGGGTCCAAAATTACTAAACCATGTTCTGTTCCCATTCTCTCACTTAATATGTTGCCTTTTTGCAGCAGTTAGTGCCCTTTGTATAGTTTATTTAAAGCATCTTCGTGAAAAGAGAAATGTGACTGATGTAACTGTGACTGATGTTACACATTTTAAGCAAGTTTTAAATATATTAAATCAACTACTTTTAAATATTTAAGTGAAGAATATTAAAGATATCATCATAAATGAAGAGAATATGACTTGGTGTAATCTTGGGTTTAGTTTTGTTTAAGTAAAACAAACTTTTATACTATTTTGTGACTGACGTTACATGAATGTGAGGACTAATTTATAAAAAATGTTTACAAAATAATTATAACAGTTTGAAGCTTCTTTTTCGGCTTAATCTCTTCATTCATAAACTAAATTTCAATAAAAAATAAAACTGTGGACATACCAGTTAATTTCATAAGTAAAAACACAGATGAACTTTCAATAGCTCTAATACAAGAAAACATGTGCACAAAATGGTGTTGTCAAAACTTACTGTAAAACTGACAAGAAATGAGTTTATAGCCTTTTTAGCGTTATTTTATAAAAATTCATTCTTTTTCACATCATATGAAATCAAAAAACTATTGGTACATTGAAATTTTTTTTCGTGTGTGATGTCTCCAGTTTCGTGGAATTGCCCATAAGCGAACAAGCCTAGTTAAAGGTGTAAAACACAACACAAGTTCTAATGAGAGCATGAATAACAATGTTTTTGTAGAAAAAGGACGTATTACTACGGTTTGGCAATTACTGTACCGTAACTACAATGATAAAGAGAAAACAAAAATTGTAGCGTACCTAAGCAAAAATTGTTCCCTTTAAAACGATACAAAACGATACATAATAGATAATTGTCCCTCTCTGAACTCTAGTTCATGCGGAAAAAAGGTCTTCCGTGAGCAATAAAGGCAAAAGGTTAAAGAAGAAAGTGAAGAAACATGCTTGTTTTTTAAAGAAACTAAATTAACTTTTTTACATTTTACGAAAAATTCGGCGCATAAGTGAAATATTTATCCTTAGAGCGACGCATAAACGAATGATATTATCATTATTATGCTATGGAATGTGCTGGGACCATTGAAAATCGTCGTATAAGTGAAAAAGGCGCATAAATGAGGCGGTGCATAAGTGAGAGTTCACTATATATTTTTTCATCTTTTCTTTGATATACCACTAAAAGCAAGAAAATTTAATTAAAATTAGAGCTGATAAATCATTATTTATTCCACGTCATTATTACTTTTTCCTTTGTTTAATCATGAAAAAAGATCTTTTTTTGAAAGAAATATAAACTTTTTAAAATGCTAGAATTACTCAAGAATATTCAGTTGGATATGTTAAGACAATAGAAAAAAAAGCAGTGGTGGAGTCCAGAAAATCAGATAACTTATTAGATTGTTCTTGTGCTACAGTGCTCTTGTTTAGCACATTACCTGCATTTAAGGATAGATTTTTAAAAAAACGAAAGAAAAGAAAACCACACAACACTTCACAGAATAAACATTTTTCTTCCCATCTGCTGTAGTAAAAATTAGCTTAATCAGCGTAATGGGAGAATTGTGTATATTAACACATGTTTTTTGTTTGTTTCCTAATTTAGCATTGCACGAGTGTATCAAAAATGTTCAAGAATTTTACAGTAGTACTACTACTATTGTCGATTATTTTTTAGAAAGTGCATTGTTAGTTTATAGATTTCAGCATTATTTAACTTTATCAGTAAAGATAATTTCAAGCCTTAGTTGCTAATTTAGCATTGCACGAGTGAATTGTAGCTCTTTGTTGAAATTGGCAACTCAATAACTCAAAACGTAGTTGAGTCTCACTCATAATTGTTTTGTGAGATATTCTTATTAGTATTAAGAACATTTTACACAATTTTCATTTTTTTTATTCAGTCCCTTTTCAGATATTGACCAGTAAAAATTGGCATTTTTGTGTTTTCCGCCATTTTTGAAGACCTGTAGAAAAAAAGGTGTTCATTCTAAAGACTAAAACTTATGCTGCTGGTAGTATTATGAGTACTCAAACATAGAAATAAAATAATAAAAATAAAATAGTCTCTCTTCCTTCATAAAAATTTAAGGTCTTAAAACTTACTAATTTTTACGTTTTTTCCTAGTTTTTAGAGAAAGATTTTAACAATTTTTCTTACATGATGGGGAAATTTAAAGAAGATGTATTTAAAGGTCATTTTATGCTGAACACACTGGTTTTTATATTACCAGCGGGTGACCGAGCTCCGCTCGAGGAAAACAGGTATCGAAGCTAACTCGGAGATTTAAATTTTCAATTGTGATTTATCAAAACAATACATGCCATAAGAAAATTTGTGAAACCATTGGTGAAAAGATAACCGGTTAAAGTGCACCATTGTAAACTATTCTAAACAAAATTCGAGTTTGGAAAGGGAACTATTCTATACAAAGATTAAGTTTGAAAAGTCATAGGAAATAAAATGTAATTGATAATAAAAAAAAACTTCACAATTAAAGAAATGGTACAAAGTGAGCAGTGTAAAGATTGAAGTGTGTTGAAGTTCAACATTTTTGACAAATTTATTTAGAAAAACCAAACCTCGTGATTCCTCGTGGCCAAAAACCCCAGATCCCCAAGTTTACCGGAGTTAATTAATTATGGGGCGATTTTCGACTTGGCAACCATTCCTCGTATTACCCTTAACGTGTACCAGGGGACCGAGCCCGCTCGGTTAAAAAAAAAGAGGTTTGTAAACTCTTGTTTTTTCCTAAGTGCGAAGTACTTATTTAGATAAACTTGAAAAGCATTTTTGAGCCTTTGGTTGCAATTACGCATTCAAAACAGCCGTAATTCATTTTAAAAAACGCAACCCTATTTAATCCATGCTTACCGTAAAATCACACCTAATTTCATTTCATTTGGCGCCGAAGGCGCGGGAGGCTTTGATGCGAATGGATGCAGAGTCTCTGTTCTATTCTATTCTATTCTAGAAGTCAATAAACTTCGACACACATGAGGACTGCGTACTATGCGCCTTGCCTCCACAGATAGTACAATACAGATTTTATTGAAGGAAAGAATTTACAGCACAGAGAGGGAAGTTACACCCAGGGCAAAGGCGGGAATCGAACCCGCGCCTCTTGAGATTACAAACTGACGGGCAGACCCACTGCGCCGTTGAGGCCCCGAGTCTCTGTTCTCCAGTACGCATTTGGTTCCACTTGGTTTTGACTTTCACTTTACTTCACACTCCAGGTCCCCCCCCCCCCCGTACATACCACAACTCGCTTTTTAACCGGGATGGGGCCCTGAAGAGCGCTCTGTTCATTTTTAACCAGGCCCAAGGGCTGAGTAAACCCTTGGCCCAGCACACCCCAGAGGTTTTGTTTCACTTCGAGGATTTTGTGACCACGAATATTTTTAACGTCCCCCAGCAACCATTAATGAAGACGGTGGATCTTTGATCGGCGGCTAAATGATCGACCCGAGACCCTCCGGTTACGAGTCCGACGACTAACCGATTGGACAACCGCGGCCTCAGGCCCCTATATAGACGAGCCAACGCATCAAGATTACCACTTAGGATCCAGCGCGTGCGTGAGGATTGTCTTTTCTGGCCAGTTATCGCTTTTTGGTAACTTTTTACGTAAATTAACAAAGCTTGGCAATGTCCCGAAACTTTGCTCTGGTAACCCTAATTCCTCGACAATGAAAAATGAAAGTGAAAGTTAATAAGTTGGATCCAAAGTGGTGAAACTTAAGCTTGATGCGTCGGCCTGTCTATATAGCGGCTCTACCGCTGCCCATACCCAATTCTAACTTTGTTTTGATCGATCTCTTTTAAATTTCAAACCAATAACAATTCTAACATGTTGCCAAAAATTATTTGTTAAATACCATAAAAACATAAATTTACGCTGATGTGATTAAGGTATCCGACTAGTCTCGACAACTTTTTTTTTAAATATTGATAAGAACTTTCTTTAAAGTTGATTTTTTGTTTGTTTTCAAGTGAAAGTTTATAAAACTGGCAAAAAAAATTTTTGAAAAATTTTTTTTTTGAAGAAATTGACATTTTTAGGTTAAAATAAGGCATTTTTCGAACATTACGACATGCACCATAAAAAAAAATCTATTGCATGATATGACAATTCTCAGATATCATATTGTTCAGAAGGTTGTTGTCTATCATCCAAACTATTATCTTTCAGAAAAATTGCTATTTTCTCTTAGTTAGGGGTCAAAGAGTTTCAAAATTCAATTTTTCCGAACATTTTCAGCATACGACTGAAAACAAAAAATCATAAAAAATATATAAATACTCTGTTTTCAAAGTTCATAGCACAAACTGTTTGTACTATTATACTGAACACTGGTACAAAATTTTAAGCAGATATTTGAAGAACTTTTTGAGATATCATGCTTAAATGATGTGAAGTACGACTAAAATCAGTTGCGGAGAAAAAGGCCTTTAAAGATTTTAAAGCATAGTTTTTAAAAAATGTGCAGCTAAAAGGAACCAAAACCTCTCTATATCAAAAGAATAAACATTTCTTAACATGGTTATAATTATAAACATTTTAAAATTGTTGCCTTTTATTTTTTTATCAATTTTATAGTAAAAGTGGAATTATACTTCAAATGCGCTCTTTATTGAAATACACATCTTATAATTGGAAAAACATGTGAAGCAAATTTATAGTAATAAATGCAGTATGTTCTGATATATAGAATGAATAATTATTTCATCTTACTGTTTTAGTTGACTATTACTTAGTTTTGATATATTTTAATAAGACATATTGGTTCAAGAATTTCAAAAAATTAAAACATTTATTGTTATGAGAAAAAAAAGTTATATAAAATGTAAAGTACACTTCAGAATCCTCCATAGGAGTAAACTTGCCCTTCTTTTTTTTCATCATGAGTAAGTTTTATTTTATGCGCAGCTTTTCTTTTTTTTCGGGACAATTTTGTTGAATTTAAAGACTGTCTTTTCGAAGTTAAAACCCGCCGTTTGTCAAAATTCACAAATTCACGAACGAGTCTTTCAGAATAAGAAATGTTCATACTTTCAATTACTCGCAATAAGCCATTATAGCCGGAGTTAAATAATATCACTGCTAGTAAAGCCCCCAAGCGAAAAGTTTCAAGTTCAATAAATACTTCTTTCGGTAAAATAGTCCATAACAGATTGTTATAACTTTCGTTACAGTTCTGAGTCTTTCCGTGCAAACACTTTCGCAACAAATCTTCTGAGCAGAGTTTCACATATGTATTCTTTATTACATTTATGATTCTGTTTGGCAGTCCTTGTCCAACATCTTCAAGAGACTTCCCCATCGCTTTCGCCCTTTGAAAGCGACACCAGCTTTCAACGCCTTTGGGACATTGACCATGCAAAGGGTTTCCCTTTCCAGACACACAGTGATAAAATGCAGCAATTACGCCACTCATCATATTCTGCAGATTACCGACATTGCTTCGAATCGCAATGCCATAGTAATTTTGAATTTTATCAATCAGTTTATCCGTAAGTTTTCCTTTGCCTCCCAAACCTTTTGTCTTTTTCTTTAATGCACGTAGTCGGCCCCCTACACGCTTCTGCACATGGCCGATGCACTCAAGTTTGGTAACTGAATCTATACCATAAAAGTTTTTTACAGTTTCATGTGCCTTCGAGTCTCCGTCACCGTAATATTCATTATATTGCACTTGTTTTGAGTTCGACCTTCCAAAAATACGACCAACACCAACAACCTCCATATTTCCGGCTGTACCATTATAATTTGCACAGACATGTTCGGTTGCATTGCTCTTGTTCTTGGAACATATCCGGCAATACTTCGACATGACTTCGACGTCTAAAATCTTGCCAGTGTCGATTGAAATTGCGGTAACGCAACCATTTAATGAGGAGTATCCTCTACGCTGCCATGTGCCATCAACAGATATTCCACATTTCACAGAATTATTGGAACCTTTAATTTCGTCTAAGGCCGAGTTGGTGTTTTCTTCAGCACAACGTTCAACTATTTTCAGCAATTTTCTTTCATGGCTTCTGAATGCAAGCTTGGACAAAAAGGGTAAACCAAGAAAAGAACATAGCTTTTTCCCAGCTGAAAAACCTTTTCCAATCAGCCGCAGACCAAGAACAACAGCAGAATTTATAAGACAAGACTTATCCAACTTTTCTGTAGAAGGAAAACCTTTCAAAAAAGAGCAACGTTTGCATTTTAGGGTCATGTTTGAACATAATCCAGTCACAGAGTCTTCTATCAGCTCCAAGCCTTCAGAAAAACACTCTGGGCAACAAACCATAGCAAATATTGAAATTAAACTAGTCAAACTGAAAATCCTATGGCCTTGATGGGTTTCAGATTTGCTTTCCAAGAAAGTTTCCACCAGTTCATGGCTAGATTTTAACTTTTCAGCACTAGCAGAAGCAGTTCCGGTATCAGCGAGATCAAATGCTTCATTATCTCTTTCACGAGCAGCAGCAATAGTAAAGCGATTTCCATGGAATTTACGCTTTTTAGAACGCTGAGATTTTCCCTTAGGCATAATAAACGAGTACTTTGTCTTAAAAAAGACAGTTTTTGTGAAAATATATCAAAAATAATATAAATATAAGCGTAAAAGGCAAGGTATAAGAAAGTAAACAAATCGAAAGCAATATCAAACAAGCGAAGCTGTTGCCAGATTTTGAAGTACTAAAAACAAATTAAATTTTGAATATTGTTAGGAAGCACGATCAAGGCTTGCCTTAATAATTATTTTTCAACTAAATTCAGAAAAATTTCCCTTTAAAAAAGCAAAAATCTGTTGAAATGTTTTCACTTCCGGTAGAGATTCCCGACTTCCGGTTCGGTTTTGTTGATTTCACCTGACACGAAAACAGCTGTAACTTTTTAAATAATGAGAGTTGACACAAAAGTAAGATGTTTTTAGAAAGCAGAGATTTCAAGCATTTAGAATTTGAAATAAAAAAAAGATTGATGATTTCATCAAAATTGACGATTTTACACTAGTCAGATACCTTAAATATGAAATCCATTGTTAAAACGTGGTTGCTATGAAACAGTATAACAATACAAACTGTAATCATAAAGAAAATGGCGCAGTAAGAAATCTTCTCAAACTTTTCATGAATCCTATCTGTAACTCCGAACTTTTCGACCGTAGCGCTTCAAAACCGGCACCAATCGATTCCCCGTGGCCAAAAACCCCAGACCCCCAAGTTTACCGGAGTTTATTAATTCCGGGGCGATTTTCGACGTGACAAACATCTCTCGTATTATAGTATAGGATTTTGGTATCTTGAAAAACGACTTGGCAATAAAATTTTTCGCAAACCCTGTTTTTCTATCAAATTTGCCAGATCGCCATTTTGAAATGGCTGCCAAATAAAAAAAAATAGCATGTAAATTTTTTTCAATTGCAGTTTTGTCAATGTCTACCCATAGGTAATCTATGATAAAAGAATCAGGAATATTAAAAATGTTGAGCAACACTGACTGGGTAATTTGAAATTGATTGACTCAACATTGAGATTATTTGTTCTTTTTAGTTTTTAGAATTGTTTTTTAAAAGATGCCTAATGTTCTTTCTCACTAAATGTTATGCATGTACGACATGCGTGTGATACTTGTATTTTATCATTCGGTAAAATTGGAACTTCATTCGGCAAATTAATAATTTTCCCTCTCCCAAAAATTTTAGTTCGGGGCGCCCTTGTCTGGTACATTAGCATCACGTATTGAAGTTTAAAGGGATCGTGTTTTGAGGGGAAACCCCGTAAGTTGTGCTTCTGCTACTTATTCTTCCACAAGTTTCTGTGATCTCAATTTATTTTCAATCCCGGAAGCAACTTCCATTCCCCTTCCACAAACAGCTATGTCAGCAACCATTTTCTTTCCGACATAGAATGTGAAATACAAGCTCATTGCTAGAGCAGCAACTTGGTGTCTCCTTTCGCGGAACTGAATCAGATATACAAGACATTAAAAATGTTAAAAGGCAAGGGCTCCGGCGCCGAACGTCCCCTGGAATTGTGATAAAACCTTTGACGTTACATTACAGTCTGCGGATTGGAATAAAATGAAATAGTTTAGCGGCGATCTCGCATTGGATTTTATGCTGTGCCATTACTATAACATTGACCTCGGAATAATCGATAAGCGCACGTTATTTTTTTCCGCCGCAATGGTAACTTGGAGTGAATCATTCGTTTTATCCAAATGGATGCCATTTGTCTAATGTATTTCAATGATTCGTAAAGTCATGAATTCGTTTTCGTTGATGCTTTTACAATTCTTCTAGCTGAGGAAGTTAGGGAAGAATATCGAGGAATTTTAGTACTCTTTTAAGATCCAAATGAAATTATTCCGAAATTTTCCAACCAAGACAAAGGATTATTATTAAGTGATATAAATTTATAACAACAACTTTTAAACTCTCTTCATTCGCTAACAACATTTATTTCTAACATTTACATTAGAACCTCGATAAACGAAAGTGGTCGAGATCGGGGGCCTCTTCGTTTAATTTAATCTAAAACTTTGGACAAAAGAGGGGATTTAAAAATGTTCATCAGGGAAAGTACAGAAACCATAATTTTGGATTTCAAGACGCTCACATGTGCAAAACAGTTACTGAGTGCGACATTTCAATTTCTTTTACTTTGAGCTACAAATTTTTGTTCAGTAAATGTTACAAAAATCTCAAAATGCAATGTAAATTTTACAAGATTTATATTGAGGGCCGCCAAAAGCCATGGTGTGCCCTTTGTCAGCTTGGTAACTGGTCCCTCCCCATAACAAAGAAATAAAATTTATCGCTTATAAAGTAGAAGTAAACATGTCTTGTAACTTCCTGCTGTTCCATTATAATTGAACCATGATTTTTTTTTTGAAGATCCTATTTGATTTTCTCGTTTAATCTCACTTTTTTTAAAAGTTAATTATTACAACACAATTTTTTTCCTTGTTGCCCACAGTTTTAGAACTGATTTAGCCATATTTAGGGAGCGATTCAATCGAAAAATGATAACTTTTTTCAAGTAGCTCTACTTTTTTTGAATCACTGCTATTGTTGAAACCCAAAACGTGCTGTTTTAACTCCATTTTGTGCTTCTAGCTGAGTCCTTACAGCTAGGATATTAGGCTTTTGAAATAAGTATTTCTTCAGGCATCTTTGCCCAATTGTATGTTTGCAACTCAGTTAGTTAAAGGATAATTTACTCGATAGAGTAAATATCTAGTAAGTTTAAATTAGCTGTGTTTATAACAGCTTGCAACAAGTAATAACCCTTGAGTGAGTTAAGGTCAATTTGTATGTTCTTGCATGTGTCCGCCTCGCGTGATACGTGACGAGTTGGATCTTCATAAAAATATTTCTAGACTCGATTAAGATTTTGGGAGAATTAGGTTTAAAAAAATTAGAGGTCCTCTGTAGTCAAACCTTATAAAAGCAAATATTCGCGGAAAATCAGGAGTGGGCAGCTTCAGGGGTGTTGAGGTTTACCAATTACTTGTTCAGGGCATCTCTTACCTTGAATCACTTAAAATTTATATCGTATCTTACCAAAAATACTTCTCTTTGCTAGTGTTAGAATTCATTCCCAATTGTGCGACCATGTTTTCGCGTAACATTTCTTGAGCTTGAGCATAAAAACTAGCGACCGATTTAAATCAGAAAAGCAAGCATTACTCGGAGCATAAGAAACCATTCAGGCTTGCATGAAAAATTGCTGGCGACAAGGATCGCGTTTATTTCCATTTTCGATCACTCGGGCACTGAAATCCCTGGAGCTACTGATATCACTCTTCGTACTGGGAAAAATACTTTTATTTCCTTCCATTTTCTCTTTATGTCTTTTTATGCATCTCAATAGTATTGTTCTTCATTTCAGTTTCTTCATTCTTATCCCATTACGGTCAGGGATAGGAAATAAAAAAGGTGAGGGGGACCCCAGGAAATCATACAAAGAAACGGAAGGAAATTGCTTGAAGTCATTTTCAAGGTTAATTTAAAACTTTTTGGAAAGCTATATACAGTCGACGCTCGGTATAACGACCATCTCGGTCTTTATAACGAGTGGTAGCTATAATGTGTGGAATTTTTTAAAAATACACATACATCATACATGTTCAGAACTTTCAGGGGAGGCGGAAACACAAGAGACAGGGACGTGCCTTTGCTCTTGGTGACCCTGAGAGTATAGCATTAGTGCCCCACCCCTCTTTTAGTCAAAGAAAGACGAAGTAAAAGAAAGATGAAAAAAAACATTAATAGTGGCTCAATGCATCTTTAAAATATCGCAAAGTTAAAAAAAAGATAAAAACAAATGAAATAATTGAACAAATATCGAAAACTAAAAATTAGAAAGTAGGGTTTTGAGATGGAGCAAATTGTGTGTGCGTCTGTCTGCCCCATCCTCCTCCCTAATAACTTTTGAGTGAAGCTTCCAATTCGATTGAACTTTTTTTTTTGTTGTTCGAAAGGTCTCGGCGAGGGCACCTCATTCCCATATTTCACTTTGTGATTTGAACAATGTTTCGTTCAATTTCAACAGTTCAAAAAATCTTGACTTAACGCTTGTGGAGAAATTTTAAGACCAATGATGATTCTGAACTTAAAGGCGGATTTCCTCCAAACAAACTTTGTAGGAAAAAGCTCTTGATGAAGAGTAGATGGAAATTTTTTATTCACTAAGGTGTTAAGAACTCTGATTCAGACTAATCGACTCCGACTCAACTGCTCAGCCATTGCAGAAATATGCATTCTCAGAAAAAAAAATGAACGATTCCTACAATTTTTGAATTTTTGAGCCTTCGTTTCTGACTCCGCCTATTGACTCCTAACGACTGCAACTTCGACTTCGCAGTCGTGGCAGAAATGTAGGCTTGCGAAAAGAAACCGGAAATCCGGGTACTTTCCATAGGAACAACCAGTGGTTGGAAAAACTACATTATTTTGTAGCGAACTACAACTACAACTACTTTGTTACAAATATAGTTAACTACAACTACAACTACTTTTTTTAAATGTAGCGACTACAAACTACTTTTGAATTGTAGTCGCTACTTCGCTACTTTAAAAAAAATAAATAGATAAAAGCATGCAACGTTTGTGGATTGACTCGAAAATTCGAAAAATGGTTTACATTATGAAATTAACTCATTTGAATAAGGAATAGAACTAGGAATTGTCTTTGAATTTATTTGTTACTTTTCCTTTTTTTTTTGCTAAAATTTGTCCGTTTTGGATTTTTTTTACAATTTTTAGGAATATTCTCCATAAGACATGATTCAATTGTTGAAAAATTGAAGGAATTCAATCTTCAATTTTTTAAAAATTTCTTGCAAGGGAATTTTAGGGACATGAAAATTATTTCAAGAAGTATAAAAATTATGATGCCAAATAAACCTATGACATCAAACAGATAGAATGATGTATCTAAGGAAATCAGCTCATATTTTTATGGTTCTTATTTCTCATTGCTTACGCTGATGTACTCGTGCAAGATTTGCACCAGTCAGAGAAACCTTTCTTCTCTTTTTTCTTTTAATTTTTTCTCATTTATTTTTTTAATTTAAAAGTAGTTTCCAGAAATCGCTACAAACTACTATTTTTTTGTATCGCGCTACTCACTACTCTACTTTTTAAGTAGTGCGCTACACTACAAACTACTAAAAAATGTAACTACTACAGTAGTTTCGCTACTTGTAGCGCGCTACTTCCGACCACTGGGAACAACCATTTTATCCGTTTTACGTTTCTGCTTTATTTTTCTGCTTTATGTCAATGTGGAGCAGGGCCCTAACCCGAATCCACAGCCTTCATTTCTACTGGAAAATAATGATTATTCAGATGATTTGTTTTTATTTTCATTCTCGTGTTTTAATTAATTCATTTTATTTTTGCCAACGGAAAATAAAAGGATATTCGGAGTGTATTTTAGTTTTAAATATTAAGAAATTATATTTCTGTTTATATATTTATTTGTTTATTTTAATCATTTATTATTACTATTCTTCTTCTTAGTATTATTATTATTATTGCAATAATTAAGTATTTAATATTATTATTATTTCGGCAGACGGTTTTTTTCCGATGAAACTTATTCATTTAAGAGACATTTTATTATTTTTTTTATGTATTTTCTGAAGTATATTTATTTATTTATTTTTAATTATTTGCAACGGATTGAAAACAAAATTCGAGACGTTTCATTTAAGAACGATTTTCACTGTTTTTTAAAAGTTTTTTTTTTTTTTTTGACTTGCTTTTTATTTTTTAGCAATGACAAATTGCTATATGTTTTCTTTTTGTATCTCAAACTTCATGTAGCCCCTCTTTCAGATTGTCAGTCTGCAACGCCTCGCGTCCTGGCGCAGCAGCTACCTCCTGCTCACTATCAGCAGCGAGACGGAGTCAGCAACAGTCACGTTGCAAAAACCCATACAGGACAGGGTAGCACAGGAGCGCACGCACGCACGCACGCACGCACACACACACACACACACACACACACACACACACACACACACACACACACACACACACACACACACACACACACACACACACACACACACACGTGCCTATTTGATGCAAAATGGCCATTAGGGAGTTTCTTTAGCCAAGAGCATCCATCCAATTTCAGCTCTATATGTTTATTTTATTATTTAAAAAAGTCTACAAAAACAAACAGGCAAATGTAGTATCATATGCAGTTTGAGTAGCAAAAAAAAAAAAATAAAATAAATAAATAAATAAATAAATAAAATAAACTGAATGAGTGAACAATTATTTAAACTCTCAAAATTGTTCGGCTTCTCTGTGCAATATGCTTGAAATTGTATTAAATTTTAGAAGGAAAACAGATGACTCAGTTAGCCCCAATCCTAAAGCTGGTATTGCTGGGTTAATCATACTTCAAGACATTATGATTTAAAGGCAACAAATGCTGAATTTTGAAGTTCCTTGTATATATCACACTATTGTTATTGATGTGAATGATTTATTGAAAAGAAATTCTGAGTCTTAATACCTCTTGAAAATGAAGCCCTTTCCTCTTAATTTGATTATTGAGTAAAACTATGAATTCATTTACTATGTTTAGAATTGCGAAACTGAAGCTGATATTTGTATAAGTTAACCTCTTTCAAAGATAATATTCCAGTAAATGGTCATTCATTCGTAACGGAACTTTCTTATTCAAAAATTAATGGCGGAAAAAGATGCTAACAATGGGAAGTTGCAACTCTAAATAAAGGAGAAATTGACTTCAAAATTCATGCCCGTGATTTAGACGGGTATATAGCAGCTTTTACATATAAGTGAGAAGAGAGAAGAGTGGTTCTTATTGCTTTGCGATAAAATTTGCATTGAGTGTACAATCCATTGCCCAAATCTGCTTGGGGAAAAATTGGAATGACGGGCCTGATGAAACTCTTAAAATAACTATAGGCAGAAAGAGACATTATGTATTTATTGAGTAAACTCATCGTATTGATGTTTACAATACATGCTGATTGATAACATATAAAAAAGGTTGAAAATGATCATATAAAATGTTATGTATTTAAAACAGCAAATCTTTCAAGAAAATAATTGCTAATGTTGTGATACCAGTAATGTTCAACAAGTAAATACATCAAAAACCACATGAGCTTTGTAAATCACATCGTTTTTCCGCAAAACAGTGGGAAAATAATAGCTTGAGTTAAAATCAGGGTTGCCAGAAGTCCCGGATTTCAAGGGACAGTCCCGTTTTTTGAAATACTGTCCCGCGTCCCGGGGAACCTTGATACGGGACGGCTAAAGTTCCGTATTCTGGCTAGAATCAGCATTTTACAAAACGATACATTATTTTCAGAAAAAATGAAGTAAGACAAAAAATGTGAAATAGAGTGATAAGAAAATTGATTGAATTAAAATACTTTCCTGTTCTGAAGTAATGTTAGTGCTCTATTTGTTTTGGTTTTGATGGTCTTTAACGTAAAGACCAACAAGGCTTATTGCAGCAGTAAAATCAAGTAGCAAATATGATTTAAGGAAAAAAGGAATTTTCCGACTTTATATAAGAATAATTATCATGTTATAATATTGACAAGACTGTACAGTTTTTCCCCAAAAGATATTAAATGTTGATTTTTTTTTATTTATTTTAGGTTAACTTCTTATAGTGAGTTCAAGTAGTAAGGTTTTATTCTATGTCAACTCAAGTGTAATCAAAATTTTTGTTAATGACTCATTAAAATTATTTTGCATTTAAATTTCCCCATTGGTACGTCTAGCTTTTTAAAAAAGTACATACTAAACATTAGTCATCAGTACAAGCGACTATTATATCTTTCATGCCGAGAACAGACCAGTCATTTGGGACATCAGGTCGGGTGGCCAACAGCCTAACCCTTGCTTTTGAGAAATTAATGTATTTACATGTAAGAGGGCTTGGATTTTGTTCTTTTTTCTATAATTTACATTGAAATTTGGTATAATTTACATTTTGCCCCCCCCCCCGACCAAATTTTAAATGACGGACCTACGTCAGGAAAAAGGAGGTTAATAGCAGGGAAATACAAATTTTCACAATAATTAGTGTTAAACCTTTCCCACTAATATTCATGACGAAAAATAACCATGCAATGGTAAAAAATGAAGTTTTTATTCATATGATTATTGTGTATTTTTTTTTCTTCATTTATATTTGTGAGAAGCGTTTAATATTGAAGTCAAGGTTGTAAAAGTTAAACGTTTAGACTTCACCTCTTACCCCCCCCCCCTTAGAGCCTGTCCCGTATTTACAGTTCTTAAATCTGGCAACCCTGGTTAAAATGTATGTTTTACTAAACAGGTTACAAGTGCTTACTTCTATTACACGATGAAAGCTGTCCACTGATGCAGCAAACATTACTTATATAGATCTAGTTATAAACGTTATCCTTTTAAATTCGCTACTTTTAAAACTTAGAGCTCCAGTTGTAGTAAAGTCCATTTTATTCCAGTGGTTAGTTTTGTATGAAATTCCATTTTTATAGCATAGTAAAATTATTCTAAGCAACCATTTCATGAGCGTTAATGAGTGACTGCAAAATACTTTGATGAGAATGTATACTTTCATGAGCATGAGCGATTTTTTTTTTTTTTTTGGATTTTACTCCAAAGTGGTCTAAAGAATTTGAGTGGTTCTGTCTCTCTCTTTCTTTAAATGGACAAATAAATGCATCTGAAAAACCAAAAGAAAACAAACTATGAACAAAGAAAAATTACGAAGAAAAACATTTCTTCTGAGTTCTAGCTTTACAAAATTTTTGATTAAATATTTTAAAAGTTAATTTTTTAAACTACAGTCGAGTCTCGATGAAGTTCTAAGGGACTGCCTAAAAGCTTCGAGTTATTGGTACTTCGAGTCGTAGGAAGTTTTCACAACATTCTCAAGAGAAATCGGCTTTTTTTCTTTTTTAATATGACTGATTTGACACTGCTTCATCTGCTGGATCAATACGTTTATACCCCTCATTTATTGGTTGACACCATTTTCAAACCTTGCAGTACTTATTTCATACATATTAGATACATTTTTAAAATCATATGTGTTGCACAACAACTAAAAATCATTTATTTGGGTATGGGTACTCATTTAATCAAATCTACCTTTCGCAAAATATTAACCCCTTAAGGCCGTGATGGGACAGATATGCCCCTATGTTTACGTCAATTTTGTAAATTATCAAAAGCAAATAATTTATGAATTAGACTTTTTCTTCATGTTATAGTAGCATCAGAATTTTAAGATTAGAAAAAAAAAGTTATTGCTGAAAATATACAATGCTTTTTTTTTTTTGAAAACACCGTAGACCTATATTTTATCCCCATCTAAATTCTACTTTAGATTTTAGCGGTTCTCAAAAGCCTAATCGCTTTGTCTAGTATAAAAACGAAAAATAATGAAACACGAATTTTAGTTGACGTTCTAACATAGGATAATTTTGTATTTCACAATCAAAATTGAAAATTCTCCGAAAGCTTTTTTAAAATAACTTCCTCGGCTTAAATTCTTTTCTTCACTTTAGCTGGATTTTCCTAAAACAATGCATTTCAGCGCCATGAAAATGCAACAAAAAGCACTAAAGCCATTGACATTGACACTTTTTTTCTCTTTCAAGAGCATGTAATCCATTGCTCTGATTCATGACATCATGTCTTATTCTTCATACAGCCATTTCGTAAGCATTGGCTTCCTAAAAGAACTTATTGATTCCATCCAGGCTTATCAAGATTTCAGACCTAGAAGCAAAATCAAAGTACATTAGAAAACAAAGAGAACAAACAGTGCTAACAAATTACTTCAGATAGGGTCAGGTGGGGTAAAAAGGGTCGAAAATAGAACAATTTCACATGCATGCTTTGACGCAACACTGTAAAAAAGGAATGTTGCTTTTGCAGTATAATATGGCTAATTTTACAGTAATAAACTGCAAAATTGCTAGTTTTACAGTGCATTACTGTGCATTTTACAGTTTTAAACTGGAACCTCGGTTGCCAGTGTTAAACTGTTATTTTTACAGTATAATACGGATAATGTTCTGGAAAATAAATTGCAACATTGTTAATTTTACAGTAATAAACCGTAAAATTGCTAGTTTTACGTAATAAACTTTAAAATAGCTAGTTTTACGTAATAAACTTTAAAATAGCTAGTTTTACAGTTTATTACTGCGCTTTCACAGTTTTAAACTTAAACCTCTGCTTTTAGTATTATACTGTAAAACAAAAAAACAAAAAAAAAAAAAAACTTATTTTTGCAGTGAAAAGATATATATTGATACGACCAGTAAATAGAGAGTTCGGTATATGAAAACGTATATTCCTTATGATACTCAAAGTGAAATATATCTAAAAAACAAAATATTGATACTGGTAAATAGGTTATGGAATGTGTTGTCATTGACCTCTTTTATCCCATAGCGTGGGGTAAAATAGGTCACTAGAAGGGTAAAATGAGTCGTGGTTTAGAGTTTTTAATTTCATCATTTATTGAATAGTAATTTTGTACTTTCCTGTATTACTATGAAAACAAATAATATATAAACTTTTCTTGAAAGTAACATTGTTCTCTTGATTCATCTTAGCGCCAGGAATGGATAGCACTGTTTACCATACATTTAACTTTCAAACATCATCTCTCTCCGGAAACTAAAAACTTTCACTGTATTTTTAAATTTCATTGCACATTATTCTACAATGTGGGGGAGAATGATGACATGAAAATATACTTCTTTGACGTTTCCCCCCCAAAACTGAACTTGTTCCCACTTTCCAACTTTTAAAGGGTAGGCTATCAATGCACTTTGAATCGGTTATAAATCTGTACCTCAGAACCAGACTAACGAAAGTCCATTTTCGTCATTTTTCGGTAGAGGGGAAAAACGATTGTCGAATACATTGTTTTTCCTCTCTACTGAAAAATGACGAAAATGGACTTATGTTAGTCTGGTTCTGAGGTACAGAAATTTCTTCCAAAGAAATGGTTTATTATTTAGGGGAGAAGGGGACACATGTGAACAAAAATGCCATTTTTGTATTTTTTCATTATTAATTTGAGATATAAATGAAACAAGTGCTATACATGATAGGGTCAAATAACTGCATTATTTGAATTTAGCTCTGTAGAATGTTTTTCTATGATTTGGTTGCCGAGGCTTCTTTCTTTGGCAAAAATAAGTCACTTTTGCTGAACTTCTTAACAACATTTTTTGAAGAAGGTTCATCGAACAAAAGCTGTGCTTTTAATATTGGCTTTTTGATTTAATTTAATTATTTTACACTATAAATTTTTATATTTATGTATCATAAGAATGACAAAGCAATATATTGCTTGTTTTAAATTAGTACATACATACAAGACAACAAAACATGAGTTAGTAAGCAAAAAATATAATTAGCTCTTTAGTATATGCTAAACCTAATCGAATGCGAAAAATGACCCATTTTGCCCCACGCATGTTTTAATATCTCTGAAAATTTCATTTTCGCTGTTTTGTCTTCGACATTTTAGGAATTTATTCCAGAAAATGTGCTATAAGCAGTAGGGTGAAAACTTAATGTGTATTTCCATATTACTTTCTTTAAATCAAAAATTTTTATAATGATTACAGTCAAGCGTTTTTTAAGAAAAACAATTAATCGCTAGTATCTGTAACTTTAAGCGGAAGTTGCACCTTATTTTGCATATAAAATATTGCCCGGTATCCATAATACATAAAAATGGCAACGCAGAAAGAAAATATTATTTGCACAATTTTCAAGGAATTTTTAAGAGCCTGACCCATTTTACCCCACCTGACCCTAAATCAAACATTTGTTAATATTTTCATGCAGTATTTTCATGCTTATATTTTCATCTTCTTTAACGGTGAATTCCAGCCAAAAAATAAGTCAAAAATATGTTAAATTTTGTTCACATCTGCCCCAGTAGGGGGGCAGTTGTAAACACACCTGGGCACAAGGCACAAGTAAACACGGATACATAAATGGAAATAAAATACACCTAAGCATATTTTTAAGTATACTGCTTTTTACACATTAACAAACACTTACGATGAAAATATCAAGGTATTTATTCAATGTAATTAATTGACTCAATTCAACAAACATTGCAGCCTTCAAGTTTTACAGAAAAAGATACAGAAGATGCAGCTCGATAAGTGCTACCGAAAACTGAAGGTGGTGGTAATTTTAGCAGAATATCACCAGAGTGTTTACCATCGATGTATCATCTGTTTTTGGAAACATAACAGTTTCATTCATAGTAAAGTTTTGTCTTTTTGGTGGTGAATTCTACGAGGACAAAGTCATTCACAGCTAAATTTTCTGGTGCAAGGTTGACTTCAGCAAAAATTTCTTGATAGTTGCGGTCTTCAAAACTAATGTTGAACTCATTAATGTGCGTCACTTACTACAACTCTTTACTGTTCCTTTTTCAACAGTTCAGCAAGTTTAACTTTCTCTTCTTTGCAACTCTTTCAGATTTTAATTAAATATTGAGTATTGAAACTTTTAATTATTCAATATTTCTTAATTAGACTATTCAATGTATAAAAAAATCAACAATTTTTGAAATTGAAATAACTAAATACCATTATGGGGCACAGATGAACTGTTCACATCTGCCCCTACATAATGTGTTCACATGTGCCCCTTATTTCAACTTAGACCTAATTTGATAAAAAAAACTATTTTTTTCAGTTTTAAAAAAAAGTGCATGAAAACTTTCCTTATTAGGGTCACTTTAAGACAAATAAAGTTCAAATCACAAAAAAAAAAAAAAAAATAGTTTTGGATATGTTTTTACTCGGAGAACTGGAACATAAAAGTATATTGGCACCTTCCAAAACATAAGATCTTTGATAACTAAAAAAAAAAGGTTTAAATCTTTGAACTTTCAGGCATTATATAGTACTTGTATCACCATCCATGAATTTTTTTCAGATTTTTCTCTTCATGTTAATTGGGTAAAATATCGTTTGTTCACATGTGCCCCCCTCTCCCCTATTTATTTATTTCTTCAATTTTGTGTCTGCATGCTTTTCTTTAAAAACAGTTTTAATTGATTTATTATCTCTTCAGTCCTTTTCAACAACTTTTTTAATATTGTCGAGCTTGTTAAAGTTTCAGAAGTTTCTTTCTGCATATGTTTTCTTTTCTCTTCTAGCATCTTTCTTGCTTCTTCTGTAGCTGTAGTGTGCTTATAATAGAAGTTTTTATATGTATAAAATGAGAACGCGTAATTACTTGACTCGACTTGTTCCAATATCGAAGAAACAGTCTCACTTGTTGTTGAGATCTTCGATGTTGATGCCGTTCCTGCAAGTGCATTAGTTGAATTCAGCTCTGTAGAATGTTTTACCCACAGAGTTAAGATACATAGAGAGAGTGTGTGGTAACCTTTCCGCCGCCAGAACCTACCTGGCTTTAACCACGTGATCTACAACCACCGCAGCGGATCATAGCATGCACTTCTATGGAGATGAACTGTTGTTTTGAGATAAAATGGTTTCTAAATGTTGTGCATTTGGATGCAAAGAAAAATCGGTCAAGGGAGGACCAATAACATTCCATAGGTAAGTTTAGTCTGTAATAATATCTCAGTTATTTTCAAAACTCTTGCTTTAATTGTTAAAAATAGAGTTAGAAAGATTTTTATCACTTTTTTGGCGAGTAACATTTTATGAACAAAATTAACGATTTTAGTTGAGCGTTTTCGCTTGCTATCTTTGATCACACAGAGTGTATAGAAATCCATATCCTCATCGATAGTGTAAATCTGTGACTTCAATAAGTTCTATTTCAACAAATTAATGTTTTTGCATAGTTTGTGGGGAATGTAAAACCTTGATTTAAATGCCATTAAATTACCATTTAAACATTTTATTCAATTAGAAGTATTTGCCCTTTCTTTCTGGAAAAAGTTACAGCAAAAGTGAAATACTCTATTTTTCGTAATTCGACCTTTTTGCACTATTCATCTGTCGGTACGACCTTATACCGCACAAGCAGAATGAAAGGGCATGTCTCAAAAATTGCATTTTTAAAAAATCACCTCCCCTACTTATGATGTTTTTTTATTCATTCTCTACTGAACTATGTGTAACTAATTATCAATTGTTTGTACATACGTAAAGCAACGGCTTTTTTAAAGATTATTTCTCGCAATTTCGGGCGGGGGGGGGGGGAGTCTCAGATAGTTTTCCAACAGCTTAGCAGGATATTTTGTTCCTGTAAAGAAGTTTCAGTGAAGATTAAAGTTATTTAATTTTGGCCTTTTTAGTTACTTATTGATTGATGGTTGAAAAAGTTATGATTTTTTTTTGAACAAATTGTACTAAAAGTTAGAGAATTCTAGTTTCTAAGAGAGGGCTTGAGCCCCCCCCCCGCCTCCCCCCCATATGGGGGCCAGTGCCTACCACCTGATGAAAGTTTAGCCAATTTTAGTATTTATTACAGATCGAGAGAGGATTTCAAAACTATTTTGAGAAGTGTCCCTTTCTCGTGGGATATCGTTATGAATATTACATACAAATTAATATTCTAAATATAGATTTTAAGGACTAATATTTGAGCAAATTTTTTCTTTTCGAAGTACATGTTCATTAAGGATTTTAATGAAAGTGGTATATTTTGCGAAGATTAAAAGGAAATAGATGCTTGTGTTAAAATAAAAACACCCTTTAACAAATGCTGGTAAAAGATCCGTCAGAATTTTTATCTCTGTGTGTGGGGGGGGGGGGGGGAGTTCCGGCATGTTGCCTGTTTTCAAACAGTAATGCATATCACCCTGGATTTTTGATAAATGTTGCTCTTTTTAAATATCGCTCAAAACCTTCAAAGTTTAAGTCTTGAAATCGCTTTTTTGAAACTTACTTGGTGCATTCCCCCCCTCCCCCCCGAAAAAAAGAAAAAAAAACTTTTGAAACCTAATTTGAAACAAGTAGAAAATTCTATTTTTCTGTTTTGTGCCATGGATTGTTTGTCGGAGATGAAACTTGCAAGCAGCAAATAAACAAATGTCTCGCGAAGCTATCGGAATGATCGAGCGATCGGAAAGCGCAAGGAAGCATTTGCCTACCAGCAGCTTGCAAATGATCGCCAAAAATTTTAACGCGCCAGAGCGTCAGAGAGAAAGAGAGGATTTCGTTGTAGATCACGTGACATATCTTAGCGCTACTGACATCCACTGTTTCATCGGGAGATGCGCGGTCTATTCATTTTTAGTCTGTGGTTTTACCATGATTATTTTACCCAAGCTTCTCTCTTTGTGGAAAACAAGTCACCTTTTTTTAATTCATCAACAACATATCCTGCGTCGGGGATGTTTTAAACTTTAAATTAGTACTTGTTGTTCTTCTAAATTATCCTATTCGTAAAATTTGTGTTCCCTGTCTTTTGAATTATGTATAGTCTGACTTGAAAAAAAAAATCCTACCATCACTTGCAATTTTCTTTAAATTTTAAAGTTAGTCTTGAAAGCCTTTTGAGCATTTTTTAGATGGTTCAGAATAGTGCAGAATAATTATAGAATAGGAAACAGCCGCAATTACAGATTTCGCTTCTAAAAAATAATAATAATAAAAAGAGAGAGGGAGTAAATTTAAAATATACTTTATCGAAAAGTGATGCATTTCTAAAATCAGAACTAAATAGCCCTAAAAGCATTTATATGTTTAAAAATTCCTCATCGCTACAATGTTTAATGCACTAAATCCACATTACAACCTTCGTCCTCAAACCAGATGTTGTTTACGTACCCCCAGTGGAAACCCAAAAACAAAATATTCAGGCCAATAATTAACATAGGAGAATACAGTTGCTAATTATCAAAGCTTGCCTTTGAAAGCCTTTGAAATTCAAAGGGCGGAAACCAAACTATCACAACTGGAAATTACTGTTTCAAATTAGACAGATAATTAAAGACTCGGTTACCACTAGTTTCAACCCTAACAAATCCATAAGACCCCTTCTACCCATAATTCTTCACAGCTCGTTCAGCATTGCATTTTTTTGCGTAGTTTGTATGTTTAAAAGATAATTTTTAAAAAAGCACGTTTAATAACAGTCCATTTTAAAATCTTAAGAAAGAAATAAATAAAAACAAATAAAGTTAAAAACATAAAATAAACATTTCATTTGACAACCATAATGTTTTAGGGCCGTGGTAGCCCGATCGGTAAGGCGTCGGACTCGTGACCGCAGGGACCCGGGTTCGATTCCAGCCGATCAAAGATCCACTCGTCTTGATTAATGGTGGCTGGGGGACGTTAAAAATGTCGTGGTCACAAAGTCCTCCAAGTGAAACGATACCTCTGGGGGTGCTGGGCCAAGGGTTTGCTCGACCCTTGGTTCTGGTTCAAAAAAGAACAGAGCGCTCTTCAGGGTCCTATCCCGGTTGAACCACGAGTTGTGGTAGGTACGGGGGACCCTGGAGAAAGTAAAGTAAAGTAACCATAATGTTCAAAAAAGTACTTTTTTTTGAAGAAAATAATTACTACTTAATTATTTTGACTGCTTATTAAAGTACTACACTAAATTATTTTTTGTGAATTTTACATAAATGCTCGTAGCATTGTTGCAACAGTCGCTATTTCTCTTTTAAAAAAAATATCCTCTCCCCTGTTTGCTCTGCTTTTTATTTTATGCCAGAGTTATCTATCTCCCCTAAAAGATTTCCTTATCGCAATCTACCCCCGCATTCCAAATCACGTGACTGACAAAAAACGGCTGCGGGGGCGTAGCACTTTATAAGCTGTATTTCTCCCATCAAGCTCCTCAAACAGAATCCACAATGTTTCGGATCCGAGTGGGACTCGAGATTTCTCATTCTTGGCCACGGATCCAAGGAGGTAAAAGTCTTTTTTCTCATCATAATTTGAAATCTTTTTTTCTCTTTGCAATTATAACTACTCTTCTCTAAAATACTCATCAACATTGATGAAAAGTAGGTTAAAAATGCTACTCATTGGATAAATCTCAATTTTAAGTTTAACTTAGATAAACAAAATTTCGAAATTGATGAAGAGCAGATTAGAAAATATTGCACATTGGGTGTATCTTAATTTTAAGTTTAACTTAGATAAACAGAGTTTCTGAATTGATGAAGAGCAGATTAGAAAATATTGCGTATTGGATAAACCTTAATTTTAAGTTTCATTTAGGTAAACTTTCTAAATTGAGGAAGAGCAGGTTAGAAAATATTGCTTATTGGGTAAATCTTAATTTTAAGTTTTACTTAGATAAACAAAATTTCTAAATTGATTAAGAGTCGGTTAAAAAATAGTATTCATTGAATAAATCCAAGTTCTAAGTTTCAGTTAGTTAAACAAAATTTCTAAATTGATGAAGAGCAGGTTAAAAAATATTACTCAATGGATAAATTTTAAGTTGCACTTAGATAAACAAAATTTCAAAATTGTTATAAATTTTGTTTATCTAAGTGAAGCGTAAAATTAAGATTTATTCAATGAGTAATATTTTTTAACCTGCTCTTCATCAATGTCAATAAGTATTTAAGAGAAGAGCAGTTATAACGGTAAAAATTAATTAATTTCTAAATAATTTTTAATTTTGTATATTCAGAAAAAAAGCAAAAGTAAAATGAAAAACTGTCATTTATTTTATAGATATACGTATATAAGGACTTTTTTTTATTATAGATTAAGAATGCTTATCACATGTTAATATTTTCAGTCACCCTAACCTTTATTATAAATTCAATAAATTTAAATATTGCATATGCTTACTTAACACAAAAATAAGTTTTTGTTTCATGAACATATATTTTTGGGTTTACGTTAAATGCAAATGATGCTTTTTAGCCTACTTTCCCGTTAAAAATAAAAGAAAGACGAAAAAAGTATTAAAAGTAGCTTAATGCATCTAAAAAATATCGCCAAGTCCAAAAAATATCGCCAAGTTAAAAAAAAATATCGCCAAGTCCAAAAAATATCGCCAAGTTAAAAAAATAAAGAGGTAAAATGAATATCGAAAAATTAAAAATTTGAAAGTAGGGTATTGAGATGGGGAATTTGTGTGTCGGTCTGTCGGTCTGTCTGTCCCCCCCTAATAACTTTTGAATGAACATTCCGATTTGGACGAACTTTTTTTTGTTGGAAAGATCTCGGCGAGTACAGCTCATTCCTATATTTGATTTTTTGATTTGAACAATTTTTGGTTCAAATTTGAGCCGTTCAAACAACCGGTCCCGCGATACTAACTTTTTAATGAACAGTCCGATTTGAACAAACTTTTTTTTGTTGGAAAGAACTTTTCAAGGATACTTCATTCCCGTATTTACATTTCCGATTTGAACAATTTTTCGTTCAACATTGAACCGCTCAAGCAAGCTGTCACCCCTAATAACTTTTGAGTAAACAGTCCGAAAAAAAATGACTGACTGTGCAGACGATTTTTTGTTTATTTATTCATTTGTTTTATTGAATTTATTATTATTATTATTATTATTTTTGGCAGACGATTTTTTTTGTAACAAAAATGTTTCATTCACGAGGGCATTTTATTCTTTATGTATATTTAACAACTGGCAACGGATTAAAAGTGAAATTCGAGACATTTTATCAACGGACGAATTTTTTTTTCTTTTTTTTTTCTTTCTTTGATAAAATGTGTTTTGATGTACTTTGTACTTTTAATTTTTTTTTGAAAACAATTGAGGAATTTTTCTACGGAAGAACTGTAACAGTTACATTCTTTAAAAGGTGCGACAAAACTTTATTTATTCATTTATTTACTTTTTATGTGTCTATTTCATCTGATGAGAGGGGTATATTTTGCTTTTAGAAATCAGCTTCAAGTGCTAAAAAGGTATGTTTGACATAATTTTTAGTCTTAGATAATCAAGAGAATAATGATCAGATGCTAGAATGCCGATGTCGATGTACGGGGAAGTAGGCTCGTTTAGTTCTTGACAGAACTTCTTGTTTTTCATGAATTCGGAACATGTTATCGACATTTAGTTAAATCCATTGTATTTAACATAGAGAAAAAAGTAATTTTTAAGACTCTCACTTGAATGCAATCGCTTTATCACGTTATAACAGTTAATTTGATTTTTTTTTAAAAATTCGTTTACTCTTTCATTTTGATTTGCATTTGATCATTGGCATTTCCACAGTAAAAATTCAAGGTTTACATTTATATGAAGCACCCCCCCCCCTCCCTCTCAAAGAAATGATAGTAAAACAAGAACAATTTTAAAATAGGTAATATTAAAAACTATAGTCATTTTATTTACTACTAGCGGTACAAGCACGGCTTTGCCCGTGGTATAAACTTAAAAATTCATTTGTAAAAAATTGATATAGCAAAAAAAAACTCTATTTTAGTTATAATTCAACTATAATTCTTTCAAAGAATGATATAAAAATTTGGCATGGACCCCACACTACTTCCTTTTACGTGTAAATTTCTTAGTAGATGCCTTAAATGTTAAAATAGTGCTTGGAGTGAGCAAGATAACAATTCAAACATTTACATCCCTAGTTTGCCACAAAACAATGCCAAAAAAAAGGTTTTACAATGATTAATCTCCTAAATATCGCCGATTTTAACATCATTCAGTGGATTTTTCGCAAAATATCGCCAATAGCGCCAAATTGAACCAAAATATAAAAATAAATTTTTTCGCCACATTTGCCGCCAGCTTGGCGATATGTCGCCAAATTGGCGTCAAACACTTGGCGACTAAAAGCTTGGCTATATTTCGCCAAGTGGTCGGCCCAATTCATATCACTTTTGTCTGCATTGAAATTAACACTGATTTACCCCATAAAAGGGGTAAAACCCCCTTGGGGGAATTCGAATGCAACCCCAAGGGGAGGTGCACAAAAATAAGCCAAAAGAGAAAATGAGAACAATTTTGCTGCTCACAGAAATCTTACCAAAGTTTAAAAGAAGAAGAAAGTTTTCTTTCCTAACTTCAAAAACAAAATAATAGAAATTTCGTGCATTATTCTTCACCATGATAATAAAAACAATAAACATCGACAAACATCAACCAGCAAATGATAAATTAAAAGCCAAACTCATTCACTCAAGCCATTTACTGCAATTTATATTGAAATAAAAAAAGGAAATAAAATATGTTTTGCCAGACGATAAATTTAGAATGGTTTACTATCATGTTGTTTCTTTTTTGACCTCATTTGGTTAAACAATGTTTTCCTCTTCTACACAACTCGTCAGATCGCCAAAATATCTCTAAACTCACAAAAATGGTACGCGTCAGTTTCTTCCTTCTCTACCTTTTTTAAAGAAAGGACTCGATTTCTCATTTGATTGACAGGTGCCATCTTATCACGATTTTATTATATTTCATTTGACTAATTTTAATAAGGCTTGGAGTTTGGATTGCTACAAAAACAAATACATTTTTAAAATTATTAATGGAAAAAGAACGAAACAAATAAACGAAATAAAAACGTAACCATGGTAACAACATTAAAAGTTGATTTCCGTTGATAAAATAATTCATTTCATTAACCATTTTAGAATCGTTTGGCTTGCTTTACTGAAGATAAGCCTTGAATTCCGGGATTCTAAAAACAATTGTTACAGCTCTCCTGATGATCGTAGAAACTTCGAAAAACATTCATTTTGTGCAGAAAATTTCATGCTTTCGAATGACATAAGACTTGAAAATGTGTATGAAATATTTCTTCCCTATTTTATCGAATTTCCGCTAAGAATTCGAATAGAAAAAGAACGAAGTGGAATTTTCGAAAAATCGCTTCGAGGTGCAAAACTACATGCTACAAACTAATTTTGTGCCAAGTGGCATGAAAATCGACCGAACGGTTTTGGCGCTACGCGCGTAACAGACAGACAGAAAGAAAGAAAGAAAGAAAGACCCACCTTCATCTTTATTATTAGTAGAGATCATGTTGTAACGACATGAATTTTTTTCTGTACGAGCTTTTTGGTGCTTTTACAGAAGAAACTAATCTACACGTAATGGATTTTTTTTTTCAAAACGATATTTCTGAAGTGTTTTTTTTTTTTTTCTTTGCTCGGTTTAAATATCTATCCGATTGTTCTTCGATCTACGATTAATTTTAAAATCTCAAACTTTTATGAAAGACTGCCCACAGCATGGCATGGTCATAGTATGTTTTAATTGCTTCTGCAATGAGCGTTGTGTTAATTAAGTTCTTTGGAAAAAGATCTCCATCTTCTTGATGATCATTATTAGTTAGTTAGTGTCAGTTTTGCAGTTTATAAACATAGCTTATGATTGTTTTGAACTTTCGATCTGAAAAAGCATATTTATCATGAAATATGCATGTACCACAACAAACCTTTTTTGTACATACAAACCTGTTGCTTAGCATCCACAGCGGCATTCTATGACGAGGGGATACTGTACTTTCAGCCAATCGCAATTCCTCTTCTCATCCCAGTTCTGGCAGTGCCACCTCAGCAAAATTTTGTCGGTAGATTTGTGTGGTTTGCAGACCATGCCTCTTGGGAAAGAGCAGGTAGGTCGGGGGGCGCAGGAGTTCTCGCGAAACCATCGGGGCCAGAAGCGAGGTCCCATATCCTTCCATTTCTGGAGAAGAGGACAGTGACTGTGCAACCACAAGAGGTCTCTGAACCTATTGAAAAATAAGGAGACATGCATGTATATTTTGTCTCTTGTTATTTGAGCATTAATTCTGCGGGATTTTAAGCTTTTTAATATTGATTTTGTCTTTGTATTTTTGTTTATTTAGTGACTAGTCTGATTTGTGTATGTTCAGTTTGAAATAAACATGTGGAACAAATTTATTTAGGTCCGGTTCTTGGAGTATGGGAAAAATGATAAAATCACCTTCTTTTGACCTTCTTTCTAAGCTTTAAGCTGGTTTTTTTACCATCACCCATCCTTACACTTTGAAGATGCAATCTTTGGATGTGCCTTGGTGGTGGACCTTGAGGTATCAAATATCCTGACCTTGTTTTCTTTAATTTCAGTCTCACCGTTCCATTAGGGTATAAGGAGTATGCTTCTGGTTCCGATTCACTCATTACCTGAAAATTATAAATTATCAATGTTAGGGACAGAATAATGCTTCTTGGCAAGATTTCATGTGTCATTTTTTTTTTTGACAAAGCTAAGAATTTTGATAAACATTTGAAATTTAATTTTGCCACTAGAGATATTAAAAAAACCTTTTTATAAGAAGCTTCCATCAATCTTTTGCACCTTCGACATTCCGCCTGATAGTGTAAGACTATTTAAATACATCAATTTGGTACGCAGAACATTTTGAAATAGTGGGTAGTGGCATGCTGGTACCTCGATAATATGCATTAGGAAGAAGTACAGTGAATAACAATATATTATTGTAAAATACATTTACTAACTTATTTACAAACGGAAAATAAACTTTAAAGGTTAAAATTGGCATCTTGTCACAGCCGACACAGAAGATAACATAATATGGCCAGTCAACAAATTGCTCACCTTTTTGTGGCTGCATTAAAACTATTGCCACTCGCTTGGTGGTTGAAGTTCTTTTTAAATAAATATTATACAAATTAAAGTTAATAGCAGCAGTACCTCACAAGTGCAATCTCCTGAACATTTACTCTTTCGAGGTTTCTTTCGGAGCATTGGTAAATACCGTTACGGAATAGGATTTATCTTCAAGAAAGTTTGAATTCTTACTTGTGAATCGAAGAATTTTCCAAGGATCATTCTTAAATTTTCCGAATTCGTATCTTCAGGTAGAGGATCATATAGAGCACTTTTGGGCTCCATCAGCTCCAAAACTGGTAATATTTGGGATACTGCTGGTCTCCTCCCTGTTCTGTCGCACCAGCAATTTGAACAAACGAGGAAGAATACTGAAATAGCTAAAACTTTTACCGCTTGCCAAACTTCCATTCCTAAAAAAAGAGAAGGAAAAAAAGAGAAAGCTCGAGAATAAAAATCAAAGACCCAAAATGCATAGAATTTCATTTGTTCAGCGAAAAATGCCATTTTGTTATACAGCGACATACTCATAGTAATAACGTTTCTTTGTTGACCTTTTTCTTATTTTGTTAAAGTCAGGGATGCCCATATGAGGGGGAGGCGGGGGGTGGATTTGAAAGGTTTTTATCTCAATTTTAAGGATATAGGTTTTTTTTAGAGGGGATACATCACTGCTAAGAAAAAAGAACATATAGAGACTCTAACTACCGCACTGAGGATCACGGTGGTCTGATCAGTAAGGTATCAGACTCATAATAACAGAGTCTTGTTTTCGATTCCAGCCGGATCGAGGATCCACCGTACTCAATAATGGGACTGAGGTACGTTATATGTGTCGCAAAGTCCTCCAAATTTCCATTCCAAATCAATATATTTGGGGGTGGTGGACCAGGGATTACTCGGCACCTGGTCTAGATCAAAGAACAACAACAACAAAAAAAAAAGAAGATAGACATCTCCAGGGGCCCATCCGACCGGTTAAATCACGTGTAATGGTAGGTACGGGGGACCTTGGAGTGAGTGAGTGAGTAACTACCATACAGTTAACATGCTATTATCATTTTATTTTCAATATATTATTCTTCATTTTACTCTTTATTACTTTACTGCACATGCCGTTTTGCTTCTGAAGTGAGGATAAAGGCTACTTCATCTTTTTAAATTTTTCAGCATTGCTCTTAGATTATGTAAGCTACAGAGTTTCGCTTTTTTGTCCTGTTTCTAAATCAATTATCGTTGAATTATGAATCAAATAAAAATGCCTATAATTATGTTAGTGTACTCGATTTTGTATAATTTTACTGATTCTGGTTTATAATGTTATGGATAGAATTTAAACTTAATGGATTTTTTTTCTTTGTTTTGAGTTAACTCAGTTTTTGATTTTCGACTATTTTTCTGCCCGAACATTAAGTAGGACTGATCAAAAATAGAAAATACCTATTTATTAGTGTAACGAATACGATGATGGATCTTTTTTTAGGAGATTTATGCAAAATTGCGTCTCAGAAAGCTTTCCAATGTAAGTAAATTCAAGTTCGGAGGGCGTGGTAGTCCAAGACTCGTTGTCTGCATAAAAGACAGTGCATTCCAACTCATGATTTGTACGAAAATTCACGCTGTTTGATGTTTGACAAGAATACGAGGGCTGTCTGAAAAGTTTCCGACCTCGACATGAAGAGTGCAAAACTTATCAATCAAAGAGCGGTGTTCTAGTTTAAGAGTCTTTCGGTAACTTGGAACAGTTGTTTTGGCTAGTTTTAGTTCAAATTTTTTGTGTGAATATCAAGCTCTGATTCGATACTTGTTTTAAAAAGGAAATGCGTCTGCACAAATTAAAGAGGAGTTGGACTCCGTGTATGAGGAATTTGCATCATCGTCTACAACCGTAAAATTTTGGTAGCTGAATTCAAAAGCGGCCGTAACAGCGTAGGTGTTGATGAATGCTCGGGTCGACTCAAAACTGCTACCACTGATGAACACATTGCTTAAGGTCATCAAATGATGCTGGATGATCACAGATTGCAAGTGAGATACATAGAAGAATCTATGAATATCTCTAAGGAACGTGCTGCCATATTTTAAATGAGAAATTAATCACGCGGAAGCTGGTTGCACGTTGAGTGCCGTGTTTGCTCAATTTTGACCAGAAACGTGTCCGAATGAACATTTGCAGCGCACTTTTGGCGCAATAAACCAGAGTTTTTCCGACGGCTTATCACTGTAGATGAAACCTAGATTCATCAATACACTCAAAAACGAAGTCGAAACAATGGACTGCAAAGGGAGAACAAGCTCCAAAAAAGGCCAAAACAAAAAGTGATGCGAAGCGTTTTCTGGGATAGCCATGAAGTGATACTCATTTACAATCTCAAAATTAGAAAAACCATAACATGAACATACTATACTACTCTCTTTGACAAATTGAAGGAGGAAATAGAAGAAAAACAGCCGCATTTAAAACAGAAAAAGCTCTTTTTTATCAAAAAAAAATGTTCCTGCTTACACCTCAGCGGTTTCAATGGCCAACATTCACGAGTTAAGATTCGAAACCGTTGAACACCCACTATACTCACCAGACCTGGCCACAAACGACCTTTTCTTGGTCCCTAAGCTGAAAGAAGCTCATGGAGATGAAGAACAAAGGTTTGCTTCAAATGAGGAGGTTATAAACTTTGTCAACAGCTTTTTTGAGGACAAATTTTCATCATTACTTTTGGATGGGTTAAAAGTATGAGAGCATTGCTGAATGACGTGTGTGGACTTGCAAGGAGACTATGTCGAAAAGTAACAGCCAGTTTGGACGATAAAAATATTTTGCCTATGTCATGTTGGAAACTTTTCAGGAAGCCCTCGTAGCCCTCGAAAAAGTTTTTTCTCTGAAATTTTAGTTGGTTCTTACAAAAATTTAAAGAAAACTATCAGCAAAACATCATTTGAGAACCTACGGTTGCGGAAGAACAGTTAGACAACTGGAATTCGGTCAAAGTGTCACCACTGTAGCCGCTGCAATGGGTATATCAAAATGTCATCTCATGATTAAAGAAGGCGGCTAGAGGTGAAAATGCTTTGCAAAAGCACGCCAGGATTCGTGATAGGAACACCACAACTTCAGAAGGTCGTTATGCAGCCCTCGTAGGAAAAAGGAATAGAAATTTCACTCCTGGGACAGAGAAGTGCTAACCTTGCAACGGCAACCGGCACGTATGTTTCTGCAAGAACCAACTCTCGGCGATTAAGTTAAATTGGTTTGTGTGTACGGAAGCCCCTAAGTTGCATCAATGCCCCAGTCTTTGTTCAACGCTCCAGTCTTTATTCATCGCCGATTTGAGCTCCTTCACTGAATAGCACTGCTCCTTTTTTCTTGTAGAAGGCACCGTGAGATGCTTTCTATCGGAAAAAAAAACGTTCTCTATCAAATAGAGATCTGAGCTGAGTGCGTGGCAGCTCATCACACTGGCATTTTGAAAAGTAAGCCACTGTTTTATGGACTGGGAATTTTGTTAAAGATCCCCTGAGTACTCGTTTGGCATGGAGTATCTCTAGGCAAATGAAATTCCTAGTGCAGTTTGCCTCGAATAGAGTCCATGTACCTCCATCTGGTGGGGAACCTGGGCGTCAAAATTCTCGTGGGAATGGCCTTCCCCGATAGTGGTGCCACATGGAAGAATGATTGCCGGTCTCGGGGAATGCACCAGGTCTGTAAATGGTTAGTAGCCAATACCATTTGCCCCTGTTTGAAACAAACAAACAAACAACACGTTCCACCTAAGAACGAATGTTGCCAAAAAAGCTGTCAGCACTAGTTTTAATCAGGATCCATCTGTATAGTAACTGTCGTTTCATTCCTTACACCATTTTTCAATGTTTAGCAGACATGCCGAACACGAAAAACATACATTACGGATGCACCGATAAGCAAATTGGCCGATTATTGATTACCGATTTATGGGCTGTTGATAATCGGTCGATTTATCGGCATAGCCGATTAATGATCGTGATGATTATTTTTAATACTTCTAAGTTCTCCATCGCTGTTTTTTTTTTCTTTTACGATTTCTATTTTAGAAATAGTTACTAATTCATTTCTGAGAGACGATTTATTCTCTCCATTTTCCCAACTTTTTACCAACTTTCTTCATTTTCCCAACTCCATTTTCCCAACCGAAATAATTTCAAAATTTCATCAAAAATTTTCGAAACAATTGTCGTGTTATTGTTAATTAAATTACGTTGTGTTAAGGCAGTAGTCTGGTAACTTATGCCTATTTTCATGACTTCTTTGGAGGGTAGTTTTTTATAGGAAAATAAAAATGAATTATCTTGAATATTAAGAGTGTTTTATTTACATATTGAAGATATAAAAAAAAATTATTTGAAAAAATTTAATAGTTTATTACTATTTTTATTGTCACACGAAGTTGGAACTTCAAAAAAAAAAAAAAAAAAATGCACGTGGGTGGCCCGGGTGATTTTGGCTCTTGATGTTATCTGAAATCAAATATTCTTGATTATTCTTAATCTATAGACATGTCATTCTGGTAAGCACTACTGAAGTTAAATTTCAAGGGTAAATAACAAAATGGCGAACTTTGAGAAAAAAAGTCCTTTTATTTTAGCAAAGAAAGGGTTGTAAAATAAAAGTTAGGTGTGAAAAAAATTCTCGTTAGTACCGACGAGAACTATAAGTGTGTAGAACAGCCTGTTAAAATTTGAAAGCAGTCGGTTCAGTAGAAAAAAAGTTAGGATCCGGGCCGACCAGAAAAACAATGTTTTGAGAAAAACGCGTTTAAAGTTCAACAGCAAACTCCGAGGTGCTCTAGGAAACTCGTTATAACTCCCGAAATATTTCGAATTTCTGTCTGCAATTTTCACAGTACATTCTCAACACATTGTACACTGCTCGACATTGAAAATGCAACACCAAGAAGGAGTGGTCAGAAATTCATGCAAATTTTACCGTAGACGCACGTCACTGAGATATGCAAATGATATGAAATGCGCAGCTCTCCGACGCACGTGAAGTAAGATATAAGAGAATGAAGTTGAAAAGTGGGCTATGTTCATGTTGGTTTTTCTGCCAGACTAATTATCGGAGAAATTTGGTTTTTGTCTCGAAGGATACGTGTGATAGGAGGAAATGCAACGCCGTCCTCAACGAAGACACTTCCAGCATATAGACGACTTTACAAGGGGTATGGTGATCGGACTGAGAAGGGGAGGTTGGTCCATACGTCAAATTGCAGCTGATACCCACATGGATGCAAGCACTGTGCATCGGCTGTGTCGGAGATGGTTGGAAAGAGGAAATGTAGCCACATTGAGGGGTGCAGGTGCAGCCAGAGTGACGTCAGACCGCTTGGATCGACGGATTCACCGACAAGCTGTGGCGGACCCGCAAGTCACTTGTACGTCGATTCTGCAGCACGTGCAAGGTACCCTGTATGTTCCTGTGTCGACCAGAACCATTTCCCGTCGACTGGTTGCACGTGGCCTGCAATCACGGCGCCCGCTAATAAGACTGCCATTGACCTCACAGCACAGACTCCAACGTTTGGAATGGTGCCGGACCAGAGCGACGTGAATGGCAGAATGGCAAACCGTAGTGTTCTCAGATGAATCCCGCTACTGTTTGTCCAGCGATAGTCATCGCATACGTGTGTGGCGTCGACGTGGAGAAAGATCGAATCCGGCAGTAACTGTGGAACGCCCCACAGCGCGACAACGTGGCATAATGGTTTGGGGCGCTATTGCATACAATTTCATATCACCTCTAGTTCGTATTCGGGGCACTATGACGGCCCAACGATATGTAGATAATGTACTGCGGCCGGTGGCAATACCCTACCTTCAGGGTCTGCCAAATGCAATTTTTCAACAGGATAACGCCCGGCCTCACAGTGCTCGAATCAGCCAACATGCTCTACGAGGTGTACAGATGCTTTCCTGGCCACCATACTCTCCTGACTTGTCACCAATCGAACATGTGTGGGACGTGTTTGGACGCCGTTTGCAGAACCTGCCACTGCCTCGTTCAGAGGACGAATTGTGGCAAATGGTTGAAAGGGAATGGAGTGCCATCCCTCAGAACACCATCCGTAGGCTTATTGATTCCATGCCTAGACGTGTTTCTTCGTGCATCGCTGTCCGCGGTGGTCCTACTTCTTACTGAGCCGGCGCCGTCCTCGCTCTAAATTTTGCTTATTTATTTTGAAATAAATATCACTTATTGTTCCACGCTGTCTCTGTCTTCTTACCAAATTTCATCAATTTCTGCCCACTCCTTCTTGGTGTTGTATTTTCAATGTCGAGCAGTGTACTTTCAAATCAAGCAAAAAGAAATTTTTTTCAATTTCTTGAACTCAAGTTACCAGACTACTACTTTAAACAGACATATTTAAAAAAAAACAGTGAAAACTCTGTGGTGAATATGCTAATTTGCTGCTCTCTAAACTGAAATTTATTTTATAATTATTCATAATTTAATCCATTTTTTTTCTTTATGAAAATTAAAAAGATATTTAAAAGCACTATGCTAAAGAAGAAAAGTTTCGACACATGAAAAATTTTGAAATATTGTATATAAGTGTTTATTATTATTTTAATAGAAAATGAAATGAAAAAAACGCCTTTACTTCCATCATCATCTTCCCTAGATAGAAAACTGCCAAGCTGTTCGTCTGTACTCGATATTGGTTATGTAACAAAGAATTATTCATATTTGCACGATAAAAAGAAAGAAGATGAAAGAGTAGAAAGCAAACTAATGTAACGTTTGAGCAAAAGCCATTCTCCATAATGTAGAATAATGTTTTATTCAAAGGAGGTATCTAACTAAACGTATTTAAGTTATTTGCCTTGAATATAAAGTTTTACTTAGTGGCTGAACAGTTTTACTGAGCTGAATAGCTTTTTTTTTTTTAAAGGAAAAACCGTTTACATGGGGGGGGGGGGCGAAAGGAAGAAAAGAGAAAACTGCAGCAGCTTAGCAATAACAGACAAGAAAGAAGACTTAAAAACCGTGGAAAAGTTAAATGGTTTCGAAAAATATGTTGTTTGTCTTTTGGTCCCTATGTTCATTCGAATTTCTGCGCATAGTGAACACAATTCTACACTGCAAAAAATAAACTGTTGTTTTTACGGTATAATACAGCAGAGGTTCAGTTTAAAACTGTAAAAGCACAGTGTTACAAAGTGTAAAGCTAGATATTTTTCAGTTCATTAAGACTGTAAAACTAGCAATTTTACAGTTTTCCAACTTTTTTCTTCCTTGTGTTTTTGAATGTGTTTTTTGTGTTTTTATGACCTGAAACCTTTCACACCACCACACACTCCAGGGTCCCCCGTACCGACCACACTTCGTAGTTTAACCGGAATAGGGCCCTGAAGAGGGCTCGGTTCTTTTTGAACCAGAACCAAGGGTCGAGCAAACCCCTGGCCCAGCACCCCCAGAGGTATCGTTTCACTTGGAGGGCTTTGTGACCACGACATTTTTTAACGTCCCCCCAGCCTCCATTAATCAAGACGGTGAATCTTTGATCGGCTGGGATGGAACCCGGGTCCCTCCGGACACGAGTCCGATGCCTTACCGATCGGGCTATCACGGCCCCAAGCTTTCACACCGGTTGAGAAGCACTGGACTAGGGTTTGACAAAGAGACGAAGCCGAAATAAATTTCTCCGAAGATATATTCGGGTATAACACTACGATGCACTCAATAAAAAATTACCCCGAGTAATGCCTAAGCGCAGGCCCGTTATTTCGACTTTTTCCGGCGGGGGGGGGGGGGGGGTAAGGATGTGTACTAAACATAATTTTACGGTAAAACAGAAAAAGCCACTCCCTTTATATGTAAAACAATTAATTTTCCAAAGCCGAGGGGGGGGGGGGCAATTGAAACCCCTGACTCCCCCCTAAATGCCTAAATGACGGACCTGCTTAGGCGTGACATTTTTGAATATCAGTGTTGTGCCCGAGATAATTTCGGCCATGACAGTTTAAGGTTAAAGCCATTCCCGTCATTTAGGGGGTTGGCAGGGGGGTCAATTGCCTCCCCCCTGACTTTGGGAAATCAATGTATTGGTATATAAGTAGGCGTGGTTTTTCCCACTTTTTGGGAAATTTTACATTGTGTATGCACCCTTTGCCCCCCCCCCTGGAAAATTTCGAAATGACGTCCCTGGTTAAAGCACTCAAAGATTGATGAAGAGCAGAAGAAGTAACCACTGAAAGAGGAAAGAGGAAAACCAGATCCGCCATTTAGAAGGGGGCAGGGGGGTTAATTGCCCCCCCTGACTTTGAGAAATCAAAGAATTAACCTAAAAGTGGGCGTGGCTTTTTGATGTGTTCCGATGAAATTTTAGTGTGTTTTGACCCTTTGCCCCCCCCCCCTGGAAAAACTTAAAATGACGTCCCTGAGGAAAACACTAAATTTTATATTGTTTATTTTAGTGACAACGGGTGTGTTGAGAACATTTTTGAAAATTGTTTTCAGAACATTTCGTTAACCATGAATGTTGGTTCTTTAACTGAATCTCCAGATCTTTTATTTATCGATAATCACTGTTTGTACTTTTAACTCTTGAGAAAGGTGATTTTTTTCACAGAAAAATTTATTACTATGGTAAGGTTTCCGAGTTACCGTGGTGGCCCGATCGGTGGCCGATTGGACTTGTTACCGAAGGGTCCCGGGTTCGATCCTAGTCGATCAAAGATCCACATTCATTAATACTGGTGGCTGGGGGACTCTAAAAATGCTCATGATCACAAAGTACCCGAAGTGAATCAATACCTCTGGGAGAGTCATAACAAGTGTTTTCTCGTCTTCTGGTCTGGATTTAACCCATTAACCTCATCCGGGCTTTTCCCGAGCTGGACTCGGGCAAGCGAAATGTTCCATTCTGGCTCATCCCGAGTGTAGCTCGGGCACTGTGAAAATTAACACTACACAACCAGTCTTTCAAGAATTATTTCACATGTCCCTTTTATGGTTTCGGATGCTTTTATTTACTATTGTTGCTACTAGATAACATAACTATACAGTGTTTTGAGCTGTAGATTTAAGATAAGAGTAGGCACCAACTCTGAAATAGAATGATTTCTGATGGCATACAGAGAGCCAACTTTACAGGTAAATACTCATTTATTTAAATAGATATTTTTACATTTATTTTTAGGAAATGTTGCATGCGAATGATGCTATCATATTCAAAAAGATATGTATGTATGAAAATAAGCAAAAAAAAAAAAAAAAAAAAAAACAACAAAAAATGACATATTTTGATCCGTAATCCCGAAATTACTCATTTATTTAAATAGATATTTTAACATTTATTTGTAGGAAATGTTGCATGCGAATGATGCTATTATGTTTAAAAAAATATGTATGTATGAAAATAAGCATAAAAAATTGACATTTTTTGATCCGTAATCCCGAAATAAAATGAGCCTGGAAGGGGTTAATGTCTAGCGTCTCTTTTTAGGGACGGTCCAAAAAAGGGTCTGAATTCCCCCAAAATGAGCATTTCAACCAAATAATAGTGTTCAATTGGTACCTTGGTATTGTTTCAGTCCGTTATTAACAGATTGCAGCACATAACCATTGTAAACTGTGTTCTATAGCAGTTTTAATATGATCTTTATCAAAAATGACATCGTTCACAATCTCAAGAACAAAAAAGCTAAGTTTTCAAAGTTATTCCCAGCTTCCCAGTTTATGTTAATTGCTGATTTTATTTCTTCTTATAAAATGTCTTTTTAAATATTATATCGTGGACAGAAAAAAATTTTAGTAAAAAAAGTATGTACCCTCTGGGGTCTAGCGTAACTTTTAAGGGATGATTTTTCTTTCCTTACTAAAAAAATTATTCTTTACATAATATTTTTTTTTATTATTTTTTGTGCCCATTAAACACTGGTTGTAACCAGAAAACAAAACATCTTTTGAAAAAAAAATGTCAGGCATTAATGGGTTAAAAAAAAGGGCCCTCTTCAAGCCCCCACCCCCCATTCAAACGGTTAAACGGTGAGTTGAGGTCAGTACTGGGGACCCTGGAGGGAAAAGTGAAAAGGTAAATTTTCCAGCTCAAAACCACTCGTAGATTGCATCGGCTGTGGCAATTTTTGAGCCGCTGACCACTTTTCCTCGTCAAGAGTCCCCCCCCCCCCTTTTTGTGTCATATCCAACTCAATCAGTTATGGAAAATATACTTCTCAGCTCTTCAACATTGCTTTTAATATGCTTTTGTAATATGTAATACGTAAACACTGCAATTTTGTATACATAATTGCAAATAGCTTTTTTTACTAAAAAAACTTTCAAACTAAGCTCAAAGCCTAGTACATTTTATTTACAGTATTATCCCCATTCAAAATCAAATGTTATATTGTTTGCACTTTGCAGTATTCTATAACAAAATACAACTTTGCTTGAGGTTTTTAAAATCCAAGCCGTTTTTCAATTACTGTACACGAATGAAAAATTTGAGAAGTTAATCTTCTCAAATTTTTAGAATTTCCCAGCATAACTAGCTTGCATTGCCATCAAGGAACAAGTAAGAAACTATTTCAGAGTTATTTAATAGTTAACGTAGATGCTAACTATTCCATTAATACAAATACATTTGTTTCATGTTATCTTAAATGAAATATTCATCTTGATTCTCATTAACCCATTAATGCCTAGCGTCCCTTTTTAGGGACGGTCCAAAAAGTGCGTCTGAATTTTCCAAAAATAAGAATTTCAACCAAATAATTGTATTTAATTATTACTTTGATATCGTTTCAATTCATTATTAACAGATTGCAGCATATAACCATTGTAAAGTGTGTTCTGTAGCCATTTTATTATGATCTTTATCAAGAATTACATCGTTCACAATCTCAGGAACAAAAAGCAAGTTTTTAAAATGATTAACAAGTAAGTCTTTCTGTGTTTGAGATATATGCTACTTTGATCGATATTTTAGTATACCTTTTTTTGCAATTTTGTAAATTTTACTTTTTTTAAGGATTTTATAGCAATTAAAGAACGTCTCTAAAAAGGGACGCTAGGCACTAAAGGCTGCATTGCCTAACCGTGACAGATTTCTTGCTTAGAATCTATAATTTATCTCAAAAGAATATAGTAAATGTCTTAGATTGAAAAATAGAAAATGCAAGTATATATATTTTTTAAGACTTAAAAAATCTAATTAAATTAAATTAATTAATGAAAAAATTTAATTACAATTTTCTCAAATATTTTATCTTTTCTTTTCTTTTTTTTTTTTTTTTTTGAAATTGCGATAAATACTTGAGGTAAATTCTGAAAGAAAACTATTTCAAAAAAGTAATTCTTTAAAATACTAGTTATTTAATTTATTTTCCATTATGCATTTAGGTGTTTTTGTTGTTTAGTCTGACTGTTGAAGTAGCCCTAAACTGTTTCAGAATCTTACCACTTCACCTTGATGAAGAAGTCAAGGATTGCATATGCATTTGTTGTTTGGGAAGGGGTTACAAATTTAATTTCAGAATTCCCTGAACATGCCAATTTTGATCTCTACTGTGACAATTTATTTACTTCTCTTGCGCTCCTACTTGATAATTTGTCTCAGAAAGGTTTTGTGCAAGAATCGGATTGAAAAATGCCCATTAACTGAAGTTACGTTGTTCAAAAAAGAAAAGAAAGGAAGTTTTGAATAAATGTCGATGACAGGTAAAATAATATTACTTGTTTCGATGGAATAATAGCAATGTCGTAACTATTGCCTCGAATCTTCATGGAGTTTATCCTATAGTAAAGGCTAAGCGATTGTCCAATAGCGAAAAGAAAGTAATTGAAATTGATGAACCAAATATATGGTTGCTCGGTACAATCGTTGCATGGGGGGACAGATCCCATGCATCAAAATATCGGGAATTACCGGTTTTTGATCCAATCTAAAAAATGTGGTTGCCGCTCTTCATTTTTATTTTAGAAGCTGCTGTACATTGAGCTCAAGATTACAAGATTGAGTTAGGTATTATGGAGAAATTTGTTATATTGCTTCAAATAAGACTCAGGTAAGATGTGCCCATTGAAGTAAAAAAGCTTATCGGAAATGCAGCGAATGCAATGTAGGTTTGCACAACAAATGCTTTGGCGACTTTCATACTCAACAACACCAGGGCCATTCCATGAAAAGTGAAACCAATTGGTCGAAAATTCATATTGAAGTTATGTTGCCATGTTATACATCATTTTAAAGCTTAAGATGTATATTTTAAGAATCCTGCATTGGTTTTTTAGTGAGAGTTAGAATAATACTTGTTTTCTTAGTTGGAAGTATGATATTCACGAACTTGTAAAAATCAGAAAAAAGAACACATTTTCAAATGCATATTTCTCATCGAAAAATAAAAACAAAAATAACTACTTGTAGCACAATTTTAACTACTAAGACGGTACTATAATAATATGCATTCATTAGTTTTTTTTTGAATTGATCTAAATGGTGTAATTGAAGTTTGAAAAAAAGAAGTTTGATGTTACGTCTGTAACAAAAAAGAAGCAAAAGTTGTCATTACGTCCTAAAAAATCAAAATTAAAAAAAACCCTTAATGGTCCTTTTGGCAAATTCTTAGAGTAATTGCCCACCATAGTTAAAAATATTGCAACTGATTTAGTTTTTAAATTAATGCTGTTACAGACGTAACATTTCGGATATAAAAAATGGCTCTATGTTGCGTCCGTAGCAAAAGTAAATTTCCAATTAAATAGGTAAAAAGCACAGGATGAGCAATTCATGTATATAGCATAATATGGTACGAGTACTAAAGTTTCTGGTATTCTGATTTTGAAATTTTTAATTATGTCGGCATGTAATTAAAATTTATTTCTTAAGATTAATAAAGTACACATATGGTATAACTGATTATAATTTATACCTCAACTGGCATTTTTTTGCTACGCCGCATGGAAAGGGAGCTGTGGATGGAGTTTGGGCTATGGTCAAGCACCAGGTTTGGCAGAGAGTATAAGATCTAGAACAGCATTTGTCAACGACGCTCTTTCCTTTTTTCAGTGTGCAAACTCCATTGCAGAAAAAGTTAAAATTATTTATATGCCCCAGGAAAATGTTTTAAAGCTGACGCCAAAATTGGAAGAACGGTGGGCTAACATCGCGAATTTGCCAAAAGCCCGCGAAATGCATTGTTTTCGAACAGAATACGAAAATGCCGTTCGAATTTCGAGAACGTCGGACGAAAAAGGACACATTTTTTCATTCAAAAAAAAAAAAATTATCAAAATTGACCAACTGTCACCAAGAAGGTTAAATTTTAGTTTGGTACTAGTATTCTGCCATATGATCCAACATTTTCAAATTTTTAAGTTCTCCTAAGACCAATCACTGATTCCAGGGAGGAATTTACTTTTCCCGATTTTTTTATGTAGCAGCCCCATTATGCATTAATTTTAAGAATACAAATAAATAAATTTGTGTGAAGGTCTTCTAAACTTTTCTTGTGTCAATCTTTCTTGGAAATAATTGTCTTAAGATGCATTAATTTATTGTTACACATTGACATATCGGCATATGCTCTCAACTCCCCTAGACTTACCCAAATTTTCTAAAACTGTTACAGTATAACTTAAAATATTCAAAAAAGGTGTTGATTAATGCTACTGTATTGTTTTAGCACAAAAATCTTTGTTTATTCCTGCTTTACAATACTGTTTTCTGCTTTTAAATCAGAGATGTTACGTCTGTAACACCACTTTGTTTCGTCCGTAACAAGTTTAGGAATTTTTGTCACAAATTCGGCAGTCAAAATCCACACAATCTTTATGGTTTTAGAAAGCTTGAAGTCTCTAGAACACGTATTAAAAAAAAAAAGTTCAAAATTTCCATATAATTCAGAGGAATATTGTAAGTTGTATGACATAGTCGAGTTTTTGCTGTTTTGCGAATTACGTCTGTAACAGGCAGTTTTTAATTTCTGTATTTTTTTGTAATTAAGCAATCTGCACGCAAATTTAATGTAGCATAAACATCATCAAGTTACACTACACGAAAAAAAATTGAAGACTTTCATCAGCCCAAACCAGAATTATTTGTGTTCAAAGTCTGCGATTGTTACGTCTGTAACGATGGAATTGCCCACCAGTATTTCCTTGTTCTCTGAATCTACTTCCTAGTTTATGTTAATTACTGCTTTTATTTCTTCTTATAAAATGCCTTTTTGAATATTATATCGTAGGTTGAAAAAAACCGTTTGGTAAAAAAAGCATGTACCCTCTGGTGCCTAGGGCCCCTTTTTAGGGACGATTTTTCTTTTTAAATAAAAAAATTATTCGTTACATGATGATTTTTTTATTATTTTTCCTGTCCATTAAACATTATTTGTAACCAGTATACAAAATATCTTTGAAAAAAAAATGTCAGGCACTAATGAGTTAAGGTCAAGATGAAGAATAATTTTATTTCCCAAAAATGGCTTGATATGTCATGAAATTTTACATTTTTTTTTACGTTAACCACATAGCATTTTGAATTTAGATCCAAGTAGAAAAGATTCAAGTTTAGAATGCTTAATATGTATAGTCTTGAGCAAAGGAGAACCAGAGGGGACAAGATTCAGTTATTTAAATTTATTAAAATGAATGATGATGCAGGGTTAGATTTTTGCACAGAAAGCAGGACAAGGGATTAGTGTTTTAAGCTGTTCAAATCTCAGGCTAATCTGAAAATTCGAAAAAATTTCTATTTTAGCAGGGTAGTGGGAACTTGGAACAGTTTGCCGGAAGAGGCGGTAAGGAGCAATGGCGGTAAGGAGAGGGCCATTGATCTTCATTGGGGGTCTTTAATTTGACTAGGACCAGCCCAGTTGGGCCCAGAGCCTGCTGCTGGTCGCCGCATTTGTATTTGTATTTGTATTTGTATATGTAAGGAATTACAGATGATACAGTATCAGTTGACATTTTCTACGCCAATTAACAATAAAAAACTGTCATCTTTGCCCCGTGCTCCCCTATTGCCATTGGCAAGTTAAATACCGTGTGTAAAAAAATGAGTTTCAGGGCAATTTTAAGAGCGTTTTAGACTTTCTTGCAAACATCAATATAATATTGAAATATGTAGTTTGGTTACTGGGTATTAAATGCTTTATTTTCAGCGAAAATCAAATGAGAATCTTTGTACTCTAGAACCAAAGTAAAGTACATGAAAAAAAGAGAAGGAAGAAAAAGAAAATAAGAGAAATAATTAAAAGAAAAAGAAACCAAAGAAAACCCCTAGAAAATTTGGAGATACTGATATTTACCTGCACAGAGCAGAATTATCCAAAATTTTTAGTTTTCTTGTATTTTGAAATTTATAAATCTAATTTAGCTGACTAGCAGCCAAGTTTTGCTTATCATAGAAAAGTTAATCAAAAGTGACTTACCTTGATAGACGCAAATCTATGCTTTGCAAATGTATATTTTTGATTTTTTAAAAATTTATTTATTATTATTACTTTTTTAAGTTCCATTTTTCCATCGTGTCCATTAAATATGCTTTTAATAGACATTTCAAATTTCCAAACCATTAACCTTTTAACTGTCATGCCCGAGATAATCTCGGGCACAGCACTGGTGCTCGAAAATGTCACGCCCGAGTATTACTCGGGGTAATTTTTTTTTTTTTTTTGAGTGTTTTTTGTGAGTATTGTTATACTCGAATATATATCGGCAGACGTTTATTTCGGCTTCATCTCTTTGTCAAACCCGACTGTTTCTCGGGTTTGTGCTTGGAAAAGTGTTTCCAGTTATACCACACAAGACTGAATTTCTGAAAGGTATTCACTTTTATTTATTTATTTTTTTTTTCATTTATTTATTTTTTAGATTTTTTTTTTTTCATTTTTAGAAAATAATGCTCCATTAGAAGCGAACTTTACAACTGCCATGTTGAGTGGCAGCTGCCTCAAGCAAATATGCAGTGGCTACAAAACTTTAAATATTTTACCCATGTGCTTCAAAATATCAAATTTTAACTGCTAAGTATATTTTATTTTGTACTAAACATTTGATTTTTGCAATAAAAAAATTTGACAATTTGTGCACCCAAATCATCAAAATAACTTGACAGTTAAAGGGTTAACTACGATGCCGTTATATGTTGTTTGTAGTGGCTGTAATCAGAGCTTAATACGCTCATAAGAGCTCAGCTCCTGCTGCTGTTTTCAATTTTCGTGTGATTTTTTTCATGTCTGACGGAATTCAGACAATAAACTAAAGTTCTAAAGGCTACGGATTGCCCACTTTTCTTCAGTTAGAAATAAAGTTTTGGTTGTGACGTACTGGGAAAAATGTGCAAAATGCCAAATTTTCAAGCATATTCCAGGAAGCGAAATTGTATGAAAATATAAAATGCAAACAATATTCGACATCAAAATGATACCATGTGGTCGAAAAATTAACCCTCTCGGCACCCTGGACCTCATATGAGGCTCCTACTTTTGAACTCAATATTGGAAGAAGTAAACACTTAAAAGGATTTTTTTTTCCGTCAGTGACTCCACCTATTCATGTAGATCACATATGAGGCTCCTAAGTAGTGTAAAAAAATATTTTCTAGATGGCAGCATGGCTTTTATTTCTAATAGTTTGGATTTCAAGCTGTGTTGCTGATGGAGAGAAAGTAATTCAAGTTATTTGCTGCTGCACATCATTTTCAAAGGTAAGTTGGATATTTTTCCGTTTTAAAACCTACCAAGATTATGATAATGTCTTTTAATTAGATCTAAACCAAGTATTTTCTACTAAAATGGAGCAAAAGTAACGAGTCTCATATGAGGCTTAACGTTATATGTGGTTGCAATGTGTTGTTTTCACACCAACTGTTCTGTGCTAACTTTAGAAGTATTATGTGTGATATTGACTTGTATTATTGTGTAAAATATGTAATATTTTGAGATTGCGACTTAAAATGCATAAAAAATTATTTTTAAAATAATTTTGCATTTTTTTTTATTGCAGAAAAACGTAATGTACATCAATGGATAATGACAAAAAATCGATTTGCTGAAATCCGAAAATATTTGCACTTTGTCTCGGATGATGTGCCTAACACTAACAATGACAAACTTCATAAAATCAGGCCAGTGCTGAATCACTTTTCCAAAGTATTCAAGGAGGCTTATGAACCAGAGGAGCATTTATCTCTTGATGAAATGATTATTCCATTTACAAGGGAAGGGCAAAAATAAAACAATATATAAGAGGCAAACCACATCCTCGGGGTATCAAGACTTGGGTTCTAGCTGGAATTTCAGGATATGTTTACGTTTTTGAAATTTATGAAAGGTGCAAATCAAATGGTTATGTAAGTGAATTTGGATCAATTAGAGGAATGGTACTAATGCTCTGTGAAAACATCAAAGGATCATCGAAGGAATTCAAATCCTCAGTTGCTACCTCAAATGATTTATCAAGGATCCTCAAATATGAACAAAAGGAAAGGTCGATCATCTTTTGGCGAGCCAGCGGTGAAGAAAAGGGTAAAAAACGAGCAGCAGTCGAACTGAGAAAGGATGGAGGCAACCACTACCTTGCAAAAACAGATAAAAAATGTGCAGCCAAATGCCACTAGCATGGCTGTTTGAGAAAAACTAGGTACATATGTGGAAAATGTAGAGCCTCTATGCCCTGAATGCTTTAAAGCATTTCATTCGAGAAAAAGAAAATTGAAAAATAAACTTGTTTTCATGTATTTATTTCTCTTTTCAATTATAATTTCATTTAAAAATAAAAATCGTTTTTGAAACAAAATCTACCCTTTATTTCCGGGATGAAATAAAAATACATGAGAGTATACATACAACCCTTAAGCACAGTAAGCCTCATATGAAGCTCGTAAAAATAACAAGGAAGGAGTGCAGATAAGAAAAACAATTTTGTTCTAACAAAAAATGGAGATATTTTGTACTTGTTGGGGAGAAGAAAGATTTTTTTTTCTCCAGATTTATAATATTCTGGTGCTGAGAGGGTTAAGATAACAAAGTGATTCTATACAGTCGAGCCTGTTTATCTCGAACCTGCTTATCTCTGGAGCCTAACTGTATCGAAATCATTCAATTTCCCTGCTTTTCCAGCATAAATTTAATGTTTTTTCTCATGTTTATCTCGAATGATTTTTCCCGAAAACTCCTATATCTCGAATTTTGACGACTCTCATTTTTCAATTTCATCTCCAGCCACCTTTATTAGTAGTATAACTTGGAGACAAAAATCATCTTCCGCATAATCATTCAAAGACTGTTCGTACTCAAAGGTATGCATTAACCGATATAGTTATCACAATTAGTAAAACGTGGACTCAAAACATGTTGTACAGTAAAATATTCAACAATATCAATGCAAAACAATGTATTAAGTATTTATCTTTGTTCCAATTGCTCATTTTTGTAAATTTTATCACAACCTCTGTATCTCGAAGCCTCCGTATCTCGAATTTTTCTTGTGTCTCGTGAAATTCGAGATCGACAAGTTTGACTCTATTAGAGAAGTTTCTCACACTTGTTTTAACTGATAATGAACTTGAAACAAAAATTCTATGGCACACATTTTTTTAAATTACATTTTAAGCAGTTACAATTTAATGCAATTATGATGTCATAAAAATCGTTATTACATTGCCTAACGTAGGTCGTAAAAATTTCAAAAGCAAAGCCTGACATCAGTATTGAAATATTTTAAATAAACAAAAACTAAACAGTGCATAAAGTGCACAAACTTGCAGGCAAGTGCATAAGATACAGTTTTTTGCAAATTTGTGTAATTCATACTCTGTCAGTCTATCGGTTACATTTCAGTGCGACTGGGTTTATTTGTTTCATATTTTGAGTTGCTTGTTTCTGTTTGTAACTCTCGGTGCACGCTGCAAAATTTAAAAATTAGTATAATTTAGGGAAAACTTCAGATTAAAAATATTAACAATAGGAACAATTCAGGTAAGGAATGAGAATTTCCAACTCAAAAGAATGTAATTGCACTGTAAAAAATGAATGTTGTTTGTACAGTATAATACAGCTCTTTTTTTGGGTAATAAACTGTAAAAATTTCTAGTTTTACAGTTATAAACTATAAAATTTCTATTTTTACAGTTATAAACTATAAAATTTCTATTTTTACAGTTATAAACTATAAAATTTCTATTTTTACAGTATTAAACTGTAAAATTGCTAATTTTACAGTAACAAACTGCAAAATTGCTGATTTTACAGTTTCTTACCGTGCATTTTACAGTTTTAAACTGGAACCTCTGCTGCCAGTATTACACTGTTGTTTTTGCATTGTAACACAGCTAAATTTTACGTCAATAAATTATAAAATTTCTAACTTTAACTTATGAAACTGTAAAATTGTTAGTTTTACAATTTATTACTGTGAAATATAACGGTTTAAACTGGAACCTCGGCTGCCAGTATTATACTGTAAAAACAGCAGTTCATTTTTTGCAGAGTAGAAAAAGTCACCCAGAGCAAAGAAGTCCAGAAACTTACCTCCGCCTAAAACTTTTCTTCCAGGAGCGAAAGAGAGTGAAAGAAGAGCAAGAGAAAAGTGAGGGAGAGAGAAGGGATTCGGAGAGGGAGCTGCTCTCCCGCTTCGAATGCAGTCCCAGAAGATGCTAAAGATGAAGATGATATTCCGGGGAGAGAGAGGGCGAGTCGACACCGAGTCTAGACTCCGAGCCCGCGGATCGGGAGACAGACGACGGACGCCGCCGGCCCTCCCTCTTGGAGAACTTTTTTTTTTCTCGACATCCCCGGGGTTCCACGGGGTCGCGACCCTGAAAAAAGGGGCGGCAGAGCGAGGGCCCCGGGCTCGGTAAACAACGGGCCTGCACGCGCGCATGGGGTTACTGTTTAAGTCAGCAATATCTTCGGGATCTCTTTACCGGGGAAGCGGTTATTGATTTTGTAAAATGTTTCGTTTAACTTTAATTCTGTCTTCTGAGAAAGTGCACATTTGATCCCTGTCAACATTTGTTTTGTGATTTCGAAATTTCCAGGGCTGACAGTTTCAGCTGGGTCGGGCGGGATGGAGCCTCAATTTTTATTGCTTAGTTGGGTGTAATGTCTTTATGCATATTGGTCGTTCGCGTAAGAAAAGTGCTTGTTTTGCAAGATAATGTGTTGCTTGCAAATATGTCATACAGCAATAGCAAATGTTTCATACAGAAATTGTAAATGTTACGTACAGAAATTGCAAATGTTTCAAGCTGTAATTGCAAATGCTTCAAACTGAAATTGCAGATGTTGAGTTAGGGACGTCATTTCAAGTATTCCCAGGGTGGGGGGGGGGGGGGGGCAAAGGGTCCAAACACAATGCAATTTCATCGGAAAGCATAAAAAACCACATCTACTTATATGTAAATACATTGATTTTTCAAAGCCGGGGAGGGGGACAGTTGACCCCCCCCTTGACCCCCTTAAAAGACGGGCCTGTGTTGAGTACAAAAATACAGCAGGGTCAGGCGTGATGGAGCCTCAATTTTTATTGCTTAGTCGGGTGTAATGCCTTTATGCATATCGGTCGTTCATGGAAAAAGAAGTAATTGTTTTGTAAATATTGTGTTGCTTGCAAATGTTTCATGCAGCAATAGCAAATGTTTCATACAGAAATTGCAAATTTTTCATATAGAAATTGCAAATGTTTCATGCAGAAATTGTAAATTTTTCACACAGAAATCGCAAATGTTTCATACAGAAATTGCAAATGTTTCATGCAGAAATTGCAAATGTTTCATGCAGAAATTGCAAATATTTCATGCAGAAATTGCACATTTTTCATACCGAAATTGCAAATATTTCATACTAAAATTGCAAACGCTTTATACAGAAATGGCATATGTTGTGTACAATAATTGCAAGTGTTGCATATAATAATTGCAAATATTGTATACAATATTTGCAAACATTGCACCCAATATATGCAAACAATACAATATTTCCTAAAACCATTTTACTTATTTTGCATAGACAACCAATATGCATAAAGATATTGCACTTTGTAAAAAGTTTCTAAAAGACAAAACGGAACAAAGCTGCATTCATTTTTGAAGTAAATTATTTCGTAATACTTCACAACACCTTCACCGTTGTAATGAAAACTATTATTCAAAGAAGTTCTCGTGTTTAAAAATTAAGCAAAATTTCATTAGTGAAACACCTTGCAGAAAGAATAAGTCACAGTAGAGGAGAAATAAATCCTGAAGACAAAATACAGAGCAAATAGTGTACAATATGGAAATTCGGAAAAGGGGGTTTAAATTTAAAGAAAAAAAATTAATTAATAAAATTAAAAAGCGATATCTTATGAACATTTTAACTGCGCAAAAATTCAGACGAATAAACAGAAAACAATTTAGGGGTGTAAAACTCATCAGAAAGATTTTTAACTCAGAGATTTTAATGGTGTTTTTTATACTTTGTTAGTTCTAACAAAAACATGAGAGGGTGAATAAGGAAACAGAATAAATCATAATGTATATTTATTAAAATTTAAGAACCTTAAGAAAAAAATTGTTTTTCAGGGCTCCTATTCGTAAACCAAAAGGTACATTGATTAAACTAAAACATTTTTAAATGTAGAAAAAAATTTAAAATAGCCTGCTTCAGAATTGTATCTAAATACTGAAAAAAAAGAAGCAGATACGAAAAATGCCTTAGGGCCATTCCATGAAAAGTGAAACCAATTGGTCAAAAATTCATATTGAAGTTATGTTGCTATGTTATACATCATTTTAAAGCTTAAGATGTATATTTTAAGAATACTGCATTGATTTTTTGGTGAGAGTTAGAATAATACTTGTTTTCTTAGTTGGAAGTACGGGGATATTCACGAACTTGTAAAAATCAGAAAAAAGAACACATTTTCAAATGCATATTTCTCATCGAAAAATAAAAACAAAAATAACTACTTGTAGCACAATTTTAACCACTAAGACGGTACTATAATAATATGCATTCATTAATTTCTTTTGAATTGATCTAAATGGTGTTATTGAAGTTTGAAAAAAAGAAGTTTGATGTTACGTCTGTAACAAAAAAGAAGCAAAAGTTGTCATTACGTCCTAAAAAATCAAAATTAAAAAAAACCCTTAATGGTCCTTTTGGCAAATTCTTAGAGTAATTGCCCACCATAGTTAAAATTATTGCAACTGATTTAGTTTTTAAATTAATGCTGTTACAGACGTAACATTTCGGTTATAACAAATGGCTCTATGTTACGTTGGTAGCAAAAGTAAATTTCCAATTAAATAGGTAAAAAGCACAGTATGAGCAATACATGTATATAGCATAATATGGTATGAGTACTAAAGTTTCTGGTATTCTGATTTTGAAATTTTTAATTATGTCGGCATGTAATTGAAATTTATTTCTTAAGATTAATAAAATACACATATGGTATAACTGATTATAATTTATACCTCAAATGGCATTTTTTCCTTCGTCACATGGAAAGAGAGCTGTGGATGGAGTTGGGGGTATGGTCAAGCACCAGGTTTGGCAGAGAGTAAGATCTAGAACATCATTTGTCAACGACGCTCTTTCCTTTTTTCAGTGTGCAAACTCCATTGCAGAAAAAGTTAAAATTATTTATATGCCCCAGGAGAATGTTTTAATACTGACGCCAAAATTGGAAGAACGGTGGGCTAACATCGCGAATTTGCCAAAAGCCCGCGAAATGCATTGTTTTCGAACAGAATACGAAAATGCCGTTCGAATTTCGAGTACGTCGGACGAAAAAGGACACATTTTTTCATTCAAAAAAAATTATCAAAATTGACCAACTGTCACCAAGAAGGTTAAATTTTAGTTTGGTACTAGTATTTTGCTATATCATCCAACATTTTCAAATTTTTAAGTTCTCCTAAGACCAATCAGATTCCAGGGAGGAATTTATTTTTCCCGATTTTTTTATGTAGTAGCCCCATTATGCATTAATTTTAAGAATACAAATAAATAAATTTGTGTGAAGGCCCTTCTAAACTTTTCTTGTGTCAATCTTTCTTGGAAATAATTGTCTTAAGATGCATTAATTTATTGTTACATATTGACATATCGGCATATGCTCTCAACTCCCCCAGACTAACCCAAATTTTCTAAAACTGTTACAGTATAACTTAAAATATTCAAATAATGTGTTAATTAATGCTACTCTATTGTTTTAGCAACATAAATCTTTGTTTATTCCTGCTTTAAAATACTGTTTTCTACTTTCAAATCAGAGACGTTACGTCTGTAACACCACTTTGTTTCGTCCGTAACAAGTTTATGAATTTTTTTCACAAATTCGGCAGTCAAAATCCACACAATCTTTATGGTTTTAGAAAGCTTGAAGTCTCTAGAACACGTATTAAAAAAAAAAGTTCAAAATTTCCGTATAATTCAGAGGAATATTGTAAGTTGTATGACATAGTCGAGTTTTTGCTGTTTTGTGAATTACGTCTGTAACAGGCAGTTTTTAATTTCTGTATTTTTTTGTAATTAAGCAATCTGCACGCAAATTTAATGTAGCATAAACATCATCAAGTTACACTACAGGAAAAAAAAATTGAAGACTTTCATCAGCCCAAACCAGAATTATTTGTGTTCAAAGTCTGCGATTGTTACGTCTGTAACGATGGAATTGCCCCTTAGGTTTACAATCAAAAGTGATTCTTTGGTAGATTTTTGAATATTAGTACTTTATAGTAAAATATCCATCCCGCCCCTTCTCCCTCTTCAAGGAAAAAAAAGTTCAGAAGTTTTAAAGATAAGTTGTTACAGAGTTTCTTTCTTTTTTTTTTGTATAAAGTTCAAGAGTCTTTTTATTATTTAACCAAAGATGTAGAACAAAAGGGGATATCATAGAGTAATTAGCAAATAAATGCTAAAAAGTTTAAACAAGCCAATCAACCTGTAAATAAGTCATTGTAAAACTGAATACGAAATACTGAGGAAATTTCTGCACTCACGCACGCACAAAAAGATGATTTCTATAAATAAACTGGTAGCAGTCTAAGAATCAAACAATTCACAAAACCCTTATGAATTGAATTTGTCGTATTAACAGCTAGAATATATTATTGCTTATCCTTGATTGGAAAGGTGATTTTTTTTAGTGTAAGTGGTAAACGTAACATTTTCACTAGAAAAATAGTTATTTTAAAATCATTTCAGGGCAATTAGAAGCTTAAACCTGTTTTTAAGAAAGTCATGTAATATATCAATGAAACGCGCTTTTTTTTAGCTTTACAATTATTTTTGAATTTTTATTCTACTTTAATTAGAAGAAAAGTTACAGTTCTTTGCATGTAAACATTTTCGTTCCCCCCCCCCTCCCCTCACTTAAAGTTTTTCAACAGATCTGTGTCTTGTATAATTTTCAAAATAGAAGTCCAAAAATTGGCAGGATTACTTATTTTGTCACAAGTGTCCTTTGCACCAAATTTTGTTAAAATCGGAAATGGGGAGGTCAAAAACTAATTTTTCGTTGATTGATTTGAAGTGGAATTGCTCTAAAGTGATTAAAACCCTTTAAGCCCCATGTATTAAACTTTAGGCACCCTTAATATTTTTTTTTTGTCCTCCAAGTAAGTTAAGTTAGATGTTTTGAATTCAACTTGAGTTGAATAATTAAGTCAATAATTTTATTGGTATTTTTTTCCAAAATTTTGTACATTAAATTTACCCAGTGAAATGTCTAAAAGCGGAATTTTACGTAGCGGCCACTCAAAAGGTTAAAAAACCATTATTTTGACCAGTAAAAATGTGACTTGCAGTAAATAACGCAACCTCTAGCGGCAGACAGACAGCCTGCACTCTGTTCAGGAGGAGTATAAGGAAAGATACATTAAAAAGCCAGAAGTCTTAAAATTCTTCTTTTTCGACGTTGGACTCTGTTAAGGCTATAGTGGACTGGACACAATTTTTTTTTCTCTTCAATTATTGATATACATGCCTAAAACTGTGTGCTTTCATATTGACAAAATCTAAAAGCGCAAAAAAAAAAAAAAAAAAAAAAAAAAAAAATGGTGCCAATACAATGAATACTTTTTTTGAAATTAAAAAAAAAAAAAAAAATAGCGAAATTTCAAAGTACTCCATGCGTCACAATTTTTTTTTTCCAAACTTTGAATTTCCACTTAATTTCCAATCATTAGGTGTAATTGCATAAATTTATGCATTACATGTATTTTTTTATGAAATTGTTTATAAAAGATTGATGAAAATGAAAATTTATATGAATTTTTCAGCTGAAAATGATTGAAAATGAAGTGGAATTTCAAAGTTTGAAAAAAAAAAAACTGTGACGCATGGAGCATTTTGAAATTTTGTTAATTTTTTAAATCCTTTTAGATGTAGTAAATCTCGTCAAAACTCGCGTCAATACTCGTGCAAAACTCGCTTTATAGCCATTTCGCTTAACTCGAATCGCGTTGTGCGAGTTCACTGTAAAGCCATATATATTTTTAATACAAAAAATTTGAATGCACAAGTCAATTTTTTCTAGGGACTAATCATGAAGCTAAATATTTTATCAGACTTTTATGGCTAATGATTTAACAAAGAATATTTTCAACTAGAAAGTCTTCTCGGACTTTAAAAAAATGTTTGTGAGGAAAAGGTGTTTAAAATACAGGACAAAACAAATACTTTTTTTCAAAATCGTTTATTAAATACAGGAAATAAAACAAATACTTTTTTCGAAATCGTTAATTAAATACAGGAAGTAAAACAAATACATTTTTCAAAATCATTAATTTAGTGCCCAATAAATACATTTACAGGTTTTAGCACTAAAAGTAAGATTTAGCAGTATTATGTTTGTTTTATGTTACATACTTTGAAAAGTGCGCTCTTGAAATCAACTCGTTCTTTAACTCTTCCCGGGTAAACAAGTTTTTATCTTCAGAGGATGTCTTCCTAGCATACAAAGAGTTTGAAGTGATGAATACACACAAAAGTTTTACCTAATCACATCTACAAAACGGTATTATACGATAAAATAATTTTCATTGTCTTGTTAGTTTCAACGTTTTTCATTTATAGGACTGTATGCTTCAATGTCTTGTTTCAAAGCAGAACTGGTTTTTGAAGTTTTGAAAACCCATCTGGAAAAAGAAGAAAGTTCACACGAAGTATAAAAAGATTCAGCTGTTTTTGCATACAAATAAATTGAAACATTTAGAAAACATCATCAAATTTAAATAACTTGGATGCATCATTGACTTAAAATTTTGATTTGATTAATACAAGATTAAAGTAACCAAGAATAAAATAGGGAAAATGAGTAACAACGTTTAAAAGCACAAATAAGATCAAAAGACCAAGAGTTTTAAAAGGGGCAAACATGTTTCGGAGGCAACAGCCTCCTTCTTCAGTGCCCAGCAAGCAAATGGAATGAAACAAGGTTATGGGAGAGTTTAAATACGAAAAAGGAAAGAAGATGGATTAATCAAATCTAAACATATGCTGAGGTTATACTTGACGTATCAGAATATGTAAATTTGAGCCAATCGATTAAGAATTGAGAGATATGTGGAATAGCAAAAGATTCATTACCGAGATTATTTAAATTTTTGTGAACAAAAAAGGCTTCTAGAAAATATAATTTGTGCTTTTAATCTTATTTGTGTTTTTAAACGTTGTTTGTCCTTTTACCTAATTTTGGCATTAAGCTATCGCTTTTTAGTCAAGAATAAAATACTTACTTGAAAGCATGTGCTGTGTATAAAATGGTATAATGCGACTAAATTGCAAGTTTCGAAACTGATTTAAGTCTGAAAATAATAATTTTAGCAGGAGACACAAAAAACTGATTTTTTGTTTAACTGATTTGACCGGTTGAAGCAGGTTTTACTTTCTTTTTTCTTTTCTTTCTTTCTTTCTTTTTTTTTTTTTACAACGTTGTGGAAAACAGTGAAACAGTGTACGGTATAACAAGGCAAAATACAAGGGCAGATCCAGAAAGATTTCAAAGGAGGGGGATTAATTTTCTTTACTTGCTTTTCACTATACATACTTATCGATCACAAACTTCGGACTTCAATTTCGAAACATTTCCGGAGAGGAACCGCAAACCTTCTTCTCCCAACTTTATTAAAACTCGAATAAAATTTCATTTTTAGAACTTCAATATCGAAACCTTACTAGTGATGAGTCCTCCAAAGGAGGGGCAACATGCCCGTCATTTCCAGCTTTTCCAGGGGGGAGGGGTAAAAAGGCGTAAACACAATGAAATTTCATCGGAAAACAATAAAAACAAGCTCACTTAATGTAAATACATTGATTTTTAAAAACCAGGGGAGGGCAATTGACCCCCTTGATCCCCCTAAATGACGGGCCTGTGGGACAATCCCCCTTATCAACCCCCCCCCCCTGTATCCGTTCCTGGCAAAATATCATCTTCGAGGAAAATTTGACAGAGAAAATGATTGTCATAATCTTTTGAGATGAGACTTTCTCGACATTCATCGGATGATTTTGGTGGTTTTAGTGGAAAAACGGCATTATTTTACCACGCATGGTTTTTAAGTGACTAAAAATGTAAGTTCTCTATTAGATTTTGCTACATTACTGTGCATTGCAATTACATTATCATAAAAAATACGAAAATATCCTCCCTAAATGTTTTCATTAAAAATCTTTTTGCAGAAAATCATACGTTTTTCACCATGGAAAAAGCCAGAGATTAGACTTTCTTGCTCAAAAAATACATAATTATTATAAACACGCGTGCAGTAAAAAAAAAAAAAAAAAAAAATGAAAATTTCTCGAGACAGTGGCTTTTCGAAATTTGAAACTCAATGAAAAGCTTTAGTACAGAAATTTATTATATACTTATTTAAATATGAGTCAATAAAAACCCCTATAAAAGAGACATAAAAGTCACACAAATTATGAAAACTAAACCAATGTAATAGATATTAATTTACAAATTTTTAGATCTAATATTTAAGGTATACCGGGGTTAGTTGACCGTAGGTCATAGGGTCACGTTGAACCAGTTTCAATATTTTTTAAAATAGCTGTTATATAGTGCTATGCGTTTAACCAGGTGTGAACCGTTACAACTCCAACCTTCTGCGCATGAGTTAGCATATTTCGCGGTGGTAAAAAAAAATTGATTAGGAAAAATCATAGCAGAAAAATAATGACATTCCTGATATTTTTTCGTAAAGTAACAAAAAAAAAAAAATCTTTTATTTTTGGAAATCATTGTTATTTTTAAAGCTTATTAACTTTTGGTCTAATTTTTTTCTGATGTGCGCGAGAAAATTATACAAAAAAGAAAAAATCCTGCCTCAACAATTTTTGAGGTACTTAAATATCTCATTTTTTTTAAAATCTTCTTTTTGTTTGTTTTAAGAATGCATTATCTTGTTCTTGAAATTAAGATTTCTTCTATCTAAACGCAATTATTTCTGAGTTTATTGAATACATTTTTAGACTGATTGTGACTTTATAAAAGCACATGTTGGTATCTTGTAAAGTATTGCTTCTTTAAGTTCACATTCAAATTTTCATTTCGTTAAAAAACACGTTGCATAAAAGAAATGTATTTATCACTCACATGAAAGTAAACAATGGCACGAACATTATACACGCTGCCATCAAATAGGTGATACTCGGATAAATATCCATGGTTGCGTTGAATACTTTTGTAATGGCTAAAGTACTCAGAGCGGGAAGAACAGATTCGCAAGTTGCAAGAAAAGCAAACACTTGACCTAAAAATAATCTTTAAATTAGTTTAAAAAAACTGAAAATTACGCTTTCAGATGCATTAAAATATATCAGCATGTAATATAGTTTAGCTTTCAGTATTAATAATAGTACATTCGAAATCGTTTATAACGAGCTCGGATATAACGAGAACTCGGATTTAACGAGGGAAACGTGAATATTTGGTTGGATCATTGTTAAGTCTATGGAACAGAATTCGTTTTTAACGAGCAAGATTCGGTTTTAACGAGAAATTTTTTTCTGTCTCGCAGTCTTTTTTTCTCATCTTTCTAGTCTTATTCCTGTCTTATCTTTTTTTTAATGTTTTAGTAAGAATATTTTTCTTTATTTTTCTTTCCGTTTATTGTTTCTCCCCTTTGAGACTAGCGCAACCAGGAACTTTTTGCTGGGTCATTAAATAAAGAACAGTATTTAATTAAACTAAATTGATGTAATTAAAATAAGTATTAATTAAATTATAAGTAAACTCAATTATTTGACCTCCCAAGCCCTTACCCCTTCTGGTTGCACGCCGGCCGTAAGGACCCGTTCATTACAAACACTCGGATTTAACGAGCAACATGTTACGGTCGCTTTGTGTTCGTTATAAGCGAGTTCGACTGTATTTAATATATTACTTTTATATTTGCAATCAACGTGAATTTTATCGTTTATTCAGAGTTACATACAAACAACTGAAACAGTAATAATACATCAACATGCAATATAGTTTAGCCTTTAGTGTTAATAATAGTATTTAATTTATTAATTTTACATTGGTAAAGAACGTGAATTTTATCTTTTATTCAGAGTTACTTACATACAAACGTACAAACAAACAAACAAACCCACACGTGAAACTAATAAAAACGTATTGAAAAGGAAAAAATATTTGTATATTCGAACGTGCCTGAAGGATGGAATTGTGAGCAAGTTAAAAGTTTTCAATGCCAACATTTATGTTCCAGTGTAATGATGTTCCAGAGCAAAAGCTACAGCGTAAGCCGTATTTAAATAGTATACAGTGCGACGCAGAAGTATAGACACAATGCAAATACATGAATAAAAAGAAAACTATTCAATTTACTACACCATAAATATATTGAATGCATTACAGTTATTAGTTTTTATCAATTGGTGCGCTATTCTGGTGAAATTGGTAAATTTATTCTTAACTAGTTTGCTTTTCTCAAGTGATTAGTACATGCTACTACAGGTAAAGTGAGGAAATTTACTGCAATACGAAACACATTCAAATCATTTTTTTTTTTCAGTGAATAAGAAACAAAATTACTTACCTATTTCATCCTTACCAACAGTTTTGGATAACAAAGAGCGCATTGATAAAGTCGGGAGCGAAACCAAGAGCCCAGATAGTACAGCTGAAAACGGGACACATTTTAATAAATTGTAAGCATTTTTGAACGAATAAACATTACTTACGAAAATTTAATAATGTAGTCATATTTTTTCTCTAAGTCGCATAATCCAGAGGGTCTCATTGTACAAGTCACCGTGGACCACCACCCAAAAATAAACTAAGTTTGCGAACCCTGCCCCCCCCCCTCCTCCCGAAAAACAGAGACTATACCATGATACATTTAGGGCCCTGCTCCACATTAACGTAAAGCAGAAAAATAAAGCAGAAACGTAAAATGGATTAAATGGTGTTCCTATGGAAATTACCCGGATTTTCGGTTTCGGTCGCGTTTTTTGCTGATGTGGAGCAGGGCCCTTACTGTCCGTTCGTGAAAGCCGAGCGTAGTGTTCGCGAACAGTTCCATTTAAAAAAGTTTAAATATGTTGTGAATGATAACTTTCCAAAGTTTTCCAATTTAAAACTTGCATTTCCTTTTAACATTATCCTTTTAAAAAATTCAACTAAACAATGTATTTGAAATTACCATCGTTCCACGTCATTTGATACGGCTTGAAATGCTTCTTACTATTCTTCCCCTTCTTCTTATCTTACCTAACACCCCTATTTTGATAAGATCAGAGAAGACCTGCCGCATGCCCAAATGCGCGGAAGATTTTACCAAAGAAGATCAGACAGTAAATCTTATTTTCTAGCACGTATTTACGTGTTGTTGTTGCTTTTTTTTTTTTTTTTTTTTGAAAACCCTGTATAATGAGTGTATGCTACTTGCACTGCTGTACCAATAGCCACTTATAGTAATGCTTCCTATTTAAATTTATCATGCGATCATTTTGTTATTGGTATGGCGATAATAGCATTCGACACAGATGTTTAGAACTACAATTTGACTTTTCATTCTCCTTATTTTCTTAAGACGACTGCTATGCTAAGTCGCCAATAGCTATGGGCGTTTGTGTCTTCCTAGATTTTAAACATCAGTTTGTCATGAAATGAGAGTTTTTAAACTGATTGTGTGAGTTACATTTATGTGAATAAACAGCTTTTATGGTAATGATGACATTTAACGCAAAAACTGGGAAAAATAAGGTGATCCAAGAAGATGGACACAATTTCAAATTGCTATATTTCCTGGCACGCCAACAGAGTGGTGTAGTGATTACGACACTATCATCTCACGCCCAAAGACATGGAATCCAACCCCGGTTCCAGTTCATAATGCAGAAAATCATCAGATTTTCTCAATGCAGAAAATCGACAGCGTTCATTTCGTATGATTATGAGGCATGTAAAAGATCTTTTGAGCTCTTGGCATGTTGTATCTCTTGGCAAAATTAAATGCCTAGTGCAGTTTCGCATCGAATAGAGCCCAAGTGCCTCAATCTAGTGGGAAAACTGGGCGTCAAAATTCTTGTGGCAATGGAATTCCGCCGATGGGGGTGCCACATGAAAGAGTGAATGCCGATCTTAGGACGGCATTCTAACGGGTTGTTAACATTTGTTTCTAACGGGGCCGCAGCCCCGTTAGAAACAAACAAGCAAACATATTTTCTGACACTTGAGTTGAACTTGGAATTCCATGATTATAAATGCATGGAGGTTTGGAGGTTCATAGATGTTTAATTTTTCCTTCTCAAGCTGCAATGATAACATCTAGACCAGTGATTGTAACTGGCACCGGTCAGTGGGAGGCTATGACCGGGCCCTCAGAGAGTTTCACTCTTAGAAGTTTTTAAAAATTTCTTTTTTTTAAAGTAATAATAATACATTATGTACCTTTTATACGCAAATTTTGAAATTAATTTTGTCCCATTTTTATTATTTTTCGCATATGTTTACTTCTTTTACGTACACTTATTGCAATAATCACTTGTTATCGTTCAATTTAAATATTTTCTGTGAAGGCTTTTAAATCTCATACACAATGTTACGCGTTTATTGTTATTATTACACAGTAAAAAGAAAGAAAATCTTCAGTGGTCTTTTTACTGTTTTCACGTGTTTTTGTTTTGAACGCACCCTGAGTTGAACTTTTTGGCACGAAAAAAAGGGAGGGGAGGGGGGACGGAAACAAAAACTCTCACTGTTCTACGAACTTATTTTCAAAATCTTTTACCTATACGTGGTTTAAAAAAGGTTGAGAAACACTGATCTATCGGTTACCCAGTTCAACCAGTACTCGATGACGAATGTCTGGCGTCTGTGAGTTCACCACCGATGCAATTCAGTTTCAAAAGTTCTTCGAATTTGTGGGAAGAGGTGCTACGTAAGCAGCATCTTTCACGAATCGTCACAAGAGAAAAATCGCAGGGTGTGAGATCAGGAGACATCGGTGGCCAGAATTGAAGTGCCAAGTACAAGACATGTGGCTAACAACTGATGCAGCTAGTGATTCAATTACAACTGACGGCACAATACGGTGCGGTTCTATACGGTGCGATATATATACGGTGTTATACTATATATATACGGTGCGTCACTCTAGTGGTCGTATTCAGAACTTTACGACATCCTTTTTCCTGATATAAATCAAGTGCACGCACATGCGTATAGTGTAGGAAATATAACAAGAGGAAAATTCTCCCAATTTCTTAAAATCTCCCAGTAGTTCACTTATTAGCATTATTCACGTTATAATTTCGCCCTAACTAGTTCTAGTAAAATTATTTAGATTATAAAATATTTTTCTAACGTTTCGGGGATCAGAAATTTTTTTGTTTTACCTCAAACGCCAGCAATTACAAAAACTACAAATTATTGACAAATTGTGTCAAATATTTCTAACCCTGCTCTTAAAATTCATCTTTTTTGACCGACTCTGAAATTAATTCGAACGTGTCTGGTGTCTTAAGTAAAATGATACTTCGGGTTCTTAATACAAATAAAATTTTAATACGAAACGTCCAGAAGCGATGCGTGGACCAAAGCTTTTATCTAAATTTTTTATATAAATTATAATTTTCCAAATGCTAGATATTTGCTAAAACACAGGGCTACATTTTTATTAATATGATGAAAGTTACCTATGTAATAAATATACACATGACCCTGCCTCGCAAATGCGGTCAAGATATTCTTCGTCATCATGGACAAGGTTCCAATAATTCCAAGAACACCGTCTGACGTCTTGAAGACTCCCACAAGAATTGGGACACAAAGGATAGTGAAAGACATTCCACAAACCAAAGCTACAGTGTTTACTTTACTGTACATAGTTGGATCCCAGTTGAATATGTGATGTACGTATACATATCCAACGCCTGAGAATCCTGTGTGGATAAAATAAACAAATTATCTTGGAGATCTTGTAAAAAGCAATCTTTTTAAATGAAAAAAATAAATACAGTCAAGTTCGCTTGTTAGAATATCGGTTAAAAAGAATATCCCGCTTAATATGACATTTTCTAGGCTATTATATTAAGCTGGGTCAACTGTATTTAAATTTTTACATCTTGAATTAAAATTACGTGTTTTCGCAATCACAAGTTGCGATAGGACTCTACTCGTAGGGCTTTTTGTTTCCACAAATTTCTTCTATCGCAATCATAATTTGAGTTAAACGTCAAAATTAAAATCAGAGTTCATTAAATGTATTCCAAAGACCATTGAACATATATATTCCAGCGGCCATTGGATATAGCTCATTGGAATATGTCGCTCACAGACTGCAATAGCGGTGCAAATCAAAAAAACATGTTTTACAAGAAGTGGGTTTAAAGTTTTTGTTGCTAAGGCAAATGCATAAGAAATGCTTTAGCTAGCTGCCATCTCATAGCCTGATATTGAATTATCAGTTGTGTTGGTATTTAGAGATGCACCGATTAATCGGCCATAATCGGCCACTTTCAACCTTTATGAAAATATTTTAATATTTTTAGAAGATATGGCGAAAAAGTATGTTTAATGAGTGCTTTATGTAACTGAGGTCTTTTTGTAATGATACTTCGAAAAGAACGTACTGTGATTCGTTTTGGGTAAAATTATTCAATGTTTTGCTTGTAAATTTCGATGCACGTCTCATTTTTTTCTGACACAAGAAAAATGAAATGGAACGAAATAAGCGTGGAATAGAAAACAAAGTACTTGCCTTCCATAGTTACGACATAGCAACTCATTGTGGCTAATATCAGAAGCAGCATGGCACGGTCGTTTCCTTGCCGTTTTTTGAACACAACCGTTAGAGTTTTCCTGATGCTCTGACAGTTGAAAAAGTCCCGAATCCTCTCTTTCACCGATGCGTCGATCCCCAAACCAGTCGTCTCTTGAACCATGAAAAGCGTCCACGGCACACAGAAAAGATGCATCGCCGCCGCAGTAATGTAGACGACAAAATATCCGAAGTACTGGTACAAGAGACCTCCCGCCAGCATACCGAAAGCTAGTCCAGAACCAAGGGCTATTTCAACGCAGCCGTACTTCAGCGTCCTGGTCTTTTCCGTCGACACTTCTGAAGCATGGCTGAAGACTATGGTCAGAAGGCAGATGAATCCACCGAATATTTCTCCAGGAATACGGGCAATTATCAAATACTCCAGGGGAGATTCATAATGATAAGTGCATAGCATAAAGCCAATGTCCGTTACGAGGACACCAAGAACAGCCAAAACCAAAGGAGTCTTCCTTCCGTATTTATCACTGTATGGTGCTATGAATAACATAGCGAAAGCCCCAATCAGGCTCGTCAGACTGGAGTAGAGAGAGTAGTTATTGGCTAATATTTCGACCTTTTCTTTCTCGGTGGGGTAACTACTTAGGTTCTGGCATATTTCCCGTGAAAAATTAAAGTAGTAGAGACATCCTTTGTCCATGATCATGTTGGACAAGACCGTCGAGTTCATGACAAACGCGAAGAGGAAGCTGAATATGACAGGCTCGATTGTTAGGCTGCAAAAGATTTCCCAGAATCTTGAACATTTGCTACGTTTCGGAAAAGCGTCCTCAAGCAGAGGAACGTCATCACCAGACGTTCCTCCATATTGAATACTGTTGTCATTTTTCTTCAGAGGAGTGTTGGGTTTCAGAATTTCTTCTTTTGTTTCCATTTCATTTTTTGGATCCGACATGGTGAAAACGAATGATTTCTCAGAAAATTGCAGTGAATGACGAGGTAAAATGATTTTAGAGGAAGTAATTTTCAAGGTGTTGCATCGTTTTTGCAAACAAATAAAATGCAATAACTACAATAATATTGAAATTAATTCATTGTAGTTAATCACTGCATCTTTCTTTTGCAATTTAGTAAAATGCAATAATCAGAATAATATTAAAATTAGTTCATTGTAACTATTCACTGCATCTTTTTTGCAATTGAATAAAATGAAATAATCACAATAGTATTAAAATTAGTACATTTGTACTTATTCAGTGCACAATTTATTCACTGTGTCTTCTATTCAAATAGAGTTAAGGTTTTTCTTTACTTTCAATTCGTACCTAAAATCAAAACAGTTTCTTACTGATTGCATTAACAAAGTCATTAAGTCAAAAATAAATTTTTTTCTGATTTATTTACTTTTTATCAATAAATAAAAGTGTGATTATAATGCACAGGAGAATTCCAATAAAAACAAATAAAGCAAGTAAAATTTTAATCCTTTGGTATTTGGTAGTGTATTTTGAAGTGTATTCTCTTTGCACAAAAATTAAGTTTTTAATACTGTTCGTTTAAGCTCTTCATATAATTTTTTAACAGGTCTAGTATAGTAACGAGAGTGAAACAAACAACTTCTAGTGCACAAAACCTAGTTAAAAAGTAGGAAAACTTTTCGATCGAAAGTGAAACCATTTATAATGTCTAGTTTTTAGAATTGATTTTTTCCAAGTAATAAATTTTACAATTATTAATAAAGTATTAAATTATAATTATGAAATGATAAAAAAATAAATAACATTATTTTCCATGTCAGTTCTTCATTTTTCGAGCAATCATAACTATTTCGAGCAATTTTAATTTTTTTCAAAAAAAATTGAGACATTCTCAAAATTTCGAATAGTAATTAAAATTTCCTCAAAGATTTAAACTATTACTCTAATATTTTTACTCTGAAACAATCAGTCTCAAAATAATGCAGAAAATATAGTTTTTTAATTACTAAATTAATAAAAAGGGAGAAAAAGGTTAGAGTGCTATTAAAAGTTTTTTTATTACAATTAGTACTTTTTTTATTGGTAGTATTAGTAGTATTTTCCATTTTTAACTGCGAATTTTTTTATCCTAATAATTAGCGATTTGAAATGCATTTCCAGCAAACAGTTTTTAAAAAGAGACCTTTTAATAAGGATTAATTAAAGGAGAGTTTCCTTAACCTGTATCACGGCGTAGAAAAATATCCAAGATATCTTCCAATAATTATTCCCATGGATCACCAAATTCATCTCTTCAATTGAAATGACACATCACAGAGCAGCCCCATTAGAGAAGGATCTGTCATCACGATGACAAAGGAAAAAGCTAAGTCACGGCAGCACACAGCGAGGGCGAAATAAAATAGTGGGTACACTGTTACAAGAAACAGTTTATTAAACAGCTTTTGTTACAATGCCCATCCCATTTTCCTGCTTCTCAAGGTCAATGGGTGGATCGACAGACCTTGAATAAAATGCATGAACGAATACCATTGGGTCGGAGAAATACATGAAAATTATTTGACGATTATTTGTTAAATGAGTCTTCATGTATAGATACAGATCGGGAGAAAAATTTCCGTTAGAGCGAAGCTCTTTTTCGCTGTTTGGGTGAGAGAGAGAACATAATTGAGCTGACATGAAACAAATGGAAGGACTGGGTTAAATGTAAGTGCAAATTTACTAGAGTTTAGAGGAACAAAGCGCAGGGAATAGAAGAGTGAGGGACCTGCCCCACACTCTGTACCAGTGGTCGGAAGTAGCGCGATACAAGTAGCGAAACTACTGTAGTAGCTACATTTTTTAGTAGTTTGTAGTGTAGCGCACTACTTTTAAAAAAAAGTAGAGTAGTGAGTAGCGCGATACAAAAAAAATGTAGTTTGTAGCGATTTCTGAAAACTACTTTTAAATTAAAAAAAAATAAATAAATGAAGAAAATTTTTTAAAAAAAGAGAACGAAGGAAAAAAACAAGGTTTTTCTTGTAGCGAATATTCGTAAAAGCTGTAAAAAAAATCTAAAAAGGATAAATTTTAGCAAAAAAAAGGAACAAAAAGGAAAAGTAACAAATAAATTCAAAGACAATTGCTATTTTTATTCCATATTCGAATGAGGTAATTTTTTAATCTAAACCACTTTTCGAATTTTTTCGGTCGATCTTCAATCGGTGTATTCTTGTTATTTATTTATTTTTTTAAAAAAAGGGAAGTAGCAAACTACATTTCAAAAGTAGTGTAGCTCGCTATATTTAAAAAAAGTAGTTGTAGCTGTAGTTAACTACATTTATAAGAAAGTAGTTGTAGTTGTAGTTCGCTACGAAAAATATGTAGTTTTTCCAACCACTGCTCTGTACTCACGTCGCGCAGGAAGTGGGCAAGGAAGAGACCTGCCAATCTTAACATGGTAGAGGAGTCTTCATATCTCTTTTGAAAGCGTTTTTTGATAAAAAAAAAAAAGTAATTTTATTTAGTGGTCATAACATCACATTGCGTGCGTGTTACCGTTAAAACTCAAAATCCGTGAATATGTAGATTGATAAATTTGCTCTGTTGAAGTGCGGAACCAAGAGTTTTCCGTAATTTAACTCTTGATTCACTTAATGTACAGGTGAGAGGTTTCTGTTGTGCATACGCTGAGTAAGCCAGTCCATTGGAATCAGGCAGGATTTTTTAAAAAGGTGACTGCAAATCCTAAATGTACAACATATAGTGTGCTTGTTCCAAAACCTATTGCTTTGAAAATTCAAAGACACATCAATGTTTAAGTTGCATTAATAAGTAAGCATAATTTTACCATATGTTTAGCAAACTCATTTCTTTTGTTGTAATAACGTGTTAAGTCGTTTGATACTTTGTACTTTGTATTATAGTTTTTCAATTGATTGATGAGTAATTCTATTTAACTCCTCAAATAATTTGCTATTTGCTCAATTATATTTTAGGTGATTCTTTCGAGTTTGAAAAAAAAAAAAAATAATAAATAAAACACATGAAATTAATGCAAACAGAAACATTACCGTAAAACGAGGTGAATTTGTGCACTTTTCAGCTTTGACTGCAAAAAAGTACTCAAAAGATTTTATTTTTAATTTGATTTTTTGGGTAAAAACTTGCTTTGCTTAATATTCCAAGCAAAGACAAAATATGTCGAACAGTTATTATTGATATATATAATAATTTAACCGTGTTCCTATATAGACAATCGATCGATCTCATTTTAAAATTTGCTTCCATAACAGAAGAGGTTCACAAGAATCGCGAAATAGCTGCAAGCACTTTTACCTCAAGTCTTATTAATAGTTTCTTTATGATAAACTAATTTATTCTGTATCACAATTAAAACATTTTAAGTTAAAGGTTCTCGTACACTGTAAAAAATAAACTGTTGTTTTTACAGTATAATACTGGAAATATAGGCTCCAACTTAAAACTGTAAAATGCACTTTAACAAACTGTAAAATTAGCTATTTTAGTTTATTTCCGTAAAATTTAGCTGTATTTTACTGTAAAAACAGCATTATAATACTGGCAGCAGAGGTTCCAGTTTAAAACTGTAAAATGCACTGTAATAAACTGTAAACTTGCAGTTTTACAGTTTATTACAGTAAAATGAGAAATTTCACAGTTTATTACTATAAAATTAGTATTATTATACTGTAAAAACAACATTTATTTTTTGCAGTGTAGCTAACCTTGTGCAAAATTTCCATAAACTAAGAAATTATAGTAATCTTTTGTTTTGATATCGCAACCTCTTTAAAAAGTATTTTTCAGTTTTTAATGTTTTCCAAATGAAGTTTCAAATAAGCAGTCAAAAATGATATTGGAAATTTCACATTTATTTAGAATATTTACAACTGTATTTTAAACTTTTAACCACACGTTAACGTTTTTTAAAGCATAATCAAATTTGTAAATTCCATTATTATTAAACAGAGAATGTTCACGAACCTTACCTTTATTTCGGCATTAGTATGATTTTTTCTCAAACATCCATAAACCGTAAATATAATTAAACACCCGATAACGTTTCACTATGTGCGATAATATTGTTTGATATCGCGGAATAAGCGATAGCATCTGTTATGAACATTGTCCAAATGCATGACAGTTCGGCAAGCGTTAAAAATGGAACGTACATGTTTCTGATTAGTTCGCATTTAATGTCTTTTTAATCAGGTAAGAAGCAGCCCTTTTTTCTTTTTATCAAAATATTTCGAAACCAACTTGTTTTGCCGTTTGTAACGGTGATAAATGGGTGATTGTATAGTCATAAGTTATGTGAGAAACTAAAAAGGTGAAGGATTAGCTATCTGATTAACACTTTCAGTTTCCTCTATAGTCTAGGCCAGGGTTTCTCAACGGGGGCCATGTGCCTTTCCGGAGGGCTACATCAAAAATTTAAGGGGGCACATGAAAAAATTGTAAAAAGAGCAGCCATGGTTTTTGTAAAAAGAGCACCCCCGAAGGGGGCCATGATTGAAGTATTTCAAAGTGCTAAAATATTTTACATATGAAGGCAAAATATAGGAGAAACTAGGAAGGTTTGACCACACGGGCGTTTTGGCCCTCCCTCTCTTTTTCACATTTAATCATTTATTTGACTGATGAACATCGTACCATAGCGAGGTACCAAGTAGAACCATAAGTTAATTCTAATCTATATACATAAATGACTACTTTTGTATGCATGTTTTAAAAAGTTATTATAAAAAACAGTAAATTTCATATAAGGTCTCGGGTATAAATGGTGGTAACTGCATTTTTAAAACCAAAAGTATGGCTTGTGAAAATTTCGAAAAATTACTGCCGGAAATATTTTGATTTTAAAAAACAAAGTGCGTGTGTGTAGGGACATTATTAAGGGATGTGTTTATCCTTAAACCCTGTAATATTTCTGTTCATATGCCCACATACCATTGTTTTCACCAAATGATTCGAATTTTACAATTTTGTCAGATACCACTATTTACGCCCGAGCCCTTCACATAGTTTCCCCATTAAATGATTAAATTTTCAGTCCATTGTTGAAAAAATGTGTTGCTTTGACACAATATTAATAGTGATCATAATGAAAATTTTGAACCAAGGCTTCTCTGGAGTAAGTATGAAATTTATTGCTTTCTTAGGATTTTTATATTCATCTATGCCAATAATCGCTAACGGGGTAAATAAAAAGGGAATTGATTTTGGCAACACATAGAAAATGGAAAGTGGTTATAGTCAAACAAATTTCTTAATCACATCAGATGTTTTTACTCATTGAGTTTTCACAAATGGAGTTTTTACCAATTGAGTTTTCACAAATTGAGTCACAAGGATAGAAACTGTAATGATGGGACTTATTTAACGTGCAATATTTGGAAATGGTTGTCTCCAGTGCGATTGATACTATATATTTTTTTAAGTTATCCAAGACAGAAAAATAGCCATTGTTTACAAAAGTAGCCATTTATGTATAGTATATAGATGTGCACTTTAATGATGAAAAAATTATGAATGAGTTTCACTGAAACACATATTACGCGGCAGAAACCCGCGCAGAGCCGGGTACCCGGCTAGTTTTAGAATAAAGTAGAATCAATTAGCAAGCGTATATAATGTCTTTTTCAAGTAAAAAGGTATTTTTTCTCGTTGTAAGTTCATATCTTCTGTACCAATCGTCACCAACATAAACAAGATTAAATTGCACTATTTGTGTATTCTGAATCTTATTTTTTAAATTCACTTTTTATATTTATGTGGTTTTTATTGTTTTGCTAAAATGGCCATTAACCCATTAATGCCTGACATTTTTTTCCCAAAAATATTTTATATACTGGTTACAAACAGTGTTTAATGGACAGGAAGAATAATAAAAAAATATCATGTAAAAAATAATTTTTTTATTAAGGAAAGAAAAATCGTCCCTTACATGTTACAATAAACCTCAGAGGGTACATACTTTTTTTACTAAAAATTTTTTCTGCCTACGATATAATATTTAAAAAGACATTTTATAAGAAGAAATAAAACCAGCAATAAACTGGGAAGCTGGGAATAACTTTGAAAACTTAGCTTTTTGTTCTTGAGATTGTGAACGATGTAGTTTTTGATAAAGATCATATTAAAACTGCTGCAGAACACACTTTACAATGGTTATGTGCTGCAATCTGTTAAAAACGAATTGAAACAATACTAGGGTATTAATTAAACACTATAATTTGGGTGAAATGTTCATTTTTGGGGAATTCAGACCCTTTTTTGAACCGTCCCTAGACTAGGGTTAATGAGGGAGGTTTGACCCTCCTCGATTCGGAAGAGGAGGACAGAAAAATAACTGTTTAATTTATATTGGGGTTTGTTTCAAAAAAAAAAAAAAAGTGCTCTACAACTTTATTTTCATGTTATTGGGTTACTCTATTATTTTTACAACTTTTGTTCGAATAAAATAATTTTAATTTTTAATCAGTACGATTTTTTCTTTTTACTTTGATAGTTATCTGGTGCTTTTTACTGTTTTTAGCCAATTTTCCGTAAAAATTGTTTCAGACAAAAGTAAAAGAATAACATTGTTTTATTGTTTGCTTTTTCTGGAGTAAACAATTTCAATTTCAATGTAAACATCGTAAAATTAAGAGCCTTTTATAACGGTTTTATAAAATTCATTCACTTTACATACAATTGTACCTATTCAGTTTTGAAATCTTTTAGGGTGAAAGAAATTTTTGTACTGAAGCCCTAGATCTTTCCTGAGTTTGTATGTTTACTATTAAAACTAACTACTTTTATAAACACGCCTCCCAATCCTAAACGCTCACAAATATATTTTACTATAACACGAAGCAAAATGAAGTAGTAATGAAAACTTGACTTCAGACATTTTTTTCCTTTGTCTGAAAGGGAAAAATTTACCAAAAGTAAATGTAAGAAAGTGATTTTTAGAGCAGTTGTGGGATAAACTAAGTGTTAAAAGTAAAACACATAACGTTTAATAGACTAATTCACCCCCGTAATGATACTATACTGCGTTTGATAAAATTTTTAATATTTGGAGAAAATTTCCGAATTTAAATATTTATGTACTCATTTTACATAAAACGTATTATCTCGCATTAAGCAGTACACCCAGCACCAATAAGTATTTAGACAATTTGGTTCTAAAATATCAAAACCCTTTACTTTTATTATCCATCATAGGATAGTTCCAGAAAAGAAGCGGTAATAACATAGCTCCTTTTTTTTAAAGGCTGAGTGTTTCGGTTCGAAAATATAAAAATAATTTTTACATCGTGAATACTTAATTCATTATTCAGTTTTGTAAAACATTGATCCTTTTTATACACAAACGTGTTTTTTCAGCTATTACAGATTAATTTCAATTAATTTTACTTGTTACCTTTGAAACCAATTAATCAGCATCCTGTATTATAAATACAAAGAGATCGAGATGATTCATCGTAATAAGTGAATAATAAACAGTTGAGTTTGATAAGATCAAAGAGATTAGATTTCTGTAAATCTATGCTTTTATCAATAATAAAATTTGTTAAAACGTGATACTGAGTAATGACAAAATAGAATATTCAGATAATTTTTTTTATATAATTGATGCAGACATTTCATATGAGCGTGTGGGCCCAGTAAAAAGATGTTCGATCCCAGCCGATCAAAGATCCACCGTCTTGATTAATGGTGGCTGGGAGGCGTTATGTGTGTCACAAGTCCTCAATGAAACGATACTTGGATGCTGGCCTAGGTTTGCGACCTAGTTCTGTTCAAAATTAGGACGAGCGAATTCAGAGCCTATCCGGTTAACCAGAAACTGTGTAGTCGGGGACTGGGTGTGAAATGAATGAATGAATTCCAGTAAAAGATAATATGTAAATATCTTTAAAACCAGATTAAAAGCTTGACTACAGCTGCTAATTGGATTTTTCACAAAACCCGACTTTAATCTCGTAAAATTAGCAAGATCTAGTCAAGAAGACAGATGAAAGTGTAATTAATAATTCTAAAACTTTATTTATATTTTTGTAGTTATTAGGTGAATGTGGGGCAAAGTCAAACGGTTAAATATTTTCAGTTTGCAGCTCCACCTATTTAGCAATATTTTAACTAAGTTTTTGGACCTCTTGTTGATTCCGGTCAAAAAATAAATTGCTCCAAAGATCAAAGAAAATAAATATACAAGTCATTTCCAAAATATTTGATACCTTTTTTGTAATATTCGTGGTTTTCCAAAAATATTTCTTGTTATTATAAAATTATAAATTTTCGTAATTATCATTTTAACTATTGATTGAGACCTACTAATGTCCAGTGCAGCTCTTATTTAGTTCATATTAGGCATGTTTTGATTTTAAATGTTCAATGTAATTTGTCAAGTGCACGTGGGACAAAGTGGAATAGTTCATTTCGTTTGCTTTCATTCGCTTTTCCATTCATTCACTAAATCACCGTACGTATTTCTTCCTTTATCAATTTATTCATTCTTTTACTCAGTAATTCGCTTATTTATTCATTCATTCACTTATTTTACTATTCATTCTCTTTTTTTATTCACTCAGTTATTTTTATCAAATATTAATTAATCCATCAATTTGTTTATTCATAAATTCGTTTATTTTTTCATTAATGCAATTATTCGTTTGTTTACGCTATAATTTAATGAAAATTATTGCAACTCACCAAATGAAAAATGTTTCATTTAAAAATTGTATTTTGCACTTTGTCCCATGGTTTTTTAGGGGTGGGAAATTTCCACCTTTTTTAGTGGAGTATAATAATGGTTAAAATTTTTGCAATATCTCGCTGCCACAAAAGTGACGACCTTTTGAATATCGGTAAAATATGGCATTTTTTAAATTCGAGCCCAATAAACTAAAAGAGCATCCGAATTTAATCAGTGATGAGATATTTTTAATGACACTAATACATTCCCTTCAAACGTTTGCAGAGACAACTGACAAGTCCACATAGAATTTCGTTAAAAAAATATATAGCTCTGACCCTATTCTCTCATTACATTATAACTTAGGCTGAGACTGCAATCCCAACGCCTGCAAAAAAGCAGGAATTTTTACATATTTCGTTACATGATCAATGTTATTATTTCTTAAATATAAGTTTAAAAACTTTTATCTATAATTAGCAGCAAATCTTAGAAATCAAAAATTATGTTCATCAAATAAAATTTTTGTCATATTTTATATTATTGCTCTTATTTACGAAACCTGTCTATTTGTCAAAATTTGCATACTTCATGAATACGCTCAAAATTTATTAAATCGATAATATCAGAACGAAATAATGTAAAACATCTGATAAAATATGGAATTATTCCTGATTTTTTTTCCAGTGTCTTGCTATTCATTGTAGTCCCAGTCTAAGTTTTGGTGTAGTTGAAGAATAGTGTAAAAATTCTAAAGGTACGTGTTCTGAGACATTCAAGGTCACAAGTCACGATGAATGTCCTTGAAACTTAAACATTGAAAGTCATTTAATATATCAATAGAAAGCACTATTCTTTAACTTCACAATAGTTTTTGAATTTCTGTTCTGCTACAAATAGGAGCGAAGTTAGAGTCATTTGCATGCAACAACTTTTCTTATTTTTTCGAACTTTTTGCTGTTTTTACAGCCCTGTATAAAAGCAAAGTTAGATGAAAAAGATGTTACAGTTTTCATCGAATTTAGATATAAGTCGCAATTTTAAGTTTATTGTTACTTTACTCTTTCACTGTAAAAAATGAATGTTGTTTTTTCAGGATAATGCAGTTAGTTTTATAGTATTGAACTGTAAAGATTGCTAATTTTACAGTCATAAACTGTAAAATTGCTAATTTAGCAATAATAAACTGTAAAATTTGCTAATTTAGCAGTAATAAGCTGTAAAATTGCTAATTTTACAGTTTATTACTGTGCATTTTACTTTTAAACTAGAATCTCTGCTGCCAGTATTATACTGTTGTTTTTGCAGTATAATACAGTTAAATTTTACGGCAATAAACTAAAATATCTAACTTTACAGTAAGAAACTGTAAATTTGCTAGTTTTACAGCTCATTACTGTGCATGTTACATTTTTAAATTGGAACCTGGACTGCCAGTATTATACTGTAAAATGTAAAAACAACAGTTCATTTTTTGCAGTGTAGCTGAATGCATTGTAGATAGTTCAGAATATCTTTGAGTAATTTAATCCCTCTTTATTCAACACGTGTGTCAACCGCTGTGTTGGACCAGAAGAAGAGAACTTCCTCGTTCTCGGTCCGATTCAAACAGAGTGTGATGATACTCTACGTTACGTACAATAATTAGGATTTAATGTTTTATTAGGCTCGCCTTATTATTTTTTAGCCTATCCTTCAATATTAGAGTAGAATTATGCTCTTTCCAGATCAGCAGAAAAATAAACTCTGTGGGTTCTATCCCCCAACACCAGGTTCGTAAATATTTCTCTATTTAATAAGTGAATGATTTTTATTTTACCCTCATTATCTTTGGTGCGATAAATTAAACACTAAAAAATGAATGTTGTTTTCACAGTATAATACAGCTTATTTCACAGCAATTTTACAGTAATAAACTGTAAAACTATTAACTTTACAGCAGTAAACTAAAAATGCTAGAAAACAGTAATAATCTGGAAAACTGCTATTTTACAGTTTATTACCGTGCATTTTACAGTTTTAAATTGGAACTCCTGCTGCCAGTATTACACTGTTGTTTTTACAGTATAATACAGCTAATTTTATGGTAATAAACTGCAAAATAGCCAGTTTTACACTTTATTACTGCGCTTTCACAGTTTTAAACTGAAACCTCTGTTTTTAGTATTATATTGTAAAAACAACAACTTATTTTTTCAGTGAAGTATTTTTCATTAACGAGTCATCTTCTTAGTTTTATTGGTTATTCATGGAATCGTATTACTTTTTCAGCTCATATAAAAATTAAATTTCAAACCGTAGTAATGTTCGAATAAAAAATTACCATTCAGTAAGTAATGCAGGATATTTTATTACATTACTTGTCACTTTTGATAAACGTATGAAATTTTAGTTTTTATGATTTACATCATTTAACACAAACGCATGGTTTACCAGATAAGAAGGGAAATATTTGTAATGTGTGCTCATAACGCCAGCTTACAGTTTTGGAGTGCTTTCTAAAACTTGTGTTATTCATAAAATAAAAATCTATTGTGTAATGAGTAGATCTGAAAATTGAACTCCTGTACTAGATAGGTTATTTTTATTGGCAGAATTTATTCTATCGTAAAAAAGAATAATTTTTCTGGGTCTATACTCGGTTACTTTAAAATAGGCGTAGCAGGTTTAGAAATTCTGCGTCGTCTGCATGGAAACCGTAAGAACGAAAACAGTTCCACTCTTTTTTTATGCACTGCTGTTGAGGCATTTCATTTATTTTATGTTTAGCGAATTAGGCTTACGATTTTATTTAAATCCTCAGGTCTCAGTAATTTCTCAACGTTTTCTAACAAATCTAGTCATACATTAATACAGGAGAAATTTCTAGGAAACTGTTGTGCAAAACATTGATTTTTCAATAGAATAATAGTTAACGCGTAAAACCGCTTGCATTTAGCCATTGTTGCAAAAGCTAAGTGGGGGAAAAGTCCATAGCACCGTAACTATGACAACCATCAGGGGAAAGTGCGGAGAGTGGGAAATTAGTTTTACCTTGAGACGCCCGCTCTCGTTACACAGGGTATGATATCTACACGAAAATAAGATGTGTATTTTATTTGTGATGAAAATACCGGCAAAAATTTCTCTTCGGAACGATCAAATAAGCACCGTGCCATTTCGTGGTTGTTTATACTGTGTTCTCATTTTTATACAAGTTTTGAAAAATAATTTTCATGATGTACTAAATACTTCATTCATAATTTACACTAATCATTACAAGCACAAATGCCAGCCAGAATATGGAAAATAGCCAAGTATTCGAAACTTATGTCTTTATTTTTAAATTACGAATGTGCTTACATTTGAAAACAATTTTTATATTCCAATTTTGATATCCAGAATGTATTCAACATAATGAGTACATGTGTTTTTTGAAAAATGAAACTTTTTTATTCGGAGATATGTTAACTTATGAAAGCTTTCGAAAATGAGTACCTCTTCCTTATTTTTGAGCATACCTATTTTTAACAGGATGCATCGTTGTTATGTGTTGAAGAGGCAAAGTAAGAAAAAAAATCATCAGATGAATGAATACCTTAAAGCATAAATGAATAAATAATGAAGCAATAAATGAATAAGTGAATGAATCAGTTAATTTATAAAAGAGAAAAATTAACGAGTGTGTAAAATAGGGAATTAAAAAGTATAGGAGTAAATAAATTAATAAGAGAATCATGAATGGATTAATGTGAGTGAATTACTTACTGAATGATACGTACGTGATTTAATAATTGAATGAATAAGTAAGCTAAAAGAAAGCTTTTTGCTTTGTTCCGCGTGCACTCGTCAAAATGTATCAAACATTTAAAACCGAAAAAAAGACCTAACTTTAAAAAATAAGTACTGAACTGAAGAACACCAGTAGATCTGAATTAATGCTCAAAATGTTAATTACAAAAACTTTGTCGTGTAATAATGGTGAAAATTATTTTTATTAAAACGCAAAATATTACAATAAGTAAATCAAATTTTCCCCCTTGATCAAAGGAACTATTTATTTGTGGTCTGAAATCAACTATATGTTCAAGAAGTTACCGAAGATATTATTATATTAGCAGTGTTGCAAACTGTGCATCAAACTGTGCAAACGTTTTATCATTTCTTTTTGCCCCCACATTTCCCTTCATGGTTTTCATTCGAATTTCGGGTGCTTTGCTTGAGTTATAATTTAGAAAGAAATTTTCTTTGAATTGACGGAATTTTAATTGACGCTTGACAAGCAGAAAACTTCAAGGACATTGAAATAGAATGGTTATTGAATAGAAATTATTTTCGATAGTAGTTTGTAAACAGAGAACTCATAAAGCATTTATTTTATTATAAAAAATGCATATAAATCATAAAGTGTGCTTCATCATTCATTATATGCATAATTGTTTGCAGGGATCTCTATTTTTTTTTTTTTAATCCTTCATTTTCATTTTTTCCACCTTTTTGCCGAAGTGCTGAGACAAGTATTTTTAGGAAAATGTCCTGTTGGCTGCAATATTGCAAGACTTGTATCAACTCAGAGGACCAGAAAATCATTTTTTGAATTTAAAAAAAAATGCTGTAAAAGTCTTTTAAAATTTTTATTACGAGGTTTGTCCGGAAAGTACGTATAAAAATTGAATAACAACTTTATTTTTCAATTATTACGTATTACAACATGGTCTCCTTCAAAGTACTCTCCCTGAGACAAAATACACTTCTATAACATTGCTGAAAGTGTTCAGTTGTGATGCTGTTCAGTTGCCTTGTCGTTTCTGCTTTGATGGCTTCCACATCTCCGAAGTGCCAACCCCCGAAGCACCATTTTGTATTTCGGGAACAAGAAGAAGTCACAAGGGGCTAAATCGGGCGAATAAGGCGGGTGGTCAGTAGGGTGGGGCGAAAAATAAAAAGTTTTTCAGATCAACTTCTAATAGTTGCCAAAAGTTGTCTTTGGTGATAGTTAGCTTTTGTGCAAAATTTGAGAAAAATCGGTTAATATCTTCAGGGGGCGCTGCGATCGCAAAGTTTTCTCATAGCTTTTATCGGGATTTTATGGTTAAAATACGAAAAACAATGCCGTTAACTAATCCCATAGAATTTTTTTTACTCCTAAGATATATTCAAGCATTTAAAGCATACGAAATAACTCACAAAAAATTAATTTATATGATATATTTATATTTCAAGCATTTAAAAAGAAACAAAAACGTGAAAAAAAGTAATTTTTTTTTAAATTTAAATAAATCATATAAAATAATGTTTGAGTCATTTCACATGCTTTTAATGCATGAAAACATCTTTTGAGTAAAAAAAAACGCAAAGAGACTAGCTAAAGGCATTCTTGTTGATATTTTAACCATAAAATCCCGATAAAAGCTATGATAAAACTTTGCGATCGCAGCGCCCCTGAAGATATTAACCGATTTTTCTCAAATTTTGCACAAAAGCTAACTATCACCAAAGACAACTTTTGGCAACTATTAGAAGTTGAGCTGAAAAACTTTTTATTTTTCGCCCCACCCTAGTGGTCAGTCACGGTGATTGAGTTTCGGGCTAAAAACTCACGCACAACGAGTGACGTGTGTGCGAGGGCATTGTCGTGATGAAGGATCCACCTGCCCCCTTGTGCCAGATCTGGTCGAACTCGAGCCACACGAGCTCTGAGACGTCTCAAAACTTCAACGTAAAAATCAGAGATAGCTTCATGCCGACGCGGTTTGAAAAAAGGTTACCTTCAACCAGCAACCACACACTCAAATTTACACGTAGAGCGTTCTAACTTGAACTGAGGGTTGATGGGATTGTCTATAACAGTAATGCAACCTGCCGGTGGCTGCCAATTGGTAAATAAGGTTTTTATTCAACTTTTATACGTATTTTCCGGACAAACCTCGTATCATCAAACTTTTTTTAGAGCGCATTAGTCAAATATGTTTAAGATTTAACTTAAAAAATTATTAAAAGTTTACTACGTTAAATTTACTCCAGTTGAAAGTATGAAGCTACAAACATTTATAAAAATTTTAAATGTGTACTTATGCATATGAAAAAATTCAAATTTATTTTCTTCCTTTTCCAACACATGATTTCAGTTGATAATGACTTTTTAAAAACACATCTAATTACAAACATATACTGTTTTACATTCGTGTATCATAAAAATCAACCATTTTTGATAAGTTGATTTCAAATTTGAAAAATTTTCGTCATTTATGAAAAAATTCAAATGTATTTTCTTCATTTCCCAGCTCATGATTTCAGTAGATAACGACTTTTTAAAAACATATTTAATTGCAAACATATACTGTTTTACATTCATGTATCATAAATAATCGACCATTTTTAATAAGTTGATTTCAAATTTGAAAATTTTCGTCATTCATGAAACATACATCTCTTTTCTCATGATTCTAGCACATGACGAATTTCTCAGTTAATGTCTTTGAAATCCATGCTTGTAAATGCAAATGAATTGTTATAATGAATACTTTGTAAACATCGGCCTCCATTATTTTGTGCATTTTTCAGTTTTAGGACTAGTGGAAAAAGTATCTTGCTTTGTTGAAAACGATGTAAACTTGGATGCCAATCTGAAAATGAGGAAGTAAAAAAAATAAATAAGTCAGAACCTTTAAGAAGTAGCCATATGCAAAGATGTTTCATTACAAAAGTGGAACTTTTTTTAGTGTTTTATTTGACTTTCTGCATTTTTACTTTCAAAAAGAAATTATAACTCTTTAAAATTAATGGTTTATCTTGGTCTTTGGTTACTTACGGAGCTATAAAAATATCGTTGCAAAACCCTCATCTCTCATTAAGTAATAAATAAATAAAAAAGAAACTAAAATATTAATCATTTTTTCAAACCCCAAGCACAGTAGCTTTAACTGATATTACAAGTTTCCACATCGAATGAATCATTGATATCAAAGAGAAAATTAAAGTGCATCCACAAGCATATACTAAAAAATAGCCCATACATTCAATTACATTTCAGCTATGTAATTGAACAAAACAAAAGAGTCAAACTAAAAACTCTTGCAAATCTGTTTATTGGCAGACGGTTTTATTGGGAGGAAAAAAAAAACTGAAAAAGTTAAAAGCAAGCACCCAGGGAGAACATGTCATTTATGGGGGTTCATGAGAAGTAATTGTTGATATTTAAGAGAATTCAAAAAGGAATTTAATTTCTGAAGAAACAAATTAAACCACGGTACATAAAAGTGTTATAATTATTATGCGAAAGCAACTACAACAAATCAAACTGTTTGTTCAGATGTCACAGGCGTTGTTTTGTGTCTTATGTCTTGCGATTAACCCTGCTGCTGTGTTCGTCCCGAACATACGTATACTGTGTTCGGGTCCAAATGGACCCAACATATGTAATTTATTCCCTAACACCGCTTTTTTTATATTTTTTCAAGTTTAATTGTTATATTTGATTTTATTAGAAACTTCCAAACATAAATTACTCAATTTTTGTATTTTATTTTACATATTTAATTCGAGAAAACACATAAATAAAATTTAAATATTATAGCAATTCCAGTTTTCGTACTAAAGAAAACTAACAAAATTATGTAAGCTGTCACTTTAAGAAATTTACTAGAAATTTTTAAGCTTAAAAAGAAGTGTTAAAAATGGAAATACGAACAGTAAAACATTTGCATGAGATGTACAGACTTATGTACAGAATCATATGCGCGGGGGAAGCGGCGGAGAGAGGGGGTAAAAGAGAATTCCCCTCAGATAGGCATAATTGCAGAGTTTGCAGTTTTATGAAAGTTAACCTTGAAACATTTTCACTGGTACTGATTTCAATTCATAGAAAGGAAGAAATGGTATTCAGAAAGAAAAAAAAGAAGAAAAAAAATGAATGAAAGAAAAATAGAAGATAACCATTAAAAATATTTAAAAAACGTACAAAAACAATGAACAAATGATTTATTTATTGTTTCATAAATTATGCATAAAATAAACAAGCATAAAATGATTTTGTTTCTCTGATACATGCTTTTTAATCATATGGGTCCAAAAGGACCCGAACACAGTATTAGTAAACTTTTTTTTGACAAGTAGGGTTATACTTCAATCAAAACAAAAAAAATATGTGTGTAATATAACATGAAAATGAACACATTCATGAAGTTACAACGTTATACCAACGTTACTCGAAAATTTATAAGCAAATTAAATCTGTTTTGGGTCGAAAAGGACCCGAACACAGTAGCAGGGTTAAAGTATCTTGTTGCATTTAGGCTGGTATTTTAAACTGAGTTTCGGAAATGAATAGAATATCTTTGTGCGGAAAAAGTAAAAATGTATTCAGCGGCGTTAAAAAGTAGACATTTGTAAAGCATTGTAGAGTCTTGTTCCGGGTTTACTTATTTAGTACTGATTCCTGCACTGTATTTATTATTTTTTTTTTGTTGTTGTTGTTGGTTTCTCAAACATAAATTTTCATTTGCAAAAAAAAAAAAAAAAAAACCACTCATTCCGTCGGTACGAACAAAAGTGAAGACTTGAACAATTGAAGGAGTAGATGGATAAAGGTGATATGTGACAATTTTTGAAACTTTTTTTTTTACCATGGATGAAGGAGATAAGTCCATCAGTATCATGTCCCCTTAGTCACAGAAATGGTTGGTAACTAAGAATATGACCCCGTTTTACCCGTTGAAAAAAATCCGTAAAAAAAAAAAAAATAATAGCACAACATGTTTTTTGAAAGCTTTTTCTAGAAATTTAAAAAAATGTCACATATCACCTTTATCCACTTGCCCCTTCAATAACGTGTGTATATTTTGAATCGTTTTTTCCCACCTCAAAAAATGCCTGTGCATACATAAAGCAGTGAGTAACCGCCCCTAAGCAAGGGCTAAGGCAGAAACATGCAATACACCGCCAACTCGACCATTTCGATCCATGGACAGCTGTTTCGAGCTTATTCTGCTCTCATCAGCATGGAATACGAAAGTAGTCGAGTTGGAGGCAAAAATCCTCTTATATAGCAAAGAGAGCCAAAAATACTGGCAGCTAATGTGAAATTAGAATACCAGCGAGCGACCGCACTTAGTAACGGTACAACTCGCAACACAATATATGTGTACAGTGAAACTCCGGTAACTCTACACGCGGATAATTCAACAACCACAGTAAGCCGACGTTTATTTTCAAAAAGGTTGGTTCAATTTCAATTTCAATGGGTGCAAACCTCTCTCACTTGACACACAATTACAGGAACCTCTGTAAGTCGACACCTATTTGCTATTTTATTTCGCTTTTTGCTACCGATGTTCTTTCACATTGACCATGTCGGAGATTTCTGCTGTTTATGAGTCAGTCAATTTATTGTTTCCCGGAAAGTTTGTCTTTTCTTTATGGCAAGGAGTTCTCATCTATTTTCAAAAAATATGTATTTATTCCTAATCATGTATTCATTTTTTTCTATTTATTTTTTAATGTTCTTCTCAAACAAAAAAAAAAGAAAAAACTTGCATTGAAATTCATTTCTACAACATTGAGGGTGAGCACAAGAAATAGGCAGCACAGAAAATACTTCAATAGTTGAATTTATGGAACCTCGGTAACTTGACACCTGCTTAACTCGACATATTTTCATGGTCCCGTGGGGTGTCGAGTTACTGAGGTTTCCCTGTACACTGCAAAAAATGATCTTTCATTTTTACAGTGCAATACTGGCAGCCGAGGTTCCAATTCAAAACTGTAAAATGCACAGTAGTAAACTGTAAGGCTAGCAATTTTATAGTTTCTTACTACAAAGTTAGTATTTTCACTCTTTTTTGCCGTAAAATATAGCTGTATTATATAGTAAAAACAACAGTATAATACTGGCAGCAGAGGTTCTAGTTTAAAACTGTAAAATGCACAGTAATAAACTGTAAAATTAACAATTTTAGTCTATTGCTTTAAAATTAGCAATTTTAGTTCAGTACTGTAAAAGTAGCAATTTTACAGTTTATTAATTGTAAAATTAGCAATTTGTAGTTTATTACTATAAAATTAGCTGTATTATACTGTAAAAACAACATTCATTTTTTACAGTGCACTTTTATCTATAGAAATGTCAGTAACGGTAACAGTAACAATGTCGCGAGTTCGATGGTTGTTTTCCACCTCAAAAAATGCCCAACGCGCCAAAGGAAGTTTTTACTTCGATTAAACAAAAAGAAAACACAACACAAGAAAAAAAAAGACTACTCACATGAAAGTCAGGAGCGGCAGTGTTAGAATACCCACTGTCATCAAATAACTGACACTTGGGTAAATATTAATCGTTGCATTGAACACTTTTGTCACAACTATAGACCCAAGAGTGGGTACAATGGCTTCACATGTTGCAAGAAATGAAAACACACGACCTGCAGTTTAAGGGGAATAAAAAGCATTACTTTTGACTTGACATAAAATACAACAATATTGAAGATATTTAGTAGAAATGTGTGTTACATGATTGCGTAACTTATCTGAAAAACTGTTTTTCTTGTTAGTCATCTCCACAGAATAATACCATGCAACGTTGCTAGATCTTAGCATGGATTTAGGTAGGCAAACAGTTGTGCTTTAAAAGGTACAGAAACAGAATTCTTTTCTTTCTTTAAAAGATTTGAATACAAGAGACATGGTGCAATTGCGCTGTGTTAGAACTATCTGTTTCCGAATTGAACCATCAAACACCCATGATACCATCATGTAATTAGAAGTGAAAATTTTCATGGAAGTGAAAGTTTATATAGAACACAAGCAGATACACTGAAATTGTTGCGCGTGATTAGTGATAGATTATGATTTTGTTAGGGCTCTGGTGCAAATTGGAATGGAGGCCCTTCTATTTACTTTACTAAATGTTGAATGGTACATCAATATAAACATTGCAGAAAATCATACTTATTTCTAAAATACGCCAAAAAATTAGAAAATTAATGTCACAAATGCGAAAAAAGAGGATTATCAATGTTAACTTTTTTTTCAAAATTGTTCTCTTAAAAACAGTTTTAGAAGACTTTTTATGATGATTGAAGACAAGGAAGTTTTTCAGACCTTCCCTGTACATTTTTCGTGATTGAAGTCATAAAACGTTATTGTAGGCCATTTTAGTAATGTTCTTCTTTCGGGAAGTTTTCTAAAATGAAATTGTACAAACTTGATTATATACAATCTTTGTGCCACCTTTCATGACACAGTATAGGATTAAAATCGACTCTCTAGGTTGAAATTTTTCAGAATTTTAAGTTCCGGATTTTAATTTTAGACGAACTTCATTAATGCTCAAAACCGTCATAAAATATATAATGTGTAAGATATGATAAGTAAATTTATATGCATAAACATAAAGATATATATAGTACGTTTCTGTTGATAGAATAAACTTTTTGATAAACTTACCAAGTTCTTCTTTATTAATAAGTTTCGATATAAAGGAACGAATTGCTAAAGTAGAAAGAGAACTCAAGATACCCGACAGTATTCCTAAATAAGTAAATAAGATAAGTATGGAATCATTTTCACATAAAAGTTGCTTTTAATCAATAAATTTTGTAACGCTTAAACATTACGTACACTAATTTATTTAAAAAGTGTCAATGGCTGTTAAACTACTAGCTTAATCGCGTATCTGTTAATACATAAATTGATGACAGATTTTTATGAATTCTTTCAAAGAAAACTTATTTAATTTAAATAGTCAAAAAACTAAAAGGTGTCCTTTTACCTATTTTTCACAAATTATTAAAAGTAAGCGTCAACTAGTTTTGATTTCAACTATTTCAGAGAACTAATTGATTTTATAAATACATTTAATTTCGTTTAAAATATATATTTTTTAGAACATTTTATTTTAAATACAATATCTAAACATTTTAGATCTGAAGCCAACTAATTCCTCTGAAAATAAATGATACTATTAATTTTATAATATGTTTTTCAAGAAGGTATCAAACTTTGCTTAATAAACAAAAGTACTTGGCTTTTACCCAAGACTTTTACGCTATTTGTAAATTATTAAATTTGCTCTTTATTAGAAATTTATCTTTGGTGCTTAATAATGAAAAATTTATGATTGTGGATAAACTGAAAGCTAGAAATTTTATATTAATGAAAATGACAATACCTCTATAAAGTATAAAGAACTTCAATTTAAAACATATGAACCTTCTTTTATGTTTTTGCTCGGCAAGTTAGATGTTTCCAATTTCCCTGTGCGTGATTCACCCAATGGTAATTGGAAACAAGTTAGCTTGGTTCTAGTTTTTGGAAGAAAATATGTATTATAATATTTCCTTATGGATGTCATTTTTGTGTTTAATCATAACTTTAGCGTTTAATTTAAGATTTTTGTTAGATTTCTCTCACTGGATGATTTTAGGTTATATTTAAGTGTCACATCCGATTATGTGAAACAGGTTGAGTGTCATTGCTCTCAAATTTCTTAAGCCTTTACTTAACACATAGTCTCTAAGCAGGGGGCTTTTTTTTGGGGGAGGGTTTTACCAAATACATTTTTCCGGTAAAATCCATATTATCAATAAAATTATGATTCATTGGTATGTTCTCTTGATTTTTGTTACAACAGGTTATCTAAACTACAGGTTCTACTGCATTAAGGTCATTAGCATGAGCAAATGTGAAAGATTGCGTACACATTAAATGAAGAAAAAAACTGATGTGTACATTGTACCCCTGTTGAAAAATGTGGATGCCTTTTTAACAACTGTAAATAATATGTGCGTGTACTCACATACGGGCATTCGCAGTAATACTTCTCCTGCGTGAAGTAATACTAATTCACAATTTAACATGAATAAAATATGTTAGATACAGTGAACTCTCACTTATACACCGCCTCATTTATTCACGTTTTTCACTTATACGACGATTTTATATGGTCCCAGCACATTCCATAGAGAAATAATGATAGTATCATTCCTTTATGCGTCGCTCTAATCATAAATATTTCACTTATGCGCCGAATTTTCCATAAAATGTAAAAAAGTTAATTTATTTTCTTTAAATAATAAGCATTTTTATTCACTTTCCTCTTTAATCTTTCGCCTTTATTGCTCATGGAAGGCTTTTTTTCCGCATGAACTAGAGTTCGGAGAGGGCCAATTATCTATTATGGATCGTTTTAAAGGGAACAGTTTGAAATTGGTATGCTGCAATTTTTGTTTTCTCTTTATCATTGTACTTACATTACAGGAATTGCTAAACCGTAGTAATATGTCCCCTTTCTATAGAAACATTCTTATTCATTCTCTCATTAGAACTTATGTTGCGTTTTAGTCCTTTAAATAGGCTTGTTCACTTATACGTCTCTCGCACTTATTCGCCTTTTTCTGTTGGTCCCTCGGGCCGGTGCATAAGTGAGAGTTCACTGTATAGTAGAGTTTGGTACTATATAATTCAGTACGAGTTACTATATACTTTTTTGTGGTGATGACTGACGTCATGTTTTTTTTTTTTTTACTTTTGTGCATTCATTCATTCTATTCACCAGTAACAGTTATGTTGAAATGAATATATAAAATTCACGCAGTTATGAGAAGAAAGAGTTATGAGTAGTAATACCTATATAATAAATGAACTCATAGCCCTCCTTTGCGAATGCGAAGAAAAAGTTCTTCATGAGCATGGACACAGTTCCTATGATTCCCAGGGAGCTGTCTCTCATTTTAAAGAATCCAACGAAGATCGGCACCAGGGTGAGGGTGCAGACCATCTGAGATACCTGCGCCGTGGTGCTCACGGTGCTGTATCTGCTCGGATCCCAGTTGAAAATTTGATGAACATAAATGAACCCGATGCTCGCATAGGCTGGGAAATAACAAATGGAAGAATGTTTTGTATTTTTAATAAGTAACACAGAACTGTCGATAAATATAATAATAAATTATAGTTCAAAAAAACTAAAAAATACGCTTTTAGTTTTTACATCAAAGTAAAGTCAAATAAGTAAGTCAAAGTAAAAAGATTTCCCTCTGATTTTCGAAACTATTGAATATCCGCTAAACATGCACTTATAATACATCAACATCTAAGATAGTTTAGTCTTTAATATTAATAATAGTATTAAATGTATTACTTATATTTGTAAAGAACGTGAATTTTTTCTTTTATTCAGAGTTACATACATACATACAAACCCAGGGGCGGCAAATAAGGGGGCAAGGGGGGGCGATCGCACCCCCAAATATTTTTCGCAGAATGTTAAAAAACGGGTAAATTCAATTTATGCATTACGCAAATTAACGATCACGTGCAAAAGAAACTAAAAAAGATTGCCAATTTTCAAAAAAAAATGATAAAACTTATCCATAAACATAATCTGAAGCAGGAGCGCACCGATGGGAGGTCACGGAGGTCACTGTGACCTCTCAATAATTTCCGTATTCGGCACATTTTTCTGACGATTCGGCAATTTGAAGACAATATTGTAACAGTATATTGTATTGAGACAGTGTATTGTATTGGGATTAATTGTTATTTTTTAGTTTTTAGAATTGTTGTTTAAAAGATGCCATATGCTTTTTTTCACTAAATGTTATGCATGTACGACATGTAAGCATGCTTGTATTTTATCATTCGGCAAAATTGGAACTTCATCCGGCAAATTGATAATTTTCCTCCTCCTAAACATTTTAGTTCGGGGAGCCTCTGTTCTCAAGATTATTTCTCATAACAGAGGTATCTGAAAAAAATGCTCTGAAACAAGTATACAACGGGACAAGAAAGGATTTTCAACTTTAGCTGTTTGGGAAATAGCATAAGACACTGGAAATCGATGGAAAAAAAATCTTCTTCTCGACTCAAAAACATCGCAGGTTAAAACTGGACTAAAAGCTTAAAACTAATTTATAATCACGACATTTCATGCGATAACTAATTACAAAATAATTTTAACGTTTGTTCATAAAAATTTAAATTGTTTTAATAAATCCAATTTTTCTTATTATTAAATCCAGTTTAAGAACATTTTCTGTTAACTAATATGTATTTTTTTCCATACTGAGGTGCTTCATATTTAATAAACTCGCCCCCTCAAACAAAATGTTGAAAAGCCGCCCCTGTACAAACCTACATGTGAAACTAATAAAATTGCATTAAAAACATACATTTACAGTGGTCAACAATGAAGTTTTACATATTTGCTTTAGCGAACGACTGCAATATTTTGGATCTTTATTAAATACAAGTGTTTAATGGTTCCAGGGTTGAAAGATTTTTTCTTTATTTTTCTTCTTCCTTTTTTTTTCTTTTCTTTTTGTTGAAAAAAGAGAGAAAGGAAAGAAAAGAAAAAGGAAAACCATCACCGGTCCTTTAAAAAGTCATATATTTCTAAAGTTCCGCAAATTAAGTTTTTAATCATTTCGAAAAAAAAGAGAGGGGGGACAAAAACGTCACCGGTCCTCGAATATTTTTCGAAAGCTCTCGCTGATCCGTGGGGCAAAAACGGTTGAGAAACGCCGGCTCAAGAGAAGGAATTATAACTATTTTTAGCACACAATTTATCCAAGAAAAATAACAAACATTCAATTTCCGGCTTTATGTGACAGAAGACGAATTTGTATCGCATAGGTTAATACTATCGTTTATAAAAGAATTGGTGTTGAGTAACAAATAAATTAATTCTTTAAACTCGAGACTCAGTATTAAAACCAAGCTTTTGTCCGAATCAACAACTTTAAGCGCTGAATAAGTTGTTATAATAGGTTTTATTTTCTACGTCTCTTAAATACATAGGTAGCAAAAGGTCATAGCAGACGAAAGAAAATATAATATTCTATTATTTAAAGAAAAAATCGTATTTGTTTTTTTTTTTTACCTTCGTAAGTCAGTATACAGCAGCACATTGAAGCGAAACTCAGAAAAAGCAAGGCCCGCGTATATCCTTCCCTCTTCCTAAATGCAGCAGAAATATTCTTTCTAAGACTTTCACAGTTGAAAAAATCTCCCATCTTCTGTTTCCAAGATGCTTTACAATCCAAACCTGCAGTTTCTTGAACAAAGAAAATTGTCCACGGAATACTGAAAAAATGCAACGCCGCTGACGTAATGTACACATATACATAACCGCAGTACTTGTACAGCAAACCCGCCGATAGCATTCCTGATGCCACCCCCAGGCCCAAAGCAGCTTCGACGCAGGTGTACTTGACAGTCCTGTTCTTCTCCGTGGATACTTCTGACGCGTGACTGAAGACAATGGTCAAGACGCAGATGAGTCCACCAAACATTTCTCCTGGTACTCGCGCAAGTACCAAGTACTCAAGCCTCGAATCGAAATAATAAGAACACAGCATCATACCAACATCTGTTACAAGTACACCGAACATTGCCAAAATTACAGGTGGCTTCCTTCCATATTTGTCACTCCACGGCGCTATAAATATCATTCCCAAGGCACCTATTAAACTCGTCAAGCTACAATACACGGAATAATTGTTTGCCAAGATTTCTACAGTCTCCTTCACGTCAGGATTGCCGCTTAGGTTCTGGCATACCTCTCGTGAATAGTTGTAATAATAGAGACAACCTTTGTCCATGACCATGTTGGATAGGATGATCATGTTCATAACAAATGCGAACATGAAGCTGAACATGACAGGTTCTATTGTCAAACTGCTAAGAGTTTCATAAAGTTTTGAAAATTTGCTTTGTGTAGTAAAAGCGTCTGTAAGAAGAGGGACGTCATCACCACCTGTTGACAATCCTCCATACTGAATAGTTGTGTCAGATTTCTTTAGCGGAGTGCTGGATTGAGGAATTTTTACTTTGATTTCATCCATCGTAGGCTATTACAAGGAAATAGGCAAAAAAACAAGATTAGGAAGAGGCAAACATCTTTAGCAAAACATTTAAATATTTAGCGGCAGTAAGTCTATTGTCACCTATGATCTTTTTAGAAAAGCGCTTCTATTATTGCATGAGAAAATTTATTAAAAACAAAATGCCTCAATAATACTTTCATTCACGTTTTGTTTTTTCTCTGCTTTCTTCTGTTTCTGTGCTTATACAAATTATTGACTTCTTACAATTTTCATAACACACCTAAAAAAGATACATCTCATTTAAACTTAAAGCATAAAAAAAAAAAATCTGTTTTCAGAGAAAAATTTAAAACTTAAATCTTAGTTAGGAAGCTGTTCATAAATTATGCCCCTCTTTTTTTTTTCATTTTATTTGACCCCCTTCCTTTTTTGTCACGGAATGCCATACTTTACCTTACCCCCTATCCTCCCCTTGTCGTTGTTACTCTGTATTATAGAAACATTTTGTGGTAAAAAATGTTACTATTTCAACTAAAATGCGTGATGTCACACTTTTTGTCACTTCTCCCTCCGTTTTGTCACAAATTGTGACCAAACCCCATCCACCTCGACCTCAAAGCTTGACATTTGTGGACGACCCCTTAGCATAAAATTCTCAACAGCAATGAAAATTGAGCATTTTTTTTTAAACTTAAAATGATTACTTCATTCAAAAATGTTACCAAAATTATCATTATAATAACAATATTGTTCCATTATTTTTTATAACATTAATTTTTTGTTAAGAAAGTAAATGTCGGAGGTCGGAGGTCCAAGCCGGTAGTTATTAAAAAATCTTGTATGCCATCTGTAGGTATCATTAATTTAGGCCTTAAAAATTGTGTTCCATATTTAAAATACCTTTAACATTTGTATTTTAAAAGAATAGTGTTTGTAGTTAGCTGTTATTAAGTTATCCTCTGATTGCAATTTGATTTAAAAACATAAAAGTCCCATTTATAACTAAATTTGTTGAACATAGCCAGCGATTTATGTACATTCGTACACTGAGGGCGATACTACATGTGTTACTGAGAGTGATATTTATTTACAGTCAATTAACTGTTTTTGGATAAAAATATGTTCCCCAACTTTTTATTGTAAATTGTTAATATTTTGTATTAGTATTAAATTCCTTTCAATGATATTTTATCTGGAGTACTCCAGAACTTCTTCCTCTTATTACAAAAAGATAAAGTATAAAATATTAAACTGATCATTAAGTAGCATCCTAGAAAATATCAACTTTACAAATGATATACTTTATAATTTAATGAACAAATTCTAAAACTTTTCTTAATGCAAAGTGGTACTGAGTTGCTCGGTTACTAATTTGTTTCCAATTTTAAAGTATTGCCAAACTTTGTGTGATGAAAAGCATATCTTTATTCAAATTTTTCACTCTGTGCAGATAAAATTTTGAGATTGTTTTTGTTTCTTTTTCGTAAACGTTATACATGTTCCTATCATTTGCAAAATTTATTGATGAATATGAAAAATGACTCCATTTTGTATCACACGAGCATGACCACATTTTTTCCCAGCTAAACAAATTATATCAAATTTCTGTTTGTGTTATACATGTGTGTTTCATATATAAAAATCATAATTAAAATAAAACAAAATAGAACTCCCAACTATGCTAATATTAAAACTTGCAATAATTATCTGCAATACATTCCATTACTAAATGTAGTACACTTTGCATAGAAGAGAATCATAATTAAAAAAAGAGTAATAAAATAGAATCCATAACCATGCACACTGCAAAAAATGAGTGTTGTTTTTACAATATAATACAGCTAATTTTATAGTAATAAACTGTAAAAAATGCTGAGTTTACAGTAATAAACTGTAAAAAGTTGCTGAGTTTACAGTAATAAACTGTAAAATTACTAATTTTACAGTAATGAACTGTAAAAAGTTGCTGAGTTTACAGTAATAAACTGTAAAATTACTAATTTTACAGTAATGAACTGTAAAGTGCCAATTTTACACTAATGAACTGTAAAATTACTAATTTTAGTTTTAAACTGGAACTTTTGCTGCCAGTATTATGCTGTAGTTTGTACAGTATAATACAGCTAATTTTGTGGTAATATACTGTGAAATTGAGTTAGTATACTGTAAAATTACTGCTTTACAGTAATAAACTGTAAAATTGCTAGGTTGGGAGTTTATTACTGTGCATTTTACAGTTCTAACTGGAATCTCTGCTGCCAGTATTATACATATTGTAAAAACAACGGTTTATTTTTTGCAGTGCAGCTATTAAAAATTGCAATAATTGTCCAGTGTAAAAATTATTTCATCGTAAAAACATTTTACAAAGCATCTAAATCAGATTAACGGTACTAACACAACGAATCAAAACTGTAAAAATTGCATTTTCCCAAACAGCACTATTTTGTCCTTTGGACGCCCTAGAAATGTCATTTCAGGACTAACTCAAAATATTAACTCATCCTTCGGACGTTTAAATTTCATCCCGCGGTGATCGAGGGACAGCCTAGGGACCGTTCAATGTCCGCGAAGTGTTCTTCCCCAGTTGGTTCCTGTGTTGTCAGCAGCCATCCCGAGGACTTAAGTCTTT